>QJPP01000818.1:0-391839 GCA_003996215.1 Jaltomata sinuosa | reverse complement strand
TGAGTAGTGCATTTTGCACCAACTTCGCACACCACTACCAGTGTTTTTGCCTAAGTGATGCGACACAGAGGGTGGAATGCACAAGGCCTTATGCATTTTGCACCTACTTCGCACATGGCCCATCATGGGCCAAATTTAGAGTCTTCTTAGGTCTCTTTTAGGCCTTTTATTGTACAAGACAAACACTATAAATAGAGCCTTGCTCCTTTTCATCCCTTAGATTTTGATGAATATTTAATGTTGCTTTGAAAGCTTGTAGTTTTGGGTGGATTCCCAATTGGTTACTCTAGTTGTTGAAATCTATTGGGTGGATTCCTAATAGGTAGTTGAGTGATTAAGGGTGGATTCCTTTGATAGTTTGTTAACTTTTTTGCTTAATTAATCATAGAGTCATCCATTTGTGGATTGAATTATTTGTCTCTTTATTTGATTGAGGGGTTATTGTTTGTTAAACAAGTTCAATTGGGAGGTGAAGGTATAAAGTCCTTTGTTGCCCATAAACTTGGTTAATTGGATTTAATCCATATATCTTTTGCTTATCTAATTTCCATATTTGGATTTTGATTATTCTCCCTAATCGAGATTTTATCATTTGGTATCAAAGCTTAGGTTAAAGAGTTGTTCCCACAATTCTTAATCCTATGTTCATAAATCTAAAATTTTCAAATAAATTTGAAGGAAAAACATTTTTAGAAAATTTTCACAAAAATATTTGTTGATCTAGTGTTTTTTTTTTTTGAAAAACTGATACTAGATTTGTGTTCTCTAGTATCAATTGAGTCTAAATCTGAGATTTGAGCTTGTTTGGAGTTGAATTGATGAATTCACCATTGTTGGGTTAAGAAGCTTAAAGAACAAGTTCGAGATCGGGGTTGATTTGAGGCTTCAAACCTATTGAGCTTTGATCTCCTATTCATAAGGAGCTTGAATCTCAGTTTGGTAGAATTTGGTTGAGGTTTGAAGGATTCACCATTTTTGAATTTTGAAGAACTTAAAGAACTCAAAATGAGTCTCTTCAATTAGGAGTGATTTGATTCTAGTTATTATCGGGCTTTGTTCTCTATATTGAGGGGAGGCTACTTTTAAAATTTAGAGTCATTCCGAGTTGAATTGAGGGAGTTGGAAATTTGAAATTCATAGCTGTTCTTGGTGTTCTTCAAGATGTTCATTGAAAAAGAAGGTGAATTTAAGGTGTTTTACCCAAAGAAGAAGTAATGGAAAAGGGTACTTGTGTTTGTACTAAAGGGAATTTACCAAAAAGGGCAAGTACTAGGATCAAAAAGTACAAAAAGCTTAAAAATGAGTACAAATGCAGAGGCTTCAGGTGTTCTGCCTGGTGCTGTGCAAAGTGAGGTGTGACCAACACTTTGCTTGGTGCATTTCGCACCAGTACTTTGCACTAGAGAGGATTGTTTTTTGGTTTGGCTGTGTGAAGTGAGGTGGTGCGTTAGGCACTTCTCTTTGTGTGTCTCGCACAGGCTGTCGCACCAATGGGCAAGCAAATCAAGTTCGCTCCAACAAATATCAGGTTCTATCTTCTTTATTTCCTTTTTTGATTCTCCTATCATATAGAATTCTTTAGACTTATTAACAACAAGTATTGTTCTACTTAGTTGTGATTAGATCTCTTGCATCTGTTTCATTTAGTACCAATTACTTATGAAGATTTTCTTATTTAAGCAATTGTTGAAAACCTTCTTGGCTCCGTTCGTTTGATTTTGAGTCGTCCTTCTTTTGGGTAACAAGAATCCATTCCTCCACAAAGAATAGGTGACTTGTGACTTGGTTGAGCAAAGGTAGTTCACTATCAATCCTTAGAAGACACTTATTAGAAGGTAAGTTGAGTGTTCACATATGAAAGGGTGAGGAACCTTTACTACTAATCTCATTTTTGAATTTTGCAGGTACGATGTCAAAAGCAATTGATAGTGCTTATGAAGGACACGAGTCCTTTAATATGAAGGCAGCCTTTGCCTCAATCACCATGCAATTAGCAGACATAAATGGAAGATAGCGGATGTGAATGGGAAGAATGGATTTTATGGAGTATAGAATGGTGATTGTTGAGAGTCCTAATCAGGAGGACTCACCTCATACCACTCATGGGTCGAGAGTAAATAGGAACACGAGTTCCTCAATGACTATTACCCCGGGGCATGCACATGAGTTATGCAACCCCTGAAACAATCCAAGCTCCACTCCACATAACCAACAACCTCCTTTCAAAATGTCTAACTATCCGAACAATGTTAGACAAAGCTCATTCATCCAAATTACCCACTACAAGAGGAACGTCCTTTTGTAGCAAACCAAAACCGAACTTCACTTTGAAATGCATCACATGCTAACTTGCATGTACCACATGTCCAAAACCAAGAGCCTTACCAAGATAGTCACCACAACCCACTCTACAAAGAGTGTGAGGAAATGAACGCTAACCAGAACTATGATGGACCTCAAAATGGTGGACGACAAGGGTATGGTGCACTAAGAGATAGGGTGCAACTTAGAGGTTATGGTCGAAACCAAGGTGCAAGATGGCAAGATAATGGAGATCAAGGTGGTGATGATCGCCATGGTGATCATTTTTGTAATCAGGGTGATAGATATGGTGGTCACTATGATGATAGATATGGTTATAATCAAGGAGATCGTGGTGACCATGATAAGAGTTTGAATACCATAAAGGTTACTCTTATAACCTTCAAAGGTAGTAGTGATCCAAAAGAATTCCTTAAATGGCAATTGCAAAGTGAGAAGATATTTCTCATGTCATGCCCTGATATTACCCCCTAGGCATAACACGGGACCCAGGACCACAAGTACCCCAAGTTAACCCTTGGTCATAGCATAGCTTAAACATACATAAAGAATCATAGCGGAAGCATAAATAGCAGAAGTAGGCAACCATGCCTATATAGAAATAAGGTCTAAGAGTACCAACTTTGGAATATAAAATATAAGAATCTAGTTATGTTTGAAGCCTCTAACTGACATAAGCAGTTTCTGGGACAAGACCCCAGCTAACTCAAAAATCTAAAGAAAAGACATAAAACAACCATCATAGCTATGGCCCTCGGAAGATGAGGACTCACCAACAAGGTCTAGATATCCGGTGTCGCCTAGCCACGAGCCTGAGGAATGGAGCCTTCATGATGCAGCACAAAATATGTATCAGTTCTACATGGTGTATTGAATATGTGAGATATGCATAAATAAGGTAAAAATGTGCTTGAAACATAATCAAAACTGAGTTCATGCATGAAGAGATATCATAAGTAAATATCATAAGTTGGGTTTAAAGCATGAAATAGAATAGCTTAATACTTAAGAACCTTCATACGAGAGTTTCTTATGACCGACAATAGACCATGTGAGCTACATGTAATCCAACTATATCACCCTAGTTGGCAAAGCTACCCTGAATCTTGCCAAGGCTGTAACACCCCGTATTCTGCATATATGATAACGGAAATTAAACAAACAAGAAAGAAGGAAGAAAATATATGAGAATTAATAACTAGGAATTGAAATTATGGGCAACAAGAGGCTAGAACCCTCACCTCCCAATTGATTCCAACAACTAGAAACTAAGTCAACTCAACTAATCAAGGAAAACCAAATGAAATCCACAAGTGGGAGACCTTCGATTAATTAAGCGAAGAAGTTAAACTAACAATCAAGAGAGTCATCTTAATCACTCACTAATTCATTAAGAGAATTACACTAAGCATTACACTAGCAACTACAAGTTTAGAGTATTAATCTTCAATATGCAAAAACTAGTCTTCCAAAATGAAGAAAAGCTACTACTTATACTAGGGAATAAGAAGACACTAGTTATTACAATTTTGCCCTTAATGAAGTAAAGGCCTTGTTTGGTTGCCTTCTTTTGGGAATTCTTGAATTCCTCCTTCCACCTCACTTTAATGGACCACCCACATATTGTATACTTTCTTTTGGGATTCTTCAAGCTTCTCCAATGCTTCCCTTTTCATGAACATTGCTTGAAGGTCTTGGAGCTCTTTAGCTTGACTACGTGTGAAAGGACTTGAAGGATAAGTGTCATCCAAGATAGTACCATCCATGCTTTCCAATCTAGTATCATCCTCCCGTTCTTGAAAAGGATTTGTCCTCGAATCCAATGGATCACCTACAACACAAGGATAAAGATCACTAACATTGAAAACATTATGAACATTATACTCACTTGGTAAGTCAATCATGTATGCATTGTCATTTATCCGCTTGAGCACTTTGAAGGGTCCGTCTCCCCTTGGGCTTAGCTTTCCTTTTCGAACTTGTGGGAACCTCTTCTTTCGTAAATGAACCCACACCCAATCGTCCGGGTTGAAAATCACTTCCTTTCTTCCACGATTCTTTCGATTGGCCACCTTTGAATTGTTCTTTTCAATGGCCTCTTTTACCTTGGAATGAATGTTCATCATCTCCTTTGCTCTTTGTTCAGCATCTAGGCTCACAATAACATGGCTAAACAAAGGAGTCATAGTTAATGGAAACAAAGGCTTTTAAAGCCATAACATGCTTCAAATGGGGACATTCCAATAGAGGAGTGGAAAGACCGGTTATATGCAAATTCTATCAAGAGTAAATGGTCTTCCCAAGTGGTTGGGGTGCCCCTAATCATACACCTAAGCATGCTTCCAAGAGTCCGGTTGACTACTTCAGTTTGTCCATTCATTTGAGGATGACAAGAAGTAGAAAACATAAGTTTGGTACCAAGTGTACCCCATAGACTCTTTCAAAAATGACTAAGAAATTTGGAATCCCTATCACTAACAATGGTTTGAGAGACTCCATGCAATTTAAGAACATTAATGACAAACAAGGATGCTACATGGGATGCATCATCACATTTATGGCATGGAATGAAATGAGTCATTTTAGAGAACCTATCCACTACCACAAATATGCTATCATGTCCTCTTTCAGTCCTAGGAAGTCCTAACATAGAATCCATAAAAATATCCATCCATGGACCACTAGGAGTAGGAAGCGGGGTATACTTACCTTGAGGCCGAGTCGTGGATTTGGCTTGCTTGCATTCGAGACATTGTCCATAAATCTGCTCCACATCATGCTTGATCTTTGTCCAATAAAATTTTTCCATAAGGATGTCAAGTGTCTTGGGTACTCCAAAGTGCCCCATCAAACCACCACTATGAGATTCCTTGACGAACAACTCTCTCCATGAGCTCATGGGCACACAAACTCGCCCATTCTTGAACAAGAATCCATCAACCAATTGGAACCTATCAACCCGCTTCCCTTGACTAAGATAATCAAAAGTTTCTTTGAAATCGGGATTCATATAATAGAATCCCTTCAAGCTTTCAAATCCCATCATTTTAGAAGCCAAGGTGTTGACCAATACAAACCTCCTTGATAGAGTATCCGGTACTACATTCTCTTTGCCTTGCTTATAGTTGATCACATATGGAAAGGTCTCAATGAATTCAACCCATTTGGCATGTCGCTTGTTCAACTTGGATTGCCCCTTAAGATGTTTCAAGGACTCATGCTCGGTCCTTATCACGAACTCTTTGTGCCACAAGTAGTGGTTCCAATGAGCCAATACCCTCACAAGTGCATATAATTCCTTGTCATAAGTTGAGTACCAAAGAGTAGATCCTTTTAATTTTTCACTAAAGTAAGCCAATGGTTTTCCCTCTTGCATCAAAACACCACCTATCCCAACACCCAAAGCATCAAACTCTATCTCAAAAGCTTTATCAAAATTAGGTAGTTGGAGTAATGGGGAGGAACTCAACATGGACTTCAATGCTTGAAAGGACTTCTCTTGTTCTCCCCCCCCCACACACACACAAAAGGTACATCTTTCTTGATCAATTCAGTTAATGGGGAAGCAATTGAACTAAAACCCTTCACAAAACGTCGGTAAAAGCTTGCCAACCCATGAAAACTTCTTACCTCAGTTGCATTGGATGGGGTCGGCCAAGTCTTGATTGACTCCACCTTTTCTTCATCAACCTCTATACAACTTGCACTAACCACAAAGCCCAAGAATACTACCTTTTCAACACAAAAAGAACACTTCTTGAGATTTGTGAATAACCTTTCTCATAGCAAAACATCAAACACTTGTTTCAAATGGCCTACATGCTCTTCAATTGTCTTGCTATACACAAGTATGTCATCAAAGTACACAACCACAAACTTGTTGATGAAGGGTTTTAGAACATGATTCATCAACCTCATGAAAGTGCTTGGAGCATTAGTCAAACCAAATGGCATCACAAGCCATTCATATAACCCAAATTTTGTTTTGAAAGCCGTCTTCCATTCATCACCCGCTTTCTTTCGAATTTGATGGTACCCACTCCTAAGATCAATCTTTGAGAACACACTTGCTCCACAAAGCTCATCCAATATGTCATCAAGTCTAGGAATTGGATGCCTATACTTGATTGTAATCTTGTTCATGGCTCTACAATCAATGCACATTCTCCAAGTACCATCCTTTTTGGGAACAAGGATAACCGGTATGGCACACGGGCTTAGGCTTTCTTTGATCAGTCCCTTTTCAAAGAGTTCTTCCACTTGCCTTTGTAGCTCCTTGGTCTCTTTCGGATTACACCTATAGGCTGGTTGGTTGGGAATTTATGACCCCGGCACAAAGTCAATTTGGTGCTCAATTCCCCTCAAGGGTGGTAGTCCCTCGGGCATCTCATCTGGAAATAGTTCATCATGATCCTGCAAAAGAAAAGAAACAATACTAGGCAAAATGCTAGTATCTTGGTTAGCATGCAATAAAAGATTGGTGTTGACAAGGCACACTAAAAGCGTTCCTCATCCACACCCTTTAGACAATTGTTTGGCTTGGCTATCATACACATGTTCTTATTATTTTTAGTCAAGTCACTTCCCTCTTTTGGAACAATGGTGGAACTTTCACCTTTACTCTTCACTTCTTCCACCCTTATTCTCTCTCGAAGCTCCTTCATAGCCCGATAGTTCTCACTCACTTGGTTTGGGGTGAGAGGTGCAAGTACATATTTCTTACCGTCAATCACAAAAGCATACTTGTTGGTCCTTCCATAGTGCACAACATCTCTATCAAATTGCCAAGGCCTCCCGAATAATACATGACAAGCCAACATGGGTACCACATCATAAATCAACTCCTCATTGTACTTGCCCACACTAAATTGAATACTTGCTTTTTTGAGGACCTTAATCTCTCCACTCTCATTGAGCCATTATAGCTTGTATGGGTTGGAATGCCTTCTTGTTAGAATTTGCATATGCTCCACCAAATAACTACCCACCACATTAGTGCAACTCCCACTATCAATAATCAAAGAACACACCTTATCTTGGATCTTGCACCTAGCATGAAACAGATTCTCCCTTTGGTCAAGTTATTCTTTGGCAAGGGCTCCCATAATTCTCCTCACAACACATGAAAGGTTGGTATTTACCTTCAACTTTTCATTATCATCAAGTAGGGGTTGCCCCCTTTCTATGAAGCAAGCAAAATTTACCCTCTCATCCAACCTTTCTTCCTCATCCCCCGAAGCTACTCTCTCCCATTCACCTTTATCCCCCTCTACCTCACTCCTTTCATCATGCTCATCTTCCTCATCGATTTTATACCCATCACGAAAAGCAACAATTGTCCTTCTATTAGGACACTCACTAGCAATATGTCCCCTCCCTTGACATCGAAAGCATTGGATGGTAGAGGGCCAAGGAAAGTTGGGTTTTTCAAAGTTACCTCCTTTTGGCTTGTCATTCCCTTTGGCTTTGTAATCAACCTTGACTTGAGTGTCTTGACCACTACCTTTTTAGATGATTCTCAAGGAGTTGGGGTCTTCCACTTATCATTGTTTTTACTCCATAAGGAAGTTGGAAAACCCTTGGCCTTGTATGTCTTCTCATCTTTCAAAGAGGCATCATGGAAAGCCGCTTCAAGATTCTCATAGTGTTTAATCTCAAAGGCTTCAAGATATCGGGCCTCAAGTTTGCCATGAATTGTATCACCGTGTATTACATATGCTCCTCAAGCTTAGACTTCATTCTCAAGTTCTCAAATTCATCATAGTATTCTTCAACACTCTTGGTACCTTACCTAAGCATGTACACCTTCTTGAGAGCTTCTTGGTAGTAATCTGGAGTCAAATACCTATACTCAATTAGACCAACCAACTCTTACCAAGTTTGCAACTCATAGATATGACGACTCTGATAACGATCTCAATCAAGTGACTAAAATCGATATTGAAAACACGAAATTCAACAAAACAAAATAAAGATAGTGGAGAAATTAATATGAGAATTAGAAGAAATTGAGATAAGAATAGAAGAAAGAAAGGCTAATTGAATCAACAATCAACCAAGGAAGAAGAAAATTTAATCAAATGCATAAGAAACCAAATTGAATCCACAAGATGATAACTCGATGATCAATTAAGCAAAGAAGATAACACAAGTAATTCAGGAATCCACCCTAATCACTCATTCTAAACTAATAATTGGAATTGAACCCAATCAATATCCTAACCTAAAATATCAAGTCTATTCAAGACAATTCAATCATCCCAAGTCTCCCTATGAAAATAGCTAAGGCAACTATTTATAGTTATTGCCTTTACACAAATAGCCTATTACAAAAATAGCCCAAAAGTGACTATTTTAGAAATAACCCATAAGGGCCCTTCTTGATTACCCAAATGACATCTTGATCGCCCATGGCCTTGTACATTTGTTGCTCCATGGCTTTTTCCGGACTCCAAGCTATCATCCATATATAGCCCCTTCTAATAGGCTCCAAGCTAACCATGATTGTATCATCCTCCCCTTCTTCAAAAGGATTCGTCCTCGAATCCGAACCTTGCAAAAATATGAGAAGGACAAACAACAAACATATCCTCATAGCATGAGGGTTAGCACATGGGTTACCAACCATACCAACTTGCCAAGGAGGCACATACTTGAAATACAACCAACTATCCTTTGTGTCAAATAAGATCAATGCATTGTAGAACATAAAAAGGATTCGACTGTGAGAAATATCATGGAATAAAGAGGGTTCAAACACCCATGAGGATTTACCGGGTTCAAAGATATGAAAGACCCACATAGTTTGGTCACAATAACAAATGGACCAACCCAAGAAACCCCTACCTCTATATAAAACAAATTCCATACGTACATAGACATCATCATATGCAAAGAGGTAGTAGAGAAAGGTGTTACTTAAATGAACTTCATTCAAGGTGTTCCCACATATAGAATCACCCTTTGATCCACAAGCATTAAGGCCTTGATCAAGAATGGGGTCACACAATAATGAAGAGGTCATTAGAGAACATACACCCCTTTTCTTTTGACCACTAACCCCTCCAATAGACGTACTATCATCTTTCAAGAAGAGAGCTTCATCTTTGGAAAGTGTGTCATCATACCATAGTGGATTTTCAAACAATTGGTAGCCTTCAAGGGTGGCTACACTTCCAACATTATAATATACACCACTATCTTCATCATTCACATTAGTCATGTCATCATTGAATAAGGGAGATTATCCCTAAGTTCATACTCCACCTCAAGATCCTTATGACAAAAATTAGAAATGGAATCAACACCCAAGGAATCATCACCTCTAAGTAAAGATCCCACATGACTAACTACATGACCAACTATATCATTACCATTACTAAATTGAGGTTCATTTATCACATCACACAACTCCTCAATTAGTAGGTCATCATTACAAGCAAGTTGGTCAATACAACAATAAAAACTAGTTGGTAGCATATCAAGCTCAACAGAATCACACACATGATTACCATCATTATAGCCAATTAGCATTTGACTACCCCCATTACATGACAATAAATTTTCACTCAAGTCACAAGTGCTAACACTAGATGGACTCAAATCGATCTTACTAGAAGAATCAATCAATTCATCTATAGGATCAACTAGTGTTTGGGCACTCACAACAATGGCATCATCATCATGCAACAAGGTGTCATCAAGATCATCACAAGGTAAAGGATCTTTAAGCTCACACATATACAAGCTATCACTTACACTCAATTGTCCACTAACCACACAATAATCTTCCAAGTTCAATAAAGTGCAAGAGTTAGCTTTGTTACCTTGTAGCTCATAGGATGAATTGCCTTCACCTTGGTTACAAACACTTGAGCACAATTGCTTCCTTTGAAATCTTTCAACCATCTCATGATGTTCCACATTTTAAGGTTCCACAATAGGTTTTCTTCCAAGAATACCTGCACAAGAATTAAGACAATTAGAAAAAGAAGAGAGGGTACAAAAGTTAGTATAAGGTTGTGACAACCCTCTCACATCACTCCACACAACCTCTCTTTTTTCCACTCTAGAGTTGTCACTTATCACACCCTTACTCCTCTCAATCTTTTGTCTCGCAATTTAATTAGAGTTCGGACAAGCGCCAAGTATCCCTTGTGAAGGGTTAGATGATCCCTTCACTTCAAGCTTTCACTTTGGTGCACAAGGTGTGGATGTTTTGACTTCCATGTTCAACTCCTTAGTGGTTTCATCTTCATGAGGAGTAGTTTTCTTCAGCATCTTTTGTAACTCCTCGGGATTAAGATTGGCAACCCATCGAATGACCTTGTCAACTCCTCTTTGTATGATATCCCCTAATTCTTTAATTCTTAAAGATTAAAGATCCCTCACCGGAAGGGGCTCATTTGATTTCACTCTACTTTCATGGCTTATTGATCCTTCAATTCTACCTCCAACATCATTACCATAAGGAGAACAAGTCACATTATAAGGAGAATAAGAAGTATAGGTTCTTGCATTCCAAGAAGTAGAGGATGTTCTTCTCCTATGGTTCACACAACGTCTTCGAATTGGTTGAACCCACACATCTATACCCCCTCGACTAGGATAGGAAGTAGCACAAGACAAGGATGGTAATTCATCTTCACAATATCCCCTTCTATCACAATCTTCCTCAAATGATTCATAAGAAATATGGGAGAAAGCATCGTACCTCACATCGTCTTCATCACCATGGTGTGTAATATGAGAATCCCCATACTCTTCATCTTCACTATCGGATTTACAATAAGATACTTCTACTCCTTCATGTTCATCATAAGAGCCATAAGCCCCATTCATTTCACATTCATTTTCGAAGTAGAAGTTCTCACAATCATATAACTCATGATCACAATCATAGCCTTCATAAGATTCCCCTTCAAAAGATTCCGAGGCTATGGATGACATCCTTCCTTATACCTCCTTTTTGTACCTACAAAACTAGCAAACAAGTTAGTAATAAAATCTTCACGCCACTCATTATGTAAGCTCTCAACTCACCTACTATGGCTTCTTTCCCAAATTGATAGTGTTACTAGTTTTGCTCAATCAATTCAAGGTTATCTAACCTTGTGGAGGAATGGATCCTTGTGACTCTTGAAAGAAGGACAACTTGAAAGACTCTAAAAGGACATGAATCAAGAAATTAATCAACGAAACAAGACAAGAAAAGAAGGAAGAAGAAGCACGAAAGAATTTGGACTCAAGAATTAAGTAACAAAAGTAGGAGAAACTACTTGTTGTTGCTTAATTTGGAGAATCAAAGAGATGATTTGATGTTTTAAAACTAGTTAACAAGTAATTAAAGATGTTAATTAGGTGTTAAATAGTTGAGAAATCGAAGAAAAATGAGTGTAGAAGGAGGAGTTTGAAGTTTGGACACTTGGAAAAAATTTGGGGTCTTAAAAGTTCCAACACTTAGAAAAATTTTGGGGTTCCAAAATTTGAAGCATTCTATCCAAGTTTGCAAGTGTGCATTTCAGCCCCCAAAACATTTTTTAAGGGGCAAATTTGGTCCTTCGATTTTATTTTTTTAAAAAAAAATTCCACTTGTGGACCCAACAAACATCTTTGACCACTTTAACTTGGAAAAGTTGGATCAAATGTACCTTTTGACTTCTTCTTTTTCAAGATGTTCTTGATTAATATCAAAAACACCTAGAACACCAAGAACACACACTAAACACCAACACCTTCAAATCAACTCAGAATTGGCTCAAACTTTAGGATTAGCTTCCCCTCGACTTAGGGAACAACCCCAATAGTTTTTAAGCTCCAATTTCTCCCCAATCAAAAGACCACTTTTCAAGTTTGCATGTTTTCAAAGCTTCAAAGTCCTTCAATGACAACTTCACTTCTACAACTCCAAATTGAATATAATTTGAAATCTAGACTCAAAAAATACTAGGGAACAAGAATCTAGTGTCAAAAACAAGAAATCAAACAAGAAAAATTTTCAGTTTTTTTTTTTTTTTTGGACAATTTTTTTTTTTGGTGAACCTAAGACCTAAGAATTGATGGAACAACTCTTAAGACCTAAGCTCTGATACCAAGATGATAACGATCTCAATCAAGTGACTAAAATCGATATTGAAAACACGGAATTCAACACCACAAAATAAAGATAGTGGAGAAATTAAGATGAGAATTAGAAGAAATTGAGATGAGAATAGAAGAAAGAAAGGCTAATTGAATCAACAATCAACCAAAGGAGAAGAGAACTCAATCAAATGCATGAGAAACCAAATTGAATCCACAAGATGATAACTCGATGATCAATTAAGCAAAGAAGATAACACAAGCAATTCGGGAATCCACCCTAATCACTCATTCTAAACTAATAATTGGAATTGAACCCAATCAATATCCTAACCTAAAATATCAAGTCTATTCAAGACAATTCAATCATCCCAAATCTCCCTATGAAAATGGCTAAGGAAACTATTTATAGTTATTGCCTTTACATAAATAGCCTATTACAAAAATAACCCAAAAGTGACTATTTTAGAAATAACCCATAAGGGCCCTTCTTGATTGCCCAAATGACATCTTGATCGCCTATGGACTTGTACATTTGTTGCTCCATGGCTTTCTCCGGGCTCCAAGATATCATCCATATATAAAAGTCCCTCCTAATAGGCTCCAAGCTAACCATGATTGTATTAGACTATCTCGTTCCCTCCTCTTGGATTCCCACCATGTGGAAGCATATCCCTCGAATTGAGTGAGGGCATACTTCACCTTCAATGATTCCGAGATGTTATTTGTAAGGAAAATTCATTCACTTTGTAGTTTCCATTCAAGAAATTCATCCGGGTCACTACTTCCCTTGAACTTTGGAAGTGTAACCTTGATCGTGTTCAATCCCCTATCTTGATCATTCTGTTCTCCATACCTAGCTCCTCTATTCCCCATCCTATCTCCTCTATTCCCATAGCTTTGACCTCTCATTCCTTGGTCCCACCCCAAGTCCTGAGGCCGGACCCCTTCCCTTGGCCCTTCATAGCCATCTCTACCCCCATGCTCCCAAAACTCATCATTTTTGTGATCTTCATTCATGTCGTCATAGAGAGGATTTTGAAATAGGTGCTTTGGGTAGGGTGTTTGTGTGGTGCTTCGTGGAGGTGATATGTAGGAATCATGTAAGGATGCATTTGATGGATTTTGGAGTGGAGTTTGGTATAGAACTTGGTTTGCCACAAAAGAACGGTTCTCTTGTGGAGGGTGATAGGGTTGTGGATGTGGATGTGGTGTTGGTTGCCTTGGGTAGTTTGGAGGGTTGTTTGTTTGGAAGGTGGGTTGTTGGAAGTTTCGGGTTCGATTTTGTGGAGGGTAACATAGTTGGTGAGCTTGCCCCAGAGTAATGGTGGTGGATTGCACCGATGCTTGCCTTGCCTCCTCATTTTCGACTTGGAGTGCCTTCCCTCTATTCTCATTTTCCACCCGTACCAATCTTTCCTTCATACCTCCTAACTTCCCATTCATTTCCGCCATTTGTTTGGAGAGGTGTGTAAGAACCTCCATGAGGTTCTCCGAGCTCTCCCCAATTGGACTTGCACCGTGGTGGGACATGGTAACTTTGCTACTTTTGTTACTTAGTTTTTTTTGAGTTCGTTTTCTTTCGTTCTTTTTTTCTTCAACTTTTCTCATCTTAATTCGTTGATAAATTTGTTGATTCAAATCCTTTTACCTTCAATCGAGTCGTCCATCTTTCAAGATCACCTTGTGATCTTGAATTGATCAAGCAAAGCTAGTTCACTACCAATTTTGAGATGACATTTTAGGAGGTGAGTTAAGAGTTTGCATACGAGTGATGTGAGGCTTTTTCTACTAATATTATTTGTTGAGTTTTGTAGGTACATGTCATCCATAGCTTCGGATACTTGTGATGATGACATGGAAAGCTCTATTTGTAGCGATGGAGGCTATGATTCTAATGTTGAGGCCTATGAAGGCTATGATAGAGCCGATGAGAGATATGAAGGATCATGTGTTCATGAACATTATGATGGAGAGAACTACTACTCCAGAGATGAATATGTGATGAATGGGCTTATAGCTCTTATGATGATGTTAAAGGGGTAGAGGAACCTTGTGGAGAATATTATAGTGGAGAAGAAGGTTATGAAAGTTCTTATTTTCCACACCATTAGTATGAAGGCGATGTGCGGTACAATGCTTCCTTACGTATGTCTTGTGAATCCTTTGAGGGAAATCTTGATGAAAATGGAAGTTGTGAGGTTGAATGTCCTTCCTCATCTTGTGCGACTTTCTATCCTAAAAGAGAAGGTATTCAGTATGGTTGGTACCAATTCGAAGATATCGTATGGGCTATAGAAGAGGTACATTTCCTACTTCTCGAAATATGATAATGTGCGATTCTTATCCTAATACCAATGTGTCTTGTAAACGATATAGAAATGGTATTAGAGGAAGTAGAGACAAGTTGATGTTTCAAGATAGGCAAGACCCGGAGAGGCGAAGTCTTGAAACAAAAGTGAATATTTATCGTACTACGGGGTTTGATCTTGTCCTTGATGATCATAGTGTTTCTAACTTTATAACCCCTCAATTGGTTGAATTATTTGGGATACCTTTTTGGCCGAAGCGAGACTCCTTTGTTACTCAAAAAGGGTATCATGTTAATAAAAAGGTGCAAGTACCTATTTCACTTGGGAAATATCAAGAAGAGGTTTGGTGTGATATAGATCCCATGGATACTTGTCACATATGTTTGGGAAATCCTTGGTTCCAAAGTCATAGGATTCCATATGAACAAGATTGGTACAAGTATATCATGGATCGCAAAGGGGAACTTCTCTTTCCACTAATATTTCCTAGAGAAGAAAACACATCCACTCCTTATGCACCAAAATAGAAGCTTGAAGTGAAGGGATCATCTAACTCTTTGCAAGCGATACTTGGCACTTGTCCTAACTCCAATGAAATTGAGAGACAAAAGATTGAGAGGAGTAAGGGTATGATAAGTGACAACTCTAGAGTGAAAATATGAGAGGTTGTGTGGAGTGACGTGAGAGGGTTGTCACAACCTTATCTTAACTCATGTAACATTTCTTGTTTCTCTAGTTATCTTGATACTTGTGCAGGTATTCTTGAAAGTGAACCTATTGTGGAATCTCAAAATGTGGAGCATCATAAGGTAATTGTACTTAAATGTTGATAACCAAGGTGAAGGCAATTCTTCCTATGAGCTACAAGGTAACAAAGCTAACTCTTGCACTTTATTAAACTTGATGGATCATTGTGTGGCTAATAGCTAATTGAGTGTGAGTGATAGTTTATCGTTGTATGATCTTAATGAGCCTTTACCATGTGGTGAGCTTAATAGCTTTTTCTTGTGTGCTGTTGCAAATTGTGGTGATCAAATTTCTTGTAATACTTGTCTATTAAATGAGGAATTTTGTGATGTGCTAAATGAACCTCAATTTAGTGATGATGTTGATGTAGTTGATCATGTGAATAGTCATGGAGGTTCCTTGCTTCTAGATAATGATTCCTTGATTAGTGATTCCATTACTTGTGTCTCTCAAAGAACTCATGTGATCCATTGTTAAGGATAATATCTTATTTGATGATGACATGACTATTAAAAGTGTGCATAGTGGTAGATCTTATAATGTTGAAAGTGTAGCTACTCTTGGAGGCTACAAGTTATTTGGTAATCCACTATGGGATGATGACACCTTTCCTGAGGAAGGAACTTCCTTCTTGAGGGACTGTGGACCTCTTAATTGTGAGGTGAAGATTGGTCAAGATGACAAGCAAGACGTGGGTGAAGATTGTACTAACTACCCACTTGAAGACATCGGCCTATCACTTTTAAAAAGGGATGATCCTTGGGATAAAGCTAACATTGATTTGTTTGATGATTTGAAAAACCCAACTAGTGATTACCCAATCAATATCCTAACCTAAAAGTAACTAAATATCAAGTCTCTCCAAGACAATTCAATCATCAATAATCTAAGTATGAAAATGGCTAAGGCAACTATTTATAGTTATTACCTTTACACAAATAGCCTATTACAAAAATAGCCCAAAAGTGACTATTTTAGAAATAGCCCACAAGGGCCCTTCTTGATTGCCCAAATGGAATCTTGATCGCCTATGGCCTTGTACATTTGTTGTCCATGGATTTCTCCGGCCTCCAAGCTATCATCCATATATAAAAGCCCCTCCTAATGTGCTCCAAGCTAACCATGATTGTATCACACTAGATCTTCAATCTATTCCAGTGGTAAATGAATTTTCTGACATATTTGTTGAAGAGCTTCCAGGTTTGCCTCCAAAACGAGAGATAGAGTTTGGTATTGTTGTGATTCCAGGTACTCAACCCATCTCCATCCCTCCATATAGGATGGCCCCGACAGAATTACGAGAATTGAAGGAGTAATTAAAAGATTTATTAGAAAAGGGATTCATAAGGCCTAGTATATCCCCTTGGAGAGCACCAGATTTATTTACGTCAAATTCAATAAGGCAGGAAAAGGATGGGCCGGATGCCCAACTCACCCGAAATGCTTACAAATACAACCTAACCATGAGGTTACGATCAACACTTATTCGAAAGTGCTTAAAGTCAAGACCCAATCACGATGCCAACATCCAGAGGTCATCGAAAGAACTTCGATCAAGATTCATTCCAACTGGAGCTAAGGATAAAACAAAACACCCAACGGACCAGGAAGTGGAGGAGAATATGGGAACAACCCACATACCTACCAACCTCCTAAACTAATCAACAAAGAGGGTCGACTCTAGACACTTGAGAGACCAAACCAATCTATGCACACTAGCATAACCAATACCTCCCAACTGAGGCAAAATCTCAACTCCAGCTCAACTATCGGTAATACACCGAACCATCACACGGATCTCTAGCCACGCTAGATAACGGCCTAGGCAACAACCATCTAGGACCGCTCAACAAGGGAAACCCAACCAAAAGTCCAGAATCACAATGAAACAGGGGTAAGCCAATTAGAAATAGACTAACAAGAACTACCCACGAGCTACAACTCCGGGAAAACACCTCTCAAGGCTAACTTACCCCCATCCACTACTAAAGAATACACTACTAATAAAACAACATATCGATACTATAATTTGAGTAGCCAAACAACTTAAACAAGTAGCAGGTAGGCATAGAAGCAATTATAGAGTCGCAACACCAGCGGGACTAACATAAGTCAAAGGTAGCAAAAAGCCTAACCTGGAGCAACGATATCAGGAACCTCTATCTCTGGCCCACCAAGAGGAGTATCAAGCTGATGGGATATAACTCTGGACTGAGTAGTCAAAACTAAAGGCCTAACCGGCCCTCGCCGGGGATAATATCTATAAAGGTAACCAATCTCTCCACAATGATAACAACCAGGCTGTCTGGGATACACAATCCTGGGGCAATTCCTAGCAAAGTGCCCATGCTCACCACACCAAAAATAGCCTATACCAGATGAAATCCGATGGGAAAATCTTGCCTCGTACTCCAATACCGACAGATAACCCTGCTGAAGAACTAGAAGCTCAACTATAACTGAAGCACCACTCACAAAACCAGGTACTGAAACACTCACCGGAGGACTCAGAGTCCTAGCCACGGTGTCCTAAAGAACTGGGGTAGCTATAAATCCAATCGAAGGCATGGCTGACCCCACACCCCCTATCTGAGGCGGTAAACCCTCACTCTGAAGTCTTGGTGCTAACAGAAGCACTGAAGAAACAAGCACAGAAGCCTCAGGACCAACCGCTATCGCACTCGTCTGAGGCATCTCAGAATGAATGAACAACTGAAGTTTTAGAATTCAATAAAGCCGAGAGCGCACAATAAGGAGTCAAGAAGATGAAACTTTTCCTAACAATGCCCTGCAGCCTCCCATAGATAGGATACGGACGTTATTGTACCAATCTGCGAGACTCTACTTAGACACTTGCTTCTGTACCACGACACCGGTGAACCTAGGGCTCTGATACCAAGCTGTCACGACCCGATTTCTCAAGTTATGATGGCACCTACAATCCCCCAGTAGGCGAACCAATTCCCGTAGCCCAGAACGGTTAGTAATGGGCTACTACCTAACCAAAATGTACCAGCAAGCAGAAATAAGCGAAAGCAAAACTCGAATATAAATACATAAAGAAAACTACACCAACCTCAAGACTTGGTATCGACAATACAGAAGCTTCTAATAGAATACAAGTACTAGAAGTAACAAAATGATAAGTACAACTGTCTCCGAATATACAAAGAGTAATAGTACAACACATGAGATGTAGACAAGCCCCGACCATCAGGCGCTCACCCTAGTCTTAAAGATCCAAAAGTTGCACGAGTTTCAAACGTGATCAACGGTGAAAGCTTAGCTAATATCTGCACAAAAATGTGCAGAAGTGTAGTATGAGCACCAAAACCACGGGTACTCAGTAGGTATCAGCGGCCGACTGAGCGCATATAAGATATAAAAGCAGTAAGTAACAGATAGCAAGAAAGCAGTCACTGAAGCAATAAGCAAGGCACAAGAATCTAGCACAGATCATTCATAACCAAGAGCTTCAAGTAACACATGCTAGCATAGAGATACAATTACATAGAATCACAGGTGAAGGAAAGGAGAACACACCTGGAGTCCTTGCACAATAATATAAGTAGAGAGAGAGTTGAGAAAATGGCAGTATACCGGTAACCTCAAGTGGAAGGAAAAGACGGAGAGCAGTCTAACATACTCAAAATGGAATCAACCAATATAAGGAACTCATAAGACCAATCCAATCATATGATAACATAACCAGGGAATCACCTCACAAGTACAACCCTAGGATGAAATAACTAGGCCACGATAACCGAGAGATACCACTTAGCTTCCCACAAGAATAGAACCAGAGTCTCACACTCTGCTCAGAAGGCCACACAAAAGTGCCTCAATAAGATAGGACTCTAAAGCCCTCTCACTAATCAAAAATCCCACAACCAAAGCCTCAACAGGCTAGCCATCACTAATCTTTCAAGAACCGGGTGCCAAGAAAAGCTCTAAGTAAAAACAGGAGTAAATATAGTCTACCTACAGTCCCAACGGCCGCCCATACAACCGAGGAACACAATCAAGTGAAAACAAACCCTCCGGCATCCCATACTACCGGAGCGTACACTGAACACACAACAAACGAGGGTGGAATCCAATGCATGATATGATATGATATGATATGATATGATATGTGAAATAGAACCTCTGTATGTACCTCCTCCGGTGCCAATCGGGCCCATCAGGCAGGTTCTACGGAAGGACTCAGCCTGTATACCTCTACTCCACCGTATACCCATCCCTTCGGTACACGCAGCTCGAAGCCCCAGGCCCAGAGCGGCAAGGTCCATGGAGGTCCCCGACCCCATACTAAAACTTAGTATTAAGATATGTCATCCAGAAGCAAGTCCGGGATCAAGATAGAGACCCAGTCTCAAGTATGAATGCCCAGACCCCGTCCAGGACTAGAGTAGTAGAAAATTCCTCAAAAACCCCTCCAAGGGTGCCCGGGCGTAACCAGGTCTAAAACTGTAGTAAATCAAGTCTAGTGCTCTGCCCCGCAGAGACTAGTATCAGTAATAAAATCAAGTCTGGTGCTCTGCCCCGCAGAGACTAGTATCAGTAATAAAATCAAGTTTTGTGCTCTGCCCCGCAGAGACTAGTACCAGTAATAAAATCAGTGCGAAAACATCCAAAAATCCCCTTTTCTATCAACAACAGTACCAAAAATGGGCCCCCAGGGCCATGCAAATTTAGGAAAACTGTCAGTAGTGGCTCACAATCAAAACTGTAGTAAAACATGCAGGGGAAAACCTTTTTCATGGATGATATGCTCGCACACAAATATAAAAGTAGCCCAAAGGCTCACAACAATTCCTATCAGCCATGCACAGGCCCAATAGCTACTCCGCAGACATAACCAACCTAAAAGGATAATTTTTATGTCCGGGACTCGCGGACATTCCCAAATAGCCCACCATCTATGTTCCAGAGTCAATACAAGGCCACACAGGACCACAAAGGTAATATACATTACTACGCGAATACTACAAACAACGTATGAAATAGACGGACGAAAGGCGGACAAGGTTTGGGGTACCAACTTATAACAACCCATCCAAGGATGCTAATTAATGCAGTTATAGCCTATATACGTAGAGTCTAGATAGGGGAAAACCATAACCTACCTGTCATCCGATGACTAGCTGCGGGAACGACATCGTCTAGACTTGAACAGCTCCAGGAAGTTCTGAATCACACAAAACAAATACTTTCAACTGAAGCCCCAAAGGCGTCTCTATGAAGCCTGACCAACCAAGGTAATGGAACAATTGCTAGAATCGGCAAGGCTGGAAGAACAAGCCATAGCCAATTGATAAGGTGTTAATGTCACACTCGCGACCAGCCAACTCCAAAGCATAAAAATGAGGCCAATAACAATAACAAATGGCAGCTAAATCAAACAAAAGTACGTTAACCACATCTCCACGGAGCGACGAGCTCCCGAGGCACTATTTCAAGGCATACTCCACGTTTGTCCAATCCAATCACTATCGTATGTGATCCCAAAAAGAATCGCACAATTTCCCAATCCCTCAAGCAGCTTACCATAACCATAACACCACAACAATAACCAAACATAACAAGATAAAGGGGCTGTCCAAAGCCACAAATCCAAAATACCACTTCGGGGCTCAGAAATCCATAAAATAATACTAGAACATATAATAACGAAGGAGGGTCGTAGGGGAGAGATTCCTTGAGAAAAATATTCAATATCCCAAGATTAACAACCTGCCTCCTTGCAGGAACAACAAACGTATCCAAATCCAACAAGAAACTACTACAAGTTATCGAAAAATATAAATTTTCGTGACTAGAAGCTTAGAATCTTGATCCAACAAATAGATAAGTGTACGGGATCCATACCTTACCAAAATAACTCCATAGCTACTTCCAAATACTTAGAAAGCACCTGCTAGCTCACTGCATCAACACCCATGAAGATACGCCATGAAATCGACGGGGAAAACTATACCAAAATGACGAGCTCGCGACGTAGAACAACTTCCGTTAAACTTCTGAATTGAAAGCATCAAAGTCCATGGAGTATCTAGGGGATTTACCTCTGATTTTCTGAAGTTTTTGGTGAAAATAATGAGTTAAAATGAAGGAGAAATCAGCTTTTATAGGCTGAACCGACTTATGATGTGGACCCCACTTTGATGTGTCTGCTTGTGCAGGCTTACGAAAATGTGAATATCTCTCTATTCTAAAGTCGTATGGACAAACGGTTTAGTGCTTTGGAAACTAGACTCGTAGACCTTCGATTTGGTATATTGGGAGCCCACTAAATATTTATAGATAGGGAGAAACTCCCCAAGACATTTAACCCAAATTTGAAGAGAATTGCTTAAAGGAATTTACAATAACCTTTTTTTCCGACTTTTGTTTCGTAACTTGCTTGACTTCAAAACTCATCATACGACGACCATTTTGTGATTATAATACCTCATAACACATACTTCTTAGTATATTAGACTCTATTAGTCTTACCCCAAAGGCACGAGTTACTTTAAACCTTCCAAACGGGCGAGGTGTTACACGAGGCATTTCTTTAACTCAAACGTTCGAGTAAGGAATTCCTTTGACCTAGAACCTTGGTTTAATTATTTGATATTACCAAGAATGTTGACGGAAGTCAACGATTTCCAAAGTTGAAGCTCTAAAATGAGGAACGGCCATAAAGACCAAACAAATGGTCCGGGCACCGAACTATCGGTCCCGACAAGCCATAAATGACTTGGGCCGCTACAAGTAAGCTTTAATGGTACAAGAAAGGCAAAAATGTGTAAATGACCAGAAGGGTCATTACACTTTTTCAGTGACTTTGTACCCAAGAACAAACTTGTTCTCGCACCATAAAGTGGCACTTCTCCCAATTCAACACCAAGTTGGTAGCCTTACATCTCAGTAAGACTTGCCCAAGATGATCAAGACTATCTTTAAATGAGTTTCCTATGACTGTAAAGTCATCCATGAACACTTCCAAGTGATTTTCAACCATCTCTGAGAAGTGGACACATACAACGCTATAAAGGAGCAAGAGCATTGAAAATACCAAATGGCATCTGGCTGAACGTAAATGTCCTATTTGGATATGTGAATGCAGTCTTTTCTTGGTCCTCCAGTGCAATATTGATCTGATTATATCCAAAATACCCATTCAAAAACAATAATATGACCTTTTAGCAATCCTATTGAGCGTCTGATCAAATAAAGGCATTGTGGAGTTATCCTTATATGCTGCTACATTTAATTTCCTGTCATCCATGCAAACTCTCTACCTTGTAACTATTCTGGTAAGAATCAACTCATTCTTTTAGTTGGCAATCCCTATCATGCCCCTTTTTATGAACACACAACATTGGACTAACCCATAGACTGTCTGCAATAGGGTAGACCACTCCTGCATCAAGCCACTTGATAATGTTTTTTACAAACTCTTGCATGGCTTGATTCAACTTCTACTAGTGTTCAATGCTTGGTGTACTATCTTCTTTCAACTTTATATTGTGCTGGTCACCTGCACGATTCCATGAATATCAACAATTATCCACCCAATGGAATGTATGTATTTTCTAAGCAACTCAAGCAACCTTTTCACCTACACATTAGTAAGCAAATAACAAAAAATCATAGGTAAAAAGTGTTATTGCCTCCTAAAAACTCATATTGAAGGTATGTCAGTAGCTATTTTAATTCTAGCTTCGATGGCTCGATGACTAACGACTTTGCAAGTGGAGTGTGTTAGTTCTCCAAATCCAAACAGAGCTTCTTTGGTTTGTAAGTATAGAAGCCTAACCCCTCCAATGAATTAACCATCTCAACATACCCTTCCATGTCTTCTCCATTAAAGTGACCAAGATTACGGCCAAAACTTCTCCAAAACTTTCTTCCTCAACTTTCAACTATACTACCTCTTCTACCAAATTATCCACCATATCAATGATAGAGATATTATGATATTTACTTGGTAGATTAATCCCTTTTCTGGCTTGGAAAGTGACTTTTGCATCATTAACTTCGAATTTGATCTTATTCCTTTCTGTATCCATCAATGCTCTTTCTATAGCTAAAAACAATCATCCCAAAATGGTTCAGATGTCCTTGTCAACTGCACAGTCTAGTATCACAAAGTATGATGGCAATATAAACTTTCCACCCTTTACCAAAACATCATCCACAATGCCCATATGGATTTTTTCCATTTGAAATTTGATTTAAAGGTCTCTACATTATCAGATTAGCCATTTGTATTCTTATACTAGTTGGCCTTTGCATTCCAAGCCATTCTTGTTTGTAGGTGGCAAGGGGTATCATATTGATTCTAGCACTATTATCACACAATGCCATTCCAAAGTCCCGAATACCAATGGTACATGGGATAGTAAATGCCCCTGGATCATCCTTTTTCTCCACCAGAGTCTGTGAGATGATAGATCTAACATGATGAGTGAGTTAAACATCGTCATCTTTAACATACTACTTATTTGTGAGTAGCTCTTCCAAGTACTTGACAAATCTAGGCATTTCATGGAATGCATCAAGAAATGGAATGTTCATACACAACTGCTTCAATTGATCGTAGAACTTCAAATATTTAGAATGCTCAGTCTTTTTCCTCAACCTTTGTGGGAAAGGAGGAGGACATTTGAACGATTGTGTGAGCTGCTTCAATGGACCTTTTTTTTTTTCACTATCTCACTAGCCTTACTATTAAATGGAGTGCTCTCTGACTCAGCTGCTTCAATGGACCTTTCTTTTTTTCTTTCACTGTCTCACTAGCCTTACTATTAACTGGGGTGCTCTCTGACTAACCTTCAAGATCAATAACTTTATGCTCATCGGATGGTGCCTAAACTTCTATTTCCTCCAATGGTGATAACGGAAATACAACAAACAAGAAGAAACGAAGGAAAAGATATGAGGATTAATAACTAGGAATTGAAATTATGGGCAACAAGGGGCTAAAACCCTCACCTCCCAATTGATTCCAACAACTACATACTAATTCAACTCAACTAATCAAGGAAACCTAAATGAAATCCACAAGTGGGAGACCTTCGATTAATTAAGTAAAGAAGTTAAACTAACAATCAAGAGAGTCACCCTAATCACTCACTAATTCCTTAAGAGAATTACACTAAGCCTTACACTAGCAACTACAAGTTTAGAGTATCAATCCTCAATATGCAAAAACTAGTCTTCCAAAATGAAGAAAAGCTACTACTTATACTAGGGAATAAGAAGACACTAGCTATTACAGTTTTGCCCTTAATGAAGTAAGGGCCTTGTTTGGTTGCCTTCTTTTGGGAATTCTTGAATTCCTCCTTCCACCTCACTTTAATGGACCACCCTCACATTGTATGCTTTCCTTTTCATGAACATCGTACGTGTTATCTATACCATCCATGCTCGTGTCAACCATGCTATCCATGCTAGTATCATTCTCCCCTTCTTGAAAAGGATTCATCCTCGAATCCAAACCTTAAAGACACATGAGAGGACAACAACCAAAACATCCTCAAAGCATGAGGGTTAGTACAAGGGTTAGCAACAATATCACCATGCCAAGGAGGCACAAATTTGAGATATAACCAAATATTATTTTCTTCCAATAAAAACAACTCATCGTACAAGGTGCAAAGGTTTTGGTTATGATAAACATCAAGAGATAAGGCAAACACAAAGGTCTTTGTGGCATCAAGTATCATATCTAACTTTGGAGCCATAAGACACAATTGTTTCATTATCTCACAAGGAGGCCACACCAAAAGTGGTGCACTCACCCATAAGGGTTCATTCGGGTCAAAAAAGTAAAAGACCCACATATCTTTACCTCCATACAAAATAAATCTCACACCACTACAGGTATCATCATAAGCAAAAAGGTAGTAGAGAAAGGTGTTAAGCTCACTATTCTCATCTAGGGCATGCCAAATGATAAGGACACTGATAGATAAGAAGAGACATTTTAAGCACAAAACAATCCTCTCTATAAGACAACTTTCCAAAGGAAGAAAGTGCACCAACAAAGCCATGCTACTAGAATAGTCGAGGGATTTATTAGGAGTCAAATCCCTCCATGCCAAATAATACTCCCAAGGATTTGGGGTCCCTCCTATCATAGAACCAAACATGCTTCCAAAAGTTCCATTTGAAACTTCAACTTGTCCAACCCTATGAAGGTGACAAGGAGCTTTCAATATCCATGGACTCTCCCAAAAATAAATAAGCAACTTAGCATCCACTCGAGGGTTCTCAATTGCAAATACACACTTTAAGAAAAGAATGTTAACAAGATGGCATTCACAATTTGGAACATAAGAGGACGAGATTAAGCATTTCAAGTACACTTCATTATTATTCCTCAAACAAACTCCCACAAAGAATGGATAATCAAATGGAGTCATGCTTTTAAGAATCCATCCTAACACCTCAACTTGTCTAACCACATAAGTGTGACAAGGAGTAGAATACATAAATCGGGCATCACGAATGCACCATGGATTCTTTCCCAAACAATAACTATGGTTGGCATTCAAAACATGAAACACACATAACTTAAGCATATCCAAAACCAACCATGAATACATTGGGGCTATATCATCACTCTCATGGTAGGGTATGAGGTCATACAATTTCCAAAACCTACCTACCATAGGAAAAGTGTCATCATGACTCCAAGGATTGCTTGGAATAAGAGGGGAAGGGTACATACCTTGAAGACGGGCTTTTGAGTCTGCATTCTTGTGCACCACACTTGGTTTCCCAAAGCTTTCCCTCCAATGCCTCATTTTGGACCCATAGACTTGGTCTTTGTGTTTCTTCTTAAGAGTTGACTTTCTAGGTAGCTCTATTATTAGGCCTTCAACCCTTTGTTCATGAGGGACTTTGTTCGGATCCTCCTTTAGAAATATTTGTCCATGAACCTGCAAAAGAGAAGGGATGGTACTAGGCAAAATGCTAGCACCATGGTTAGTAGATAACAGGGGATTGGTATTGGCAAGTCCCAAAATTAAGTGCTCCTTGTGCACCTCTTTTAAGTCACTTCTTGGCTCATCAATCTCATACAACTTTCCTTCTTGAGCCAATTCTTTCTTCTCCTTTTCAAGTTCTTCTCTCTTAAGTACTTTCTGAAGCTCCCTCATTATCTTGTAGTCCTCACTCACTTGATAGGGTGTTAAAGGTACAAGAATGTGCCTTCGTCCTCCAAATACAAATGAGTATTTATTGGACTCCACTTGATATCGAACATCCCTACCGGCTAGCCAAGGTCTACCAAACAACATATGACAAGATTGAATGGGAAAAACATCACATAACACCTCATCTCGATACTTGCCAATGCTAAAATTCACGACCACTTGTTTGGTTACCTCTACTTCATAATTCTCAATGAGACATTGAAGTGTGTATGGCTTTGGGTGTCTTTGTGTAGGAAGCTTCATTCTATCAACCATAGTGCAACTCACCACATTAGTACTACTCCTACCATCAATGACCAAGGAACATACCCAATCCATCATCTTGAACCTTGCATGAAATAGGTTCACACTTTGATCAAGTTCCTCTTTAGAAAGATCCCCCATGATTCTCTTTAGATCACAAGAAGAGTTCAAATCCTTCTCCAATTTCTCATCAACAACATTTGAGGTTGCTTCATCATGCCTAACCTTAGGTTCATCACAAACATTCCCAACCTCATACTCTATCAAATTTTTAGCACAAGGTTCATCACACAAGATAACATTTGACCTCTTTTGTGGATAATTTCTAGCAATACGTCCTTCACCTTGACACTTATAACATCGACTGATAGAAGGAGAAGAAGATTGAGGTATATCATGATTACCTCCATAGGCTTGGTCTTCCCCTTTTGTGTTGTAGTTAGCTTGAATAGCTTGACTACCATCTTGGAACATTGGAAGACTCGCCATGTTGTCACCCATCCCATGATTTGGAACACCTTGACCACCATATCGATCACTTCGATCTTCACACCTTCCTCCTTCATTCCTATACCTATCTCCACTATCCCATTTTCCTTGACATCTCATGATGCCTTGGTTCATACCAAAGCCTTCGGGTCTTTCCCACCATTCATTCGGGCTAACCTCTTCACACATTTCATCATAAAGAGGGTTTTGATAATAGATATCTTGGTAGGGTACTTGTGGGTAGTGTTGTTGGGTTGGAACATAAGGTACATGCAAGGATGCATGTGATATATTTTGTGGAGGTGCTTGGCTTCTATCTTGGTTTTCCACAAAAGGACTCCTTTGTGGTGGATGATATGGTTGTGTATTTGGATGTGGGGTGACTTGCCTATCATAGCTTGGGTTCATTCGGAATGAAGTTTGAGGGTAGGATTGGTTCCAATTTGGTTGGGGGTAGTATAGGTTGAATTCTTGACCCGAGGTCCTTCTTGTTTCTTCACTTTGACTTGTCATAAGGAACCTCCTTTCATTCATACTATCCATCCTTTTTACCCTTTCCTCTATACCTCCAAACCTCCCATTTGTTTCAACCACCCTTTCATTCATATTGGTCACCCTCCTTGACACATTGAAATTCGTCCCCATTTTGTTCACCAAGCTCCTTCCTCCATGGTTATAAGGAAAATGATTAGACATTGTACCTACAAAAACTCAACAAACAATATTAGTAGAAAAAAAAGCCTCACATCACTAGTATGTAAATTCTCAACTCATCTTCTATGGCGTCGTCTCAAAATTGTTAGTGAACTAGCTCCACTCAATCAACTCAAGGTCACCTATCCTTTGTGGAGGAGTAGATTCCTGTGACTCTTGAAAGAAGGACGACTTGAAAGACTCTAAACGGACTTGAATCAAGAAATTAATCAACGAAACAAAACAAGAAAAGAAGAAGGAAGAAGCACGAAAGAATTCGGACTCAAGAATTAAGTAACAAAAGTAGGAGAAACCACTTGTTGTTGCTTAATTTGGAGAATCAAAGAGATGATTTGATGTTTAAAAACTAGTTAACAAGTAATTAAAGATGTTAATTAGTTGTTAAATAGTTGAGAAATCTAAGAAAAATGAGTGTAGAAGAAGAAGTTTGAAGTTCCAACACTTAGAAAAAATTGGGGTCTTAAAAGTTCCAACACTTAGAAAAATTTTGGGGTCCCAAAATTTGAGACCCCTCAAAAAACTAAGTGTAAAAACCTGCAGAAATGAGCCCTCTGAAACTGTAGTCACGCGCTGATGTGGCGGCTGAGTGGCAGGTCCACGTGGAATTTTTTTTTTTTTTTTAAATTCCACTTGTGGACCCAACAAACATTTTGACCACTTTGACTTGGAAAAGTTGGATCAAACGTACCTTTTGGCTTCTTCTTCTTCAAGATGTTCTTGATGAATATCAAAAACACCTAGAACACCAAGAACACACACTAAACACCAATACCTTCAAATGAGCTCGGAATTGGCTCAAATTTTAGGATTAGCTTCCCCTTAACGTAGAGAACAAACCCCAATGATTTTTAAGCTCCAATTCCTCCTTAATCAATAGACCCACTTTCAAAGTTTGTAAAGCTTTAAAAGCTCAAAACACTTTAATGGCAACTCCACTTCTACAACTCCAAATCGCACGAAATTTAAAATTTAGACTCAAAAAACACTAGGGAACAAGGATCTAGTGTCAAAAACAAGAAATCAAACAAGAAAATTTTCGGATTTTTTTTTTTTTTTTTTGGATTTTGAAGATATCAAATTCCCAAGACTTAGATTTGTGGAAACAAATCTAAACCAAGCTCTGATACCAAATGATAACGGGAATACAACAAACAAGAAGAAACGAAGGAAAAGATATGAGAATTAATAACTAGGAATTGAAATTATGGGCAACAAGGGGCTAAAACCCTCACCTCCCAATTGATTCCAACAACTAGATACTAATTCAACTCAACTAATCAAGGAAACCTAAATGAAATCCACAAGTGGGAGACCTTCGATTAATTAAGTAAAGAAGTTAAACTAACAATCAAGAGAGTCACCCTAATCACTCACTAATTCCTTAAGGGAATTACACTAAGCCTTACACTAGCAACTACAAGTTTAGAGTATCAATCTTCAATATGCAAAAACTAGTCTTCCAAAATGAAGAAAAGCTACTACTTATACTAGGGAATAAGAAGACACTAGCTATTACAGTTTTGCCCTTAATGAAATAAGGGCCTTGTTTGGTTGCCTTCTTTTGGGAATTCTTGAATTCCTCCTTCCACCTCACTTTAATGGACCACCCACACATTGTATGCTTTCTTTTGCATGAACATCGTACGTGTCATCTATACTATCCATGCTCGTGTCAACCATGCTATCCATGCTAGTATCAGTAGCCCTGCTGGCCTCAACCCATACAATTTGATCACATATAACCCACAAATGTTGATCCTCAAACTGGCGCCGCAGAATCTGTCCAACCAAGGTAAAATGGACCGCAACATTTGCAAGAACTCTACTGGGATATGGAAAGTCAAGCTTAACCAAATGGTTACCGAAGGACTAGATGTCCAAGACCAAAAACTTCTCTGAAATTGAAATAGAAAAGCTAAGTTATCCATACTCACTGCCTTCTACCTCAAAGATGTGGCAACCGAAGAGAACCTTCCACGAACCATCTGTAGTAACCTGCTATCCCACGATTCTAAAACCCAACTTTAAATACCAGTCATACTTTTGTCAAAACCTTGAGTAGAGTCTTATGTCGCTGATGAACACTATAGAAACTGGAGTCAACTAGGATCTGAATATACAATGTGGCCAATCCATAGATGCTGCTGAGGCTTGGATCACCCAAAAGGCATAACAAGGAAAATAATAGCTAATTCAACAAGCCCCCAAAGGTAGTCCAGGTAATGTCCACCACCTCGATCTCTACTAGAAGGAATACTGAACTTAAATTCATCTAAGGAGAATGCCACTGCACTCTGTAGTTGATCAAACAAGTCATCAATAAGCAAAACCAAAGCATACCCTCAGTCGTCACCTTTGTCGGCTACCCATAATCCACACACATATACAAAGACTCATCCCCCTCCTTTTTGAAACCAAACATAACCCTTTGCAAATATACATTAGACCTGAAAATCTCCTTCTCAAAAGATCATTGAGCAGTTCCTTTAGCTCCTACATCTCTACTGGTGCCACTCGGTAAGGTGGGAAAAGAAGAGGACGAGTTCCGAACTCAACCACAATGCTATAGTCCAAACTCAACCAAACTAGAATCTGAGGAAAATAATGAAAACAACCCATAAACCAGCTAGCCTCCTAAAATAATTAAGTAAAGAGGGTCTATTCTAACCTCTCAAGAAAAGAAAAACCACCTGATACCCATTTGCACGTCCAACACTACTCTCTTTAAGATAAAACAACTTCTCCTAGTACATAACTACCAGTACCGCACCATACAAACTGAAAGATTTCTAGTAAATATGAGATAATGGCCTAGGCAACGACCACCCAAAACTATTAGAAATTGAAATACTCAAACAAACTCTAGAACCACAGGGAAGGCCAAAAATAAAGCAACAAGACCTACCCATGAGTCATAACCCAGAGTAGTCACCTCCCAAAGATAACAGACCTTATGCATTACTCAAAAGAATTATCCTACCGAGAAATCACATGCACAAACACTGTAAACTCTATTCATACAACAAAATGAGAAACAAGTGGGTAGATATACAGATACATAAAAAAAGGTAGATCTGCAAAGTAAGCAATACCAAAACTTAGCTAATGATAACAAAGACCGAACATGTAGCAATGATATTTGTAACCTCCACCTCTGACCTACTAAGAGGGGCATCAGACTCTCTATGTCTATCTTTGGATTTAGTAGTTTATGCTGAAGGATTGATCGTTCCACATCAGGGACAATCTCTAGAAAAGTGACCAATCACTCGACAACCATAGAAACCCAAGGAAGCCCTACTCTGACGCATGGTGCCTATCATATCTGGATGGATACCTGAACCACCTAGCCGAAAGCCACCTCTAGCTACCTGGGGACCACCCCTACTACCTTGCACACCACCTCTCATTGCCTGGGGACCACCCCTACTACCCTACATACCACCTCAGGCCAGTGGCACTAGAACCCTGAGAAATAAAACTTTTTCACTCTGCTTACTAGAAGGCATGATTGTGGGGTAATCCCAAGAAAAGTGCCCACACTCACCACACTAGACAAAACTTTTACCAGATGAAGCCCAATGGGAAGATCTCGCACAGCCTGACTGGATACTACAACCTACACACTGTGAATGCAAACCCTGAGAAACCAGACCTGCCCCATATCTGCTCTGCTCAACATACTCAGTATAACCAACCTCAAAACCCTGTGAGGCCATCAAAACTATCCTGCTAGGCAAAAAGCAATCAAATTGATCTCTACCTAAGAATACCCTACCTCAAGACTGAGAACCACAGAAACTACCCTGACAATGATGCCTCTTACCACTACCTTCATATGCATCACAACATAACCCCTTTATAGCCCAAGCATGATCCACCACCAGAAGAAAGGTAGTCCCAACTATCACCAAGTGCTCTGTCACCAGATAGAGTGGTAAAATCAATCCTCCAATAAAACCCTGAACTCTCTCAAACTTCGTAGGCACAGTCCTAGTAGTATGCCTAATCACCTCGTGAAACCTTGCCTCATACTCCAAAACCGACATACAACCTTGCTGGAGACATGTAACCTCAAATCTAGTCATAGCACTGCTCAAAGAATTGGGTACTTCCCCCACCTGTGATACTCCCTCTGAAAGACTCAGAGTCCTAGCCATAGTGTCTTGAAGAATTGGGGTAGCCATAAATTGTCATGCCCTGAGGATACCCCCTATATGTAACATGGGACCTAGGACCACAAGTTCCCCAAGTTAACCCTTGGTCATAGAATAAATCAGGTAATCATAATAAAACATAGCAGAAGCATAAATAATAAGTTAGGTAGACCAATCCAAATATGATAAAGTCAAGTTGGAACATAATCTAAAAAGAGAGACTCAAACACTGTCTATGTCTGAAAAGCCTCGACATATGACATAAGGAGTTACTGAGACAAGACTTCATCTAACTCTAAATACTTAAAGGACGATAATAAGATAAACTCAAGAACCGGTCCTCGGGAGATGAGGACTCACCAACACCATTTAAATGGCCTGCAATCTCTAGCCACGTGTTTGAGGAAGGAAACCTGAATCTGCATTATCAAGAGGATGCATCACAAGATATGTGTCAGTACCATAAAATGTACTGAATATGTGAGATATGCAAAATCTGAAGTAAACATGCTGGATATGATATAGAAACTGATATAATGCTAAATTGGTAAAACTGTTATGTAAATGACTAAATGCAATATCATAGGTTAAAACATAATCATAAGTAGTAAGTCTGAAATCTGAGCAAGAGTCAAATACATTTTAAAATCTGAAACTGTTTCTATGGAAGGTTCTCTTAACTTACATAGACCATGTGAGCTATATGGAATCTGATGTATCTGCCCCATCAAGGGGACCCAATATACCTTGCCATGGTATAGAGGCATATCTGTGCCATAATTACTAATTTTAATGCCCAATAGAAGGGACTTATGAACCTACAGGGGCACATAGTTCTAGGACTAAGGTTACTCTTACCCCCTCCAACTCGGTGCTAAATACCACTCCCAAAAACATACATATACCTCATATAATACTGGGGCATATCTGATGCCAAAACTGATCATAACTAATGAAATATCTGATGTCAAGTCTATCTATAGATTAGGTAGACATATCTAAATCCCAAACTTTTCATAAAAAAATAGAGATATATGTGATGTCCAAAACTATTGGAAGAGCATAAGGACATAACTAATGTAATGCAATTTCAATTCATAAGTCTTTAAACTTAGGATAGCCATAATTCAAAATATAATTTTCTTTCTAAATTCATAGATTAAAGAATTAGTCATGCAATTATTTAACACTTCAGGCCATGTTATCTAAACATGCCAATTTTTACTTGAAAACATGCAATGTGGTGAAAACATACGACAAATCGTCTTTAATGCATGGGCTTTTGAAATCAACTAAGGAACTTCAAATAAATCATGGATAAGTGATGAGAAACCATGAATTGATGCTTTAAAACTGAACCGATAAGTATTTCCCAATTTGTGTAAGAAACCTAATTTCATAACTTGAAAGATCAAAGTAAAAGTTTGGGGTTTTAGGCACAACGGCGAAAGGATCCCTTATTGAATACCCACATACCTTATTGAAGCTTTCTTGATCTAAGATGAAAAGAAATGGAGGCTTGAACTTGGATCGTGAGACTTGGAGCTTGAAGGAGTTATTTTCCTCTTTTGGTAGATGAATGAGGAATAATGAAAGACTTAGGTTAATAAGAGTAGAAACCCTACTTAAAGTGGCCAAAATGACCTCACTTAAGAGTTAAAATGGTGGGTAATTATAAAAATACCCCTGGGATTTAATTGAGAAAAACTGATAAAAAGACTCAGCTTCAGAGACCACGAGTCAGTCTATGGACCATCAACTAAAATGATGAACCTTCAACTGATCCATGGTTTCAGGTGCCACTTCTAGGAGCTTGCTGGAACTCAACTCCATGAGTCACTCTATGGTCTTTGATTAAGAATGATGGACTGTCTTGTTGACTCGTGGTTCTGACTTAGGGGCATGAGGATCCTCTGATCCTTAGGGATTATGGATGAAAGGATGGCCCATGGTTCAAAAGGATAGGTCATCAACCATTTCTAGGATGCTTCATGGGGGGTCCTCTGGAACTCGAACCATGAGTCCACAAGATAGGCTGTGGTTCCAAACCACAAGCCATCGAGTGACTTATATACTAATGGAAGAAAACAACCAAGGAGCAGACTATGGATCGTGGTCTAGGACAACGGTCTGTGATATGGTCCGTGATCTCTAGGAACTTTACAATTTCACAAAAAATAGGTTTAACAGCTAAATCGATTTCTGGGGTGTTAAAATATCTCCCCCTTGTGATCATTCATCCTCGAATAAAGTCTAAGCAAGGAAAACTCGAGAGAAAACATCCCAACCAAACAACAAAATATAGAGACTCAAGGATAACATGAAAACTGAGCTTTTCAACTTAAAACATGATTGAAGTAACTTCGGAAAACAAATGAAATAGAATCAGAGGAACATACCAAGGAGGAAACTATTACCTTAAGCTAAAACTAAATCAGAAGGAAAGATATGAGGGTACTTGGATTTCATGGCTTCTTTCGCTTCACAAGTAGCTCCCTCAACTAGTTGATTTCTCCGAAGGACCTTCACCGAAGTGACTTCTTTGTTTCTCAATCTCCAAACCTGACGATCAAGAATCTCTATGGGAACTTCCTCATAAGTAAGGCTATCCTTCAAACTCACATCTTCCAAAGGAACAATCAAGGTCGGATCACCAACACACTTCTTTAACAAAGAAACATGGATAACCGGATGAACCGCTTCAAAATCTGATGGCAAATCCAACTCAGAAGCAACAGTACCAACTCTCCTTAAAATCCGATAAGTACCTACATAGCTGGGACTAAGTTTCCCTTTCTTAACAAATCTCATCAAACCCTTCATGGGTGACACCTTCAGGAATACCCAATCATCAACCTCAAACTACAACTCCCTTCTTCTCACATCTACATATGATTTTTATCGACTTAGAGCGGTCTTCAACCTCTCCCTAATAATCTGAACTTTCTCCATAGTCTCATGAATTTAATTTGGACCAATCAAAGCTGCCTCCCCTACCTCAAACCAAGCAATAGGAGATCTACACCTCTGCCCATAAGGTGCCTCATAAGGAGCCATCTGGAAGCTAGAATAGAAGCTGTTGTTGTAGGCAAACTCGATAACAGGTAAGTGATCATCTCAATTACCTTTGAAATCAATCACATAAGCACTCAACATATCCTCCAAAGTCTGAATAATATGCTCTGCCTGGCCATCCGTCTGTGGGTGAAAAGTTGTGCTAAGCTTAACCTGAGTACCAAGACCTTTCTAAAACAGTCTCCAAAACTGGGATGTAAACTGCATACTCCTTATCTGAAATTATAGACAATGGAACACCATGCAATTTAACTATCTCACGGATGTAGAGTCTGGCAGAATCCTCTTCTAAATCTATGGTCTTGATAGTTAAGAAGTGAGCTGATTTAGTCATCCTGTCGATAATTACCCAAATAGAATCATGTTTTCTTCGAGTACGAAGAAAACCAATAATTAAATCCATATTGATTGCTTCCCACATTCAAGTAGAAGGATCAATATCCTGAGTCATATGACATAGTCGCTGATTCTCTACCTTCACTTTTATGACAGTTGGGACACTTAGCCAAAAAACTTGCTATGTCCCTCTTTATGCATTCCACCAATAGACTTCCCGTAGGTCACGATACATCTTGGTGGATCTGGGGTGAATAGTATACCTAGAGCTATGAGCCTCTATCAAAATCCGCTGTCTCAACCCATCTATGTCAGGAACACACAATTGACCTTGATATCAAAGCACACCATCCCCCCTTAGGAGAAAGCCTCTACCCTTTACTGATGGACTACAACTTTCAACTGATGCAAAATAGGATCACAATCTTTCTTTTCTTTCACTTCAGCTACCAAGGAAGATTCAGAACCATTTTGAACAATAACACTGCCTTCTGTCAAATCTAACAACCAAACTCCTAATCGATCAAGTCGATGATCATCCTTGGCCAATTCCTTCTTTTCATCCTCAATCGAAGACACATACCCATAGAAAACTTACTAAGTGCATCCACTACGACATTGGCCTTAACCAGATGGTAAAGCACACTAATATCATAATCCATAAGAAGCTCAAGCCATCTCCTTTGACGAAGATTCAATTCCTTTTGGGTGAACACATACTGAAGACTCCTATGATCGGTGAACACATCCACATGAACACCATACAAGTAATGTCTCCAAATCTTCAAAGCAAAAACCATAGCCGCTAACTCAAGGTCATGAGTACGGTAGTTCTTCTCATGAATCTTAAGCTATCTAGAAGCATAAGCAATCACCTTACCACGCTGCATCAAAACACAACCCAAACCAATCCTAGAAGCATCACAATACACAACAAAGTCATCTAGGCCCTCGCATAGAGCCAACACTGGAGTTGTGGTCAATCTAGTATTTAATTCCTAAAAGTTCTTCTCACATAGATAAGACCACTGAAATTTCACCTTCTTCTGAGTTAATCGATTCAATGGGACATCAATGGAAGAAAACTCTTCCACGAATCTCCTGTAGTAACAAGCCAAACCCAAAAAGCTTATAATATCATATTGGGAAGTGGGTCTAGGCCAGTTCTTTACTGCCCCAATCTCTTGAGAATCAACTCGAATACCATCTCTAGTCATAATATGACCCAGAAAAGCAACAGACTGCATCCAAAACTCACACTTGCCAAACTTAGCAAATAACTGTCGATCCTTGAGAGGTTGGAACACCACTCTCAAATGGTCTGCATGCTCCTCTTCATTTCGAGAATAGATAAGAATATCATTAATGAAAATAATCACAAATATATCCAAATACTATTTGAATAGACAGTTCATCAAATCCATAAAGGCTGCAGGAGCATTCGTTAGTCCAGAAGACATAACCACAAATTCATAATGACCATACCGAGTTCTGAAGGTTTTCTTTGGAATGTCACACTCTCTAACATGAAGCTGATGATAACCGTATCTAAGGTCAATCTTGTAGAAGAAACTGGAACCCTGAAGCTGATCGAACAAGTCATCAATCCTAGGAATGGGATACTTATTCTTGATTGTGACTCTATTCAACTGATGGTAGTCGATACACATTCTAAGGGAACCATCTTTCTTTTGCACGAATTGAACTGGAGAACCCCATGGAGAGATGTTGGGTCGAATAAAACCCTTATCAAGGAGGTCCTTCAACTGATCTTTCAATTCCTTAAGCTCCACCAGATCCATTTTATAGGGAGTAATAGAGATATGATACGTATATAGAAGAAGATCTATTACAAAGTCGATCTTCCGCTAGGGAGAGACTTTGTCCAAGTCTTCAGGGAACACTTCAGGTAACTCCTTTACAACAGGAACTGACTGGAGAGATGGGGCATCAAACTCTGTGTCCATAACCCAAACTATATGATAAACATAACCCTTAGAAATCATCTTCCTAGCCTTAAGATAAGATATGAAAAAACCCTTCGAAGATGGAGGACTACACTTTCACTCTAACACACGTTCATTCAGGAACTTGAAAGTGACTACTCGAGTACGACAATCAACTGAGGCATAACATGCATACAATTAATCAATCCTAAGAATAACATCAAAATCAGTCATCTCCAACTCTATTAGATCTACTAAAGTGACTCTGTGAAGGACTGAGATAGGGAAATTTTGGTAGATTCTTTTGGATAGGACTGACTCACCAATATGAGTAGAAACACAAAAGGGTTCTAAAAGTTATTCACGGTTAATCTCAAACTTGCAAGCAACATAAGGGGTCACAAAAGATAAAGTGGCACCCAGATCCAATAGAGCATACACATCGAGAGAGAATACTTTCAAAATACCAGTAACAACGTCTGGTTAACTCTCTTGATTCTTTCGAAAGGACATGGAATAAAGTCAGTTTTTGGAGGTGATCACCAGAACTAGAAGTAGTGCCCTGCTGGGCTGGTTGACCTCCTGTGGCTGTTGTAGTAGACGGAGTCCTACTACCTCCCTGACCCTTCATAGCTGAAGGGAAATCCTTAATCCTGTGTCCAACTATCCACACCCGAAATATCTCTCTCTACCATCCAAACACTCGCCGGGCTAACATCTACCATATTTTGTTGCAAGATGGGTAAGGGGTCCCCTTTGCAACACTCCACTGTTAACAGGAACCATATCTCTACCAGTATGATCATTATGAGACCTGGGGGCCTAGGTTGGAGCACTAGCCGAAGAATGAAGGGGCCCTGATGATTTCTTCTAAAATGAAGAGCGATGTTTGCCTCTGGACCTTTGATGGCCAAAACCTAAACTCTCAGATCTATCCCTCTTGTTCTCCCTTGCCTTTTCCCTCAATTTGTCTCTCTCAATCTGATGGGCATGAGTCATAAGTCGAGAAATATCCATGTCTTCTAAAAGCATCGAGGACCTTCACTCATTCTTTACCAAATCTCACACTCTGTAAACATACTTACTCATCTCATCCCATGGGTCTACCACTATGGAAGGAGCATACCTAGAAAGCTGGGTTAACTTCAATCCGTACTCCTGAGCCGACATAGAACCTTGCGTCAAATTCACAAACTCTTCGACCTTAGCTTGCCTCAACTCCCTCAGGAAGAATCAGTTAAGAAAAGCCCTCTCAAAGCATTCCCAAGTCATAGGGACCACATCCCTATCCCTATCATTTCTCCATTGAATAAACCAAATATGAGTCACGTCCTTGAGTTGGTAGGAAGCTAGCTCAATACCATCGACACAACCCACTTTCATTACACTAAAGACCTTCTTCACATAATCCAAGAAATTTTGTGGATCCTCGCCAACTTTTGAACCCCAGAACTCAAGTGGGTTCATGCGAAACTTAGGCCACTACTCATCCTTGAGGGTGGGCGGGGATAGGAGCCTGCTGATTGGTTTGATCAACAATAGTCTAAGCTAGCATGTGAATGGTAATCCTGAACTCCACATTTGTGACCTCGGGGTCTAGAATCAGAGGGTCAACATTTTGGGTAGCTAGGCGAGGCAATGCATGGTGAGGAGGCATAATCTAAAATGCATAAAGAATAGATTAGAAGGGTAATAAAGTTAAACTTTATCGCACGATATTGATCATGAAGGAAGTGAAGTTTTTCCTAAGAAACCTCGTAGCTTCTCTCTCATAAGTGTGGCGCACTTCACACACATGAAAGAGACTATACTCGTTGTTACTTTCAGACACCCTAGGACTCTTGAACTTGAGGCTCTGATACAAAGTTTGTCACACCCAGAGACTACACCCTAGATGTAACACGGGACTTGGGACCTTAAGTTCTCCAAGTTAACCTTTAGTCATAGAATAACTCAGGTAATCATAAGAAAACATGGCGAAAGCATAAAGAAGAAGTTAGGTAGACCAATCCATATATGATAAAGTCAAGTTGGAACATAATCTAGAAAGAGAGACTCGAACACTATCTATCTCTGAAAAGCCTCTACATATGACATAAGGAGTTGCTAGGCCAAGACCCCAACTAACTCTAAATAATGAAAGGACAATAATAAGCTAAACTCAAAAATCGGTCCTCGGGAGATGAGGACTCACCAACACCAACTGAATGGACTGTGATCTTTAGCCATGTGTCTGAGAAAGGAAACCTGAATCTGCATCATCAAGAGGATGCAGCGCAAGATATGCGTCAGTACCATATGATGTACTGAATATGTGAGATATGAAAAATCTGAAGTAGAGATGTTGGATATGCTATAGAAACTGATATCATGCTAAAACTGTTATCTAAATGACTCAATGTAATATCATAGGTTAAACCATAATCATAAGTAGTAAGTCTGAAATCTAAGCAACAGCCAAATACATTTTAAAAGTTGCTCTATTTTTGTGGGAGGTTCTCTTAACCAACATATACCATGTGAGCTACATGGAGTCCAATGTATTTGTCCCATCGAGAGGATCCAATATACCTTGCCAGGGTATAGAGGCATAGTTGTGGCATGATCACTAATTCTAATACCCAACAGAGGGGACTTATGAACCTATGAAGACACATAGTTCTGGGACTAAGGGTACTCGCACCTCATCCAACTTGGTTCTAAATACTATTCCCAAAAACATACATATAGCTCATATAATACTGGGGCATATCTGATGCAAAAACTAATCATAACTAATGACATATCTGATGTCAAGTCTATTCATAGCTTAGGTAGACATATCTAGATGCCAAAACTTTCATAAAATATAGGGACATATCTTATGTTCAAAATGGTTGGAAGAGCATAAGGACATATCTGATGTCATGAAATTTCAATTCCTAAGTCTTAAAACTTAGCATAACAATAATTCAAAATATACTTTTCTTTCTAAATTCATAGCTTGAAAAATTAGGCATGCAATTTCTTAATACTTGAGGCCTTGTTATCTAAACATGCCAATTTTTACTTGAAAATATGCAATATAGTGAAAACATGCTAGAAATCATCTTTAATGCATGAGCTTTTGAAATCAACTAAGTAACTTGAAATAAATCATAGATAAGTGATGAGAAACCATGAATTGATGCTTTCAAACTGAACCCACAAGTTTTTCCCAATTTGAGTAAGAACCCTAATTTTATAACTTGAAAGATCAAAGTAAAAGTTTGTGGTTTTTTTGGCACACGGGTTAAAGGATCCCTTGTTGAATACCCATATACCTTATTGAAGCTTGCTTAATCTACGATGAAAAGCAATGGAGGCTTGAAATTGAAGCTTAAGACTTGGAGCTTGAAGGAGTTATTTTCCTCTTTTGGTAGATGAATGAGGAATAATGAAAGACTTAGGCTAATAAGAGTAGAAACCCTACCTAAAGTGGCCAAAACGACGTCTCTTAAGAATTAAAAGGGTCGGTAATATAGAAATACCCCTAGCATTTGATTAAGAAAAAATGATAAAAATACTTGGCTTCAAAGAGACCACGAGTCAGTCTACGAACCATAAACTGAAATGATGAATCATCAAGTGATCCGTGGTTTCAAGTGCCTCTTCAGGGATCTTGCTGGAACTCAACTCCATGACTCACTCTACGGTCCATGATTATGAATGACGGACCATACTGTTGACTTGTGGTTCTGACTTAGGGGCATGAGGATCCTCTGATCCTCTAGGATTACGGATGGAAGGGTGACTCGTTGTTCAAAAGGATGGGTCATCAACCAACTCGTCATTTCTAGGACCCTTCATGGGAGGTCCTCTGGAACTCGAACCACGAGTCCACATGATGGGTCATTGTTCCAAATAATGAGCCATCAAGTGACTCGTAGACTGAGGGAAAAACACAACCAAGGAGCAGACCACGGATCAGACTACGGATCATGGTCCAACACTATAGTCCGTGACCTGGTCCGTGATCTCTAGGAACTTTATAATTTCACAGAAATCACGTTTAACAGCTAAACCAATTTCCAGGGTGTTAAATCCTACCAAATATTGGGCTGGCCCTAAACCCCCTAGGTGATATGGTATACTTTCACTCTAAAATCCTGGAGCTGGAGGAAGCACTAAAGGAACAAGCGCAGAAGCCTCATCGCCACCCGTTATCGTACTCATCCTAGGCATCTGAGAAGGAATGGAACAATAAAGTTTAGAAGTTGATAGAGTCGGGAACGCACGATAAGAAGCCAAAAATAGGAAACTTTTCCTAATAATACCCTGTAGCCTCCTGCAGATAGGACATGGATGCCATCATAACAATCTGCGAGACTCTACTTAGACACTTGCTCTTGCACCAATGACACTAATGAACCTAGAGGTTTGATACCAAGCTATCACGATCCGATTTCTGAGGTCATGATGGCACCTACAACCTCCCTGTAGGCGAACCGATCCCCGTAGCTGGAAATGGTTAGTAATGGGCTACTACCTAAGCAAACACGCACAATAAGCAGAAATAAGCGAAAGTAGATAAATAAAGCAACACAGAAAGAGAACAACTAATATATACAAAAAAAGGTACTACACCATTCCACGACCTAGTATCGATAGTACATGAGCCTCTAATAAAATACAAAGTACTAGAGAGATCAAAATAGAATATACAACTATCTCTGAATAACAAAAGACAGTAACAGTGGTAAAAATGAGATATGGTCAAGCCCCAGTAGGCAGGAGCTCATCCTAGTCTCAAATATCCAAAAGTTGCACGAGTATCCATGCAGTTAGTGGTGATAACTCACACTAGGATCTTCACCAGAAAGATGTAGAAGTGTAGTATGAGCACCAATTGCAAAGCAACGGGTACCCAGTAGGAATCATAGGCCGACTGAGTGCACATAAGATATAAAAATAGTAAATAGTAGACAATGAAGAAAACAATCACAGAAACAAATAGAAGAAAGCACACAAAAACTAGGTCGGATAGAAGACAAAGAGAATACAAGCATACTATGATAGTCACATAAGATATATATCACAGAGCACATGTGAAGGAAAAGAGAACGCAGCCGAATCCTTGCAACAATAATATATAAAGAGAGAGTTTAAGAAGAATGGTGATATATCAATAACCTCAAATGAAAGGAAAGGAAAGAAAGGCAAGTAAACATACTCATGCTTGAAACAATACTATTATTGGAATCATGCTAATAATACAACTCAAAAGATAAGAATAATCAGAAAGAAACCTCACAATTACAACCCTAGGATAGAATAAGCTACACCACCAAAGTTCAGAATACCACTAACCAGTGCTACAATAAGTTGGAATCCATTAATCCACCAATGACCGAAAAGCCTCCAATAAGTACTACACTAAGATAGCATAAGATAATCTGCCTAAAAACCCAACGGGCTCTCATACACTCAAGGAACACATACAAGTGAAAACACACCCTCCAACATCCTGTACTACCAGAGCGTACACAGAACAAATATTAAACAAGGGTGGATCCAGACACAATATGAATGATATGATGCAATATGATGAAACCAGGTGTGACAGTAGTACTGTATATACCCCATTCGGCGCTCATAAGCCCAGTAGGTAGGATCTATAGAATGATGCACCCGTATACCTCAACTACATCGTATACCCCTCCTCCGACACTCACAGCATGTACCCCTGGTCTGGATTGACAAAGTCTATGAAGGTGTTGTAGACCATTATACTAAAATTGTAAAATCTCAAATATAACTGCTCGAAGTGTATCCAAGTCTAAACCAGTGATCGGAATCTCAAAGTAAGTGCCTGGAGTCTTTTCGAGTGTATATTAGTAATTAGAATATCAAAACCCCAATAAAGGGTGACCAGAGTATATTCGGGTCTAAATCCATAGTAAAATATGTTTAGCGCTATGGCTTAACCGAGTCTAGTATCATTGTAAAAACCACTGATAAAATCATCCTTTAATCTCATTTATCCCAAGAAAATACATAATCAGTGTAAAAGTCAGTGATAAAATCATCCTTTAATCTCGTTTATCCCAAGAAAATCCATAAAACCAATTTCAAGTAAATTAAGAATCTTTTATACGAATAATGGGCCCTAGGGCCATGCAAAGTTTAGAAAAATGGTGATCGTTAGGTCCGCAACCTAAGTAGTAGTAAATAATGCAGATAAATATTTATATGATATAATATTCCCAAACACAATCAATAGCCTAATGGCTCATAATCAACCTATTGACCCTGCATAGGCTCAGTCTGCTCTACAACATAGATAACCAGCCTAGAATCACAACTCGATGTCTGAGAGCCACGAACATTTCCAAATATCCAACCAACTATGGTCTAAAGGCATATACAAAGGACACATAGGGCCATAAGGGTAATACTACAACAATAGATCAAATAATACAACTAACGTATAAAAATAAAATGGACAGAAGAAACGGATAAGGTTGGGGGTGCCAACCTAGAATACCCAACCCAAGGATACTAATTAATGAAATTATAGCATATATATGCAAAATCTAAGGTAGGAAAAACCAGAACCTACCTGTCATCCAACAACAAGCTGCTAGAACGACATCATCCGAGCCCAAATAGCTCCGAGAAACACCGAATCACAAACAAACTATCAATGACATATTCTATGCATCAATACAAAGCTAACGGTACCCATATTGCTAAAAGTTTAACCGGGTTAAAATCTAGGTCAAAAGAAGGCCCATGGGCCTGATAACCCAAAACCAAAAACAAAAATAACCATGAGGTTCCCAACCTCGCCAGGAACACATGCTCCAAAAATAAACATAAATTGAGAAGGGAAATGGGTAAAACATCCCCTACAACTCAAGAATAAAAAGATGGAAATCAAATAGAATTCGACGGAATTAACGGAAGGAACTTACTAATTTGAAGTCGGGAAATAACCATGGACCGAAAATATATCCACCTCCAGGCTTTGGAATTAAATTGGTTTGATTTTAGATCTTTGATCTTAATGAAAATGGTGGAGGTTTGATTTTGGGGTGAAGAAAATTAAGGAGGAGATATATGTATACTTTCAAGGATTTCCTCATCGCTATCGGGAGAAAACACTTCAAGATCCCGATGACCAAGAGGGCTTTCTTCTTTGCTATCACGAGAAAACCCTTTGAGATTGCGATGACCAAGCTGGCTTTCTTCATCCCCATCACAAGAAAAACATTCGAGATCACGATGAACAATCTGGATTTCTTCATTGCTATCGCGAGAAATCCCTTTGAGATCGCAATGGTCTTCTTTAAGATCACTATGCACAAATTTCAGCCATAACAACAACTTAAAACCAGTAGTTCACCAAGGCTAAAATTTCACTAGACGGACCCTAGGGATACATCCGGGGTCCCGCAAATGCAAATGAACTATGCTAATCAACTAAAAATGGCATTTTGGACTCAACGAAATTGATGAAATTCCCAACGGAGGTCAACTTAATGAAAAATAGTCCCCATGCCCAAAAACCAACCTTTAACCAAAATAGAACCCAATACCCTAAAACTAGTCTAAAAACCTTGGGACCCGAACCAAAGGTCCCTCTAGCCAAAATTCTACATTCCAGAGCTAACATCACTAATGGAATTTTCATCCAAGGTTGTCTTCTCTGGATGTTGACCAAAGTCAACCTTACAAGCCCAACTGGCCTAAAAACATAGAAAGAGAGATAATTCCAAACCAAAAGCTCCCATAACCCTATAATGGGGTCCAACTAGACCAAAGTACATGCTTCAAAGCTAATAGAACTATTGGAATTTGATTATGAGAACAATTGTTAAGAATATTGACTAAAGTTAACGATTTCCTAAGTTAAAGTTCTAAAATAGATAAATGGTCATAATGAACCAACAAATGGCTAGGGCATCAAACAACTGGTCCCAGTATGATATAAATAACTTGGATCCTCTACAAGAAAGCTCTAACAGTGTAAAGAAGGCAAAAATGCAAACATGATCGGAAGGTTCATTATAGTTAGAGTGTTCTTGTAGTGGCCTCAAGAAAGTTATGGCTTGCTGGGATTGGTGATTCGGTTCCCTAGATATTCATTACATTATTATGACTATTTTCCTAGTTTAGAGCTTTAACTTAGGAAATCTCTGACTTCGGTCAACATTCTTTGTAAACATGCTCGGAATCGAATTCTGACAGTTCTATTAGATCTAGTGCATGAATTTTGGTCTAGTTTTACCCTTGGCTGGGGTCTAGGAGATTTTGGTTTAGTTTTGTCTTACTTTTTGTGTTTTCTCACCTGTTGAACTTGAATGTTTGACTTTGGTCAATATTCGGAGAAGACAACCTCAAATATAAATTCCATCAGCGCTGTTAGCTCTTGAATGATGCCTTTAGCATGGATGGACCTTTGGTTTGGGTCCCGAGGCTTTCAAACTCATTTTTTGCCATTGAGTTTTATTTTGGAAATAGTTAGCCAAAGGTTGGTTTTGGACGTGGGGATTACTTTTTGTTAAATAGACCTCTGTTGGAAATTGTGTCAATTTCGTTGAGTCTGGAATGTCATTTCTAGTATGGTAGCATAGTTTGTTTGTGCACACAAGGTCTTGGATGAGTCCTGTGGGGACATCCAAAAACTTTTTGCCTTAAGCTTCTTCTGTTGGTTGCTATTGCAGGTGTACGCCTCACGCTTTAATCACGATCATGAGGGAGTCCACATGATCATGATAGTATGCTTTCTTTGGAATTGTGACCAAGAGGTTCCCTTCATGCGACCGCGATTAAGGACCTGTGGACCCATCCCCTTTTGTTCTTTGCGATCGCGAGGTTCCTTCTCATGACTGTGATGAAGCCCCTACCTCCTTATTCTTCGCGTCTCTATGGATAGCCATCATGATCGTGATGGTCTAGCCAGCATGGACATTGAAATCGCATGGGTTCCCTTTGCGATCATAAAGAAGGACCCCTGGCAGTATAAATACTTCCCCCTTTGTTTTATTCACCTCTAAAATGACTTCCTCTATTGTTGTTAAGCTCCAAGATCCCTCAAACTATATGTGGCTTCATTCCATAGTGTTAGGGTGATAATTCCCTATCCATGATCATTCCTTTGGCTTCAATTTGGTAAGTTCCTACTTTAAATTCTGTTGTTTTCCTATTTGAATTCCCTATCTTATTCTTGTGAGTGTGGGCTATTTTGGAGCCCTTCCGGTGGTTCAATTCCACTAAATTCTGAGCTTGTGCTCCTAGAATTGTTGGGATCATCATTGTGTTTTTTATTTCCAACTTCAATTTGTGAGGGCCACGGTCCTACTTCTGACCTGAATTTTGACTCGGCTAAACTCTTAGCAATATAGGTGTTATTAGCTTTGTTTTAACGCATAGATTATGTTTGTGATAGTTTGACTAATGTTCGGAGATTTTTAGAGCAGTCCAGGCTTGGACAAAGTCATTCCAGTAGCTTATCATCGAACAACAAGTAGGTTACAATTTTCTCCTGCGTATATATGCTATAATTGTACTATTTAGTATCTTGTTTAGCATACCATTATCATGTTTTCTTGTTTTCTTATGTTGGTTATAGTAATTGATTTAGTGTTATAGTATCACCCTTATGGACCTATGTGGCCTTTGTACATGCCTATGGACCACAGATGATGGGTTATTTGGGAATTTCCATGAGTCCCGAACATTGAGTTGAGATTTTAGGCTGGTTATTTGTAATGTAGAGTGACTTGAGCTTGTGTAGGGCCAATAGATTAATTGTGAGCCATTGGGCTGCTGATTGTTTTTGACATACCATTATCATGCATATAAAGAGTTTTTCTACATTATTTACTACTACTATGGTTGCGAGACTACTATAACTGGCTTTCTAAACCTTGCATGGCCCTGAAAGCCCATTTTCATATGATGACCCTTCCGGTCATGTTCGCATTTTCACATTCATTGTACTATAAGATCTTTTCTATAGTGACCCCAAGTCATTTATGGCTTGTTGGGACCGGTAGGTTGGTGCCCTGGTCGTTCGTTTGGTTGTTTTGGCCGTTTGTCTATTTTAGAGCCATAACTTAGAATATCATTGACCTTAGTCAAAATTCTTAGCTAACGTGCTCAGAATTGAATTCTGACAGTTCTGTTAGCTCCAGAGCATTATGCTTGGTCTAGTTGGACCTTTAGTCGAGGTCTGAGAACTTCCGATGTGGGTTTTATGTTGCTTTTTCTATTTTTAGGCCATGTGGAGTTGAAAGTGTAACCTTTGTTAGCATTCATTGATTGGAGTGTTGGATTCAAAATCAGACAATTCCATCAGCTTCAGAATGTTAAGTTTGGGTTAGGTAGATTGTTGGTTCAGGTTCTGAGTGATTCGGGTTCATTTTGTGTTTTTGGTTGCGTGTTGGTTAATGTTGACTTGGGTCAACATTTCTCCTAAACGACCTCGTATGGAAGTTTCATCTTTTTTGTTGAGTCCGGAGCGTCATTTTCACAATAGTAGAATTATTGGTTTTTTTATATTGGTTTTTGATTGTGCCCGAAATGCACTGTCAAGTTTTGGAAAGCTGCAGACTTTTGTTGTTGCAGGTGCACGCATCAAGCCTCAATCGCAGTCGCGAGCTCCTACCCTCGCGACTGCAATGAAGCACTTGGACTCCTATTCTTTGTGATCGCGTGATTGTTTGTCGTGATCGCGATGAAGTCTCTTGCCTATTGTTCTTTGCGACCGCATGGCTAGCCATCGCGATCGCGATGGTCTAGCCAGTGTAGTCCTCGTGATCGTGAGGGGTCCCTTTGCGATCGCGATGATGGACCCCTGGCAGTATAAAACTTTTCCATTTTGTTTTTCCAGCATTCATCTCTCATTTCCCTCAACTCTATAGCACCAAACACTCTCTAAATTTCTCCAACCCAGTACACCCTTGAAGAATCCCTGTACCCTCGATAAATTCTTGCTCCATTGGCATTTTCATAAGTTTCTCCTCTCCTCCATTGTCATCTTCTCCATTGGGTTGAACCACCATTATTGCCATCTTTTCAAGCTCAGAAATTGTTTGTAGAATCTGTTCCGGGTGAAGTGCATGCTTGGCAGGCTCGTTCTTATTCACAATCTTGGCTTAATTCTTCCATTTGGGTAGGTGATTCTTGCCAATTTCTGGGTTTCTTTCCTTAAATTTCCATTTTTGGGTCCCTAGCTTTAGGGGCTGTTTTTAGCTCGAATTTATTACCCAAAATCCTTGATTTTCCAGGCATGTACTCCCATGGTCTTGGTGATCATAATGTGAGTTTCCATTTTTGGTTTTAAGTTGTGGGGCCTGCGGGGCCATTGGTGACCCGCCTAGTGTCATAGCGATATGGGTATCGTTAGACTCGTTTTAATGATTTATTCATGTTTTTCATAGTTTGATCATCATTCGGGGTTTCTCGGAGTGATTCGGGCTTGGATTTTATTATACCAGCAGTTTGTCACCGGACGAAGGTAGGTTATGGTCCAAACTCCCTAGACTTAGCATATATCAGATAAAATTGTACTAGCTGGCATCTTTGGGTTGGGTTATTAGGTTGGTACCACAGACCTGGACGACTTTCCATGATTTGTCTCGTTTCTTTCCTCCTGTGTGTAGTATTCTCCATAGTTGATATTATCACCCTTATGGTACTGTGTGGACTTGTTTTGACTCGGTAACATCGATGGTGGGTGATTTGGGGGTGCCCATGAGTCTCGAGCATCGGTATCATGATATTATGCTGTCTATCTGCGTTGTGGAATGATTGGAGCCTGCGCAGGGTCGATAGGTAAATTATGAGCTGCTGGGTGGATATTTGTGTTTGATCATATCATTTTCATGCATATAAAGAGTATTTATCCATGTTTTACTATGGTTTTATCTTCGGGCCTACTGCAACTATTTTTCTAACTTTGCATGGCCCCAGGGGTCCATTTTCGACAGAAATGAATTAGAAATGGTTTGATTTAACTTGTGGATCTTCTTTGGGTAAAAGAAAGTTAAATTATGATTTCTATCACCTGTTTTACTATTAACGCTAGACTCGGCAGGACCGGGGTGCTAGCTGAGTTTTCTTACTGTTTTGAGATTACTTTAGCCTTGGTCAGACCAAGCATCCGAGTTGACTCTCTACTGTTTTAGACCTGGCTACTCCCCGAGCACCCTTGAAGGGGATTTTGAGACATTTTCCACTAATTTAGTCCTGGACAGGATCTGGGCATGCATATTTGAGACTAGGTCTCTAGCTAGAACCTGGACTTGCTTCCGGATGACACATTTTTTATACTGAGTTTTAGTATGGGTTCCGGGACCTCCATGAACCTTGCCGTTCCAGACCTGGGGCTTGGGGTTGCGTGTGCCAAAGGAAGGGTATATGGTGGAGTCATGGTATATAGGTAGTGTCCTTCTGTGGAACCTAACTACTGGGCTCGATCGGCACCGGAAGAGATACATATAGAGTTAATATCCCACCCAGAGATCATCATGTATCATATCATTCATTGTTTGAGGATCCACCCTTATTTGCTATTTCTTGAGTGTATGCTCTGGTTCTATGGGCGGCTGAAGGGTTTGTTTTCACTTGTTTGCATTCCTCGGTTGTATGGGCAGCCGGAGGACTTTAGGTAGACTCTTGTTACTTTATCACGGTGTTATCCCCTGCTACAGTTATAATTATAAGTTTGTATACTGCTAAGTAGTTTGTTTCTAGAGTTGAGATTGATATGATTGGTTTGTTTATTGATTCCTATTTTCCGAGCATGTCTATCTTTACTCTCCTCTTTTTTCCCTTGTACTTGAGATTACCGATATACCGTCCATTTCTAAAACTTATTGTGCATATACTGTATTTGCAAGGATCCCAGGTGCGTCATTTCTTACTTTCACTTGTGCCTGTTGTGTATATATTCTACTTGCTAGCCTTGTGTGTTATTTCTGTTGTCTTCCCTCTGGGCTAGTTCCTGTGTACTTTTTCGTAGATTTTCGTGACTATTTGCTTCTATTCTGCCTCTTACTATGCGTTTATCTTATATGTGCCCAGTCAGCCTATGATACCTATTGGGTAACTTTTGCTTCGCATTTGGTGCTCATCCTACACACTTCATCTTCTGGTGCAGATCCTAGTGTGGGCCATTGTCGTTAGCTCGTTGGAGACTCGTGCGAGGAGCTGCTTTTGTGATATTCCAGACTGAGGGTGAGCTCTTGGTAATCAGAGCTTATCTTTTAGTTTATCTTTTGCTAATGTACTCTATAACTACTCGGAGACATTTATGTATATATTAGTTTGGATGCTTCGTACTCCTTGGTTGTAGTTCCGACTCAATACTATGATACCAGGTTTTGTGTTTTGGATTAGCTTCCACATATGTATGTTTATTTCTGTTACCTATCTTTTCATATTTATCTTTTGCTTTCGCTTGTTTATATCATCTCTTCTCCTTAACTATTAGCTAGTAGCCTATTACTAACCGTTCCAGGCTATTGGGATTGATTCGCCTACTGGGGGGTCATAGGTGCCATCATGACTGAGAAATCGGGTCATGACAGCTTGGTATCAGAGCCCTAGGTTCACCGGTGTCATCGGTATAGGAGCTAATATCTAATAGAGTCATGCGGATCAGAGCGGAGACGTACATACTCAATCTTTGGGAGGCTATGGTGACATCTTAGGAAAAATAGACTTTTCTTATTCCTCTCTCGTGCGTAGTATCATTTGAAGTTTCTGGAAATCTCACTTATTCTGGTTCACTCTTCCGCAGATGGTTCATATGAGATCTTCAGCTTTCGGTGGAGGAGAGCCTCTTGCCCCTGTAACTTCGACTCCAGCTAGAGGTCGAGGTGGTCGTAAGGCTAAAGGTAGGGGTCATGGACATCCCAGAGCAGTAGAACCTACTAGAGCTTCTAGAGTTGAGGTAGAGTCCGAGTATGAGTATGAGCCTAAGTTCATCCCTGAGCAGCAGCATGTAGACCCGGGAACAGCATAGGTACCACCAGCTCCAGTACCAATTCCTGTGCTAGCTTCAGCCCCAGCTCAGTCTTCGGATATGTGAGGTTAACTACTTTAGCTATTGGTAATAATAGGGGAGAGACCTTCTGAGGTAGCACCGACATCCGCTCAGGGGGCAGCCCTGGGTGTCCAAAGTTCAGGAATGCAGTCTGCTACTGCGGCTCCCCGTGCTGAGGTTATTCCAGTTCTAGCAGTTGCACAGCTTCTTGCTCCTCGCCCAACTATGACAGATGAGGAGCAGAAGGCCTTGAGTAGATTTCTAAGATTGGCACTGCTGATATTCACTTGTACATCAGGACAGGACCCATATGACTTCATTACTACTTGCGAGGAGATGTTACACCATCTGGGATTGCTAGAGACTCACGGAGTTGGATATACTGCATATCAACTGGAGGGTCCATCTAAGTTATAGTGGAGGGCATAGGTTGCTTGCCGACCACCTACATCACCTCTTTTGACTTGGTCCGAGTTTTATGAGGCCTTTATGGACAAGTTCTTACCACAGAGCGACCAGGAGCGTCGGAGAGAAGAGTTCACTAGACTTTCTAAGGATACTATGACCATCTCGGAGTACGAGACCCATTTCTATCAGCTTGCTCTATTTGGGGCCATGATTATGCCTACTGAGTCTGATATGATCCGTAGATTTGTTTGGGGACTACGGAGAGATTTTACAGAGCCTGCAGCGATATTGGTTGCTAGTGGTCGGTCTTTCCAGACTATTGTGGATTATGCCCATACTGTAGAGGATTCGCATCGTCATGACACCGGGGCCATAGATAAGAGGCCTCGACATCAGGGTGGCTACAATGGTTCTATACATGGTGGTAGTGGTGCAGGCCAGTGGGGCTGCAGTTATCAGCCACAACAATATCAGGGCTAGTCCAGCCAACCGGTTCACGCTTCACTTCAAACCTCTGGTAGTACTGAGTTTGAGAAGGATCATAGTAGCCATCAGGGCTACAGTGGTCAGTCTTCGAGGGGTACAACTTCTGGGACATCAGATCGTGGTGGCCATACGGGTTTTGCTGGTTCATCCTGACTGAGTAGGTCGTCAGGGGCTTGTTTCACCTTTTGTATTGTTGGTCATTTTGCTAGAGATTGTCCCTAGAAGGGTGCAGTTCAGCCAACCGCTCTATCGGCTCAGCCTATTCACTTAGTTCAGCCACCAGCTTGAGGGGGTGGTGGTCAGGGTATAGGTGGTGCTCTACGTGGCAGAGCAGGTGGTAGGGATAGCGGTATGGCAGGTGGCGGTCATCGTCAGTTCTATGCAGTCCCTGAGAGACCGGAGGAAGAGACCTCGGATGCTGTGATTATAGGTACGATTTATGTGTTCCATCAGTCTGCTACAACTTTATCTGATCCTAGATCCACTTGTTCATATGTATCTGCCTACTTTCTACCTTGTTTGGGGTTGGCTAGGGAGCCATTATATGTGCCAGTTTTAGTTTTGACCCCAGTAGGAGATTCATTAGTAGTGGATCGGATTCGGAGACTTGGGGGGATTTAATGATCCTTGATATGTTAGATTTTGATGTGATACTAGGCATAGACCGGTTCTCCCCTCACCGTGCGGTTTTGGATTGTTATGCCAAGACCGTTACCATAGCCGTGCCCGGTGTATTCCCGTTTATGTGGCAGGGTTCTATCAGTCGCGCACCGTCTGGGATCATCTCTTGTCTTGGAGCTAGGAAGTTGATTTCCTGTGGGTGTTTATCTTATCTAGCATATGTCCGAGATGCTAGTGTTGACCCTACGCCTCCTGAGTCTGTTCCTATGATTAGAGACTTCCTAGATGTGTTTCCTACTGACCTGTCAGGCCTTCCACCTGAGAGATATGTTGATTTTTCCATTGAGTTAGAGCCGGGCACCAGGCCCATTTCTATTCCTTCCTACCATATGGCTCCTGCTGAGTTAAGGAGCAGCTCTAGGACTTGTTAGCTAAGGGGTTTATTAGACCGAGTGTGTCTCCTTGGGGTGCCCTGATGAATGCTCAAATCGTGCTCTCCAATTAGGAGGCCACGACGATCGTGCAACAAAATAATATTTATAAACCTAACGAGTGTCGGGGTCGTACCCAAGGGACTTGGGGTTGCTATTTATCAATTGTAATTGATTCAGTTCAAGGTGAGAGTAATTGCTCAAAACAACAAGTAAAAGGATGGGGGGAATTGGGAAAGTTTTCACTACAATCGCAATTCAATTAAAAACAAGAAAACTAAAGCGGATGTATCAAGTTTAACTAGACGAATAGGGATGCATATCCGATGGGTTTTTGTTATGGGTTTGGGTAATTACCAATTCATACCTATTTTTTCTTAGTGACGTGAATACCATTGGTCATAAGTAATATTTGTTTATCTCTCGATCAACAATCTTATTTCCGATGATCTCGGCTAGAGCATCATTGGTTTTACAAATAAACAACCAATCTAGCTTGGGAGGTCACACTATCTCTAGCTTAGACCCTTAAATGGGAGAATCCGACGATAAGAGCTATTCCTAGACTCAAATCTGAGTGGAATCCCAAGTTCCCACTAACAATGTCACATCTGAAACTATGAAATCCTTTCTCAAGCAATCATGTAGTCAAGTAATGTAAATTAATGTTTGCAACCACCAATTTTAGTATTAAAACTAGGTGAAATTGTTAGACCCATGTCAATTAAGAACTATAAGATAGAATAGATAACACCCATACCCATTTCTTAAACACTCATCATCAATGCACCCCTAGACAAGAGAATTTAGCCACTCATGGTGAGAGAGAAAGAGATACAAGCTGGGTAATTCATAATCCCTTCCATTAGAGCTAAATCACTAGTTCTAGCTTCAATTTTAGTACACAATTGTTAACCAAGATAATTGGATTGAAACCTTCTTCTTAATGGTGGTGGAAAACTTATTCTCCAAGCTCAAAAGTCTTCAAAATATTCAGAATGATAAAATTTATTTACAATTGTGCCTGAAAAAGCCTTTTATAGTTTCCCAAAACATAACTGAAAATTAGGACAAAAATGCCCTTCAGGCGGTGTGCGGCATGACGTGCGGTTCGCATGTTTTGATGTGCGCGTCGCACACTGCCTCCGGTTGAACCAGGGACTTCAGCTAGAATTGGGAGCTCCATATAAAGGGGGTGCAGTTCGCACCTCAGGATGTGCGCGTCGCACAACATCGCACCTCATGACAGACACTTCAGTGACTTTATGCTCTTGTACGGAGGGGGTGCAGTTTGCACCTCGGTCTGTGCATGTCGCATGGTCACCACATCTCCGGTCAGAATCTTCAGCCTTTTTGAACACTTCACACTTCACTCCATTTGAGCTCCTTTTGGATCAATTTCCTTGTTTATCATCATCTATCAAAAGTACTTGCATGGACATCAATAAAGGCCATAAGAACCTCTAAATCTATTCAAAACATAGCAAAAATTCATGGATATAGGATCAATAAGTTGGTAGATTACCGACTTATCAAACCCCCAAACTTGAACTATTGCTTGTCCTCAAACAATATACTTAGAAGACAAGGAATGAATTATGCTCTTGGCTCAATTAAGGCACAAAAGACTACTCTACACTAAAAATTAAGAAAAAGAAAAAACAAAAGACTCAAACAACTATGCTTATATCAATTTGGACCACCAGAAACTCAAGCCAATTGATCATTTCAAAACCTTTTTCAAAAGGGAATCATTTCTCATTCAAAATCAAGGGAACTGTTGCCATTCAAAACAAGACATTTAAGCTTCTCAAGTCATTGGCTTGGACAGTCAAGGTTTACCTCGAGATTTGCCACACAACTTGTCTCATTCATTCCCCTCAATTGAAATAGAGACTCTATGTTTCAATTTGAGTGCATGATGCCACTTAGAATCATTCAATTCACAAAACACAGGATTATAGGAGAACCAAGAAGACTCTCACTCTCTCAAAGATGTTCAAGTGCATACGCATTGAACCATAGGCTTGCCCTTCCTGTATATCTCCACTAATATAGGGTAGCCAAGCGTGGAATCACCAAGGACTTGCAGGTTACGATGTTGGCTAGGGTCAAGGTGATGATATCATTTGGATCAAGTGACTACACATCCCTAATGCTGGTTGTTCTCATTTCGAACACCGCTCACATTTTCAATTTCAACTTCACCTTATTCCTCCCTCACACAACCCAAGATTTCTTTTTTACACTCATGATCATTCAAACTCCTTATACCACCTTCACTTGGTAGCACCTATTTTTGCTTTTCAGTTTTCTCATTGGATTGATCTTTTGGAGCAATTTTCAATTCGAAATTAAGGTGCTACCTTGCACTTGAAGTGCACTTCTTTTCTTCCCCTCATTTGATCACATGCACCCCCAAACTTAGGCATTTGCCTATGTGGTATTTCGTTTCCCCCCGCCCAAACTTAAGCTTTTAGCCTACATTTCATTTTTAGGCAATTAGGGATGATAGGTGACAAAATAGGGATTCCAAAAAGGTCAAGGTGTTACAAGGTGCCAAGGAATGGTCAGAAGCTCAAAGGGGTTCACTAGGATTTGATGTCATGGGAATTCATTTGGGTGAAGTGGCTATCAAAAAGGGCCTAAGTTCATCTTCCAAGCTTGGTCACACCTAGAATTTCGCCTTGAATCACATTCGAGGCAAGTTCTAGATGACACGTATGCACAGGAATCCAGGTAAAGCCTTATCACACAAGGCATCATGCCATAAGACTTCTTTCATTAGTCTCACAATCAATTGGGTAAATGATTTTTGACAAGCTATTCCGAGCTCCTTACACACTCGTTTGTGAGTAAGTCAAGCCAAAGCGAGAATGTGCAAGTCATGACAAGAGAATGCTTTTCCTCAAAAATTCATTTCCCTTCTTCCTTTTATTTTAAAAACATTTTCCACGAGAAATTTTTTGGTGGGCCCATTTCGAGACAAGCAACTACGGACTCGATTCTAAACTAAAACTTTGAATTTTACCTTAAGAAAGTCATCTCTCAATCTATCATACGGAAACACCAACCCGGTTCGACACAAAAACAAAAGTGAAGAAAAAGAAAATAATCAAAACTCTTGCTCATTGGGAAAGAACTGTGGTATTAAGAAAACCCTCAGAGTTTATTTCTAAACTACTATTAACAAGGAGATATCTAAACACCCCCCGACCAAAATATAGCATTGCCCCCAATGATATCAGCTAGAGAAGATAGAACACTCACTGAAGCAGTTGTGCAAAACTCACTCCAGGTGGTGCGGTCGCATCTCAGTCACACAATCAAAAATTGCCAATTTAAAGTTCAATCAGATTGTTACTTGTGTGTCGGCTGTGTGACCCGCATTTCAAGATATGCAAAATGCACCAGCGATCGTATAGTGGTGCTATATTCCAAGAAAACTGCCAGGTTTCTGTCACAAGGTGCGAACCTGGTGTGCTACGCGCACAACTACTCATGCGATCGCACACTAGTCGCATGTTGTCTAGTCTGACTTGTCAGTTTTCTGATAAGCTCCTGCGATCTGATGTGCGATGCGCATTCTGGGTGGTGCGATCGTACAAAGCGTCGCACTATTTGATCATTGTTCCCATATCTTCATCTCGACTCCCAATTAGAAGGCTAACAAAAACAACATATAAAATAAAACCAAAAAACAAGAAAACCACAAAAAGAAAAATAGCTTGGGTTGCCTCCCAATAAGCGCTTGGTTTAACGTCACGGCTCGATGAAGGTACCTCATTCTCAAGGCTTATCTAAGTAAATGGATTCTACCATTGCAACTTCTTTCGGAATGCCAAAGTACTTCTTCACTCTTTGCCCATTGACTTTGAATACTGAGCCATGTTCATTCTCCAAATCTATGGCTCCATTGGGAAAACATGATTCAGTTTGAAAGGACCCGACCATTTGGACCTTAACTTTCCCGGAAAAAGCCAAAGTCTAGAATTGAATAGGAGCACCCAATCTCCCGGGTGGAACTCACACCTCAAGATTTGTTGATCATGATATCGCTTCATCTGGGACTTGTAGATAGAGGCACTTTCATAAGCTCATATCTGGAATTCAACAATTTCATTGAGGTCTTCCAATCTAGTACGAGCGGCTCTCTCCCAATCCAAGTTTAGCTTCTTCAAGGCCCACAAAGCTTTGTGTTCCAATTCGACCGGGAGATGACAAGCCTTGCCAAACACCAATTGATAGGGGGACAATCCAATTGGGGTCTTGTAGGTTGTCCTATATGCCCATAAAGCATCATCTAACTTGCGTGACCAATACGATTGGTGAACATTTACCGACTTTTAAAGGATGGCTTTAATCTCCTGATTGGACACCTCAACTTGCTCGATCATTTGTGGATGGTACGGAGTGGCCACTTTGTGCTTGACAGTATATTTCTCAAGTGCTGTGCTAAACAAATTGTTGCAAAAGTGTGTTCCTCCATCACTAATGATGGCATGAGGTGTGCCAAACCATGCAAAGATGTGCTTATTTAGCGAAGCAGTCACACTTCTCCCTTCATTATTTGGTAAAACCACTGCTTTGACCCATTTGGACACGTAGTCCACAACTATTAGAATATAGGTGTTTCCAAGTGAGCTTGTAAAGGTTCCCATAAAATCGATACCCCATACATCAAACAACTCTGCCTTGAGGATAAGTGTTAGTTGAAGCTCGTGATGCTGAGATATTCCTTCTCCGCGTTGACACTTGTCACACTCCTTTACCAAATCATGGGAATCTTAGAACAAGGTACGCCAATAGAATCCACTTTGCAACACATTATAGGTCGTACGCATGCCCCCATGGTGTCCACCAATGGGTGACAAATTGCATGCTCTAAGAATGGGTAACATTTAAGTTTTTGGTACACACCTCCATATCATCCCATCAGCGCAAATCTGGAACAAGTAGGGCTCATCCCAAAAATATTTCTGAACGTCATGGAGGAATTTATTTTTTTCATTCGAGTTTAATCCTTCTGGAAGTAGATCACTTGCCAAGTAATTGGCAAAATCTACAAACCAAGGTGTCAAATCATGAGAAGCAGCCAAGATTCGCTCATCCAAGAATGAGTCATTGATTTCAAGATCCCCCCACATGCCTTCCTTCTTCTTCCAAACGTGATAAGTGGTCAGCCACTTAATTTTCACACCCCCTCCCGCCCTTCACCTCAAAATCAAACTCTTTAAGGAGTAACACCCATTGGATTAGTCGGGGTTTAGCATCCTTTTTTGTCATAAAATATATGAGAGATGCATGGTCAGTGTGCACCACCACCTTAATTCCCAAGAGATATGCCCGATATTTCTCAAAAGCAAACACCACATTCAATAATTCTTGCTCCATAACAGTGTAGTTAGTTTGGGCTGTACTAAATGTCTTACTCACATAATAGATCAGGTGGAAAAGCTTTTCTCTTCGTTGGCCAAGCACTGCCCCCAAAGCTACTCCATTGGCATCACACATAAGTTCAAATAGTTTCGACCAATCCGGAGAAATGATAATAGGAGTAGAGGTCAACTTTTCTTTCTAGGTAAGGAACACTTTCATGCAATAATCATCAAAGTCAAATTTGGCCTCTTTTTCTAGTAGCTTGCATAAAGTATAGAACACTCTTGCGAAGTCTTTGATAAAATGCCTATAGAACCAGGCGTGGCCAAGAAAACTCCGGACGCCCTTCACAGTTTTTGGAGAGGTTAGTTTTCATATAACCTCGATTTTGGCTTGATCAACTTCAAGCCCCTTTTTGAAAATCTTGTGCCCTAATACTATCCCTTCCTTCACCATGATATGACATTTTTCCCAGTTTAATACCAAATTTATCTCCTCACATCTTTTAAGTACCTCCTCTAGATGTTCCAGACAATCGGTAAACTCATCTCTAACAATAGAAAATTCATGCATGAAAATTTCCATGGTGTCTTCCACCATGTCCGACAATATCGACATCATACACCTTTGGAAGGTGGTAGGGGAATTGCAAAGCCCAAAGGGCATTCTCTTGAAGGCAAAGCTTCCATATGGCCAAGTGAAAGTGGTTTTTTCTTGATCTTCTGGAGTGATCGAGATTTGATTGTATCCGAAGTAACCATCTAGAAAATAATAGAAGCCCCGGCCCAACAACCGGTCTAGCATTTGATCCATGAATGGGAGAGGGAAGTGGTCTTTTTCTGTCCAAGAATTCAATTTCTGGTAGTCCATGCATACTCTCCAACTGGTCACTAGTCTAAGTGTGATCAACTTATTTTTCTCATTTGGAACCACGGTGATTCCCTCTTTCTTTGGCACACATTGTACAGGGCTCACTTAAGTGCTATTGGATATGGGAAAGACCACTCATTCATCCAACCATTTAATGATCTCTTTCTTCACCACCTCTTGCATTGGTGGGTTAAGCCGTCGTTATTTCTCAATGGAAGGAATGCTTTCATATTGGAGGTTCATTTTATGTGTGAATATTCCCGGGGGTATACCTTTGATATCTGCTATGGTCTACCCTAGAGCTCTGATGTGCTTCTTTAATACTTTGAGCAAGGCTTCCACTTGCTTGTCGCTTAGTTTGTTGGAAACAATGACCGGCAAGGTCTCAATAACACCCAAGTATGCATACTTTAAATAGGAAGGTAATGGTTTGAGCTCCAAGATAGGAGGTTCAATTATTGAGGGTTTAGATGGTGGGGTTCCCTATTCTTCAGGTCAAGATCAAGTTTCTTTAGGGGATAAGAGTAGGATCCCATACCCACTAATTCAAAAGAAACCTCGTCGAATTCCTTCATACCTTCACCATTATGTTTTAATAGTACCGCTTCTAAGGCTTCATCAATGAATCCCTTTCTCATGTGAAAATTTACACTTTCTTTGATTTTTTCAATTGTGAACATCATTGGAGATCACTTGGTTGCCTCATAGATCTATTCACGTCAAAGGTGGCTTCCTCATCATTCAATTCAAACTTTAACTCTCCCGAGTTTATTTTGCTCAAGGTGTGCCTGGTTTTTAGGCTATAATGCCCCAAGAAGATAGGTATCTCAAAGACTCCTTTGCAATCAAGTATCACGAAGTCCACGAGGTACACCATTCTCCCTACCTTGATCAAAATGTCACAAACGATTCCCATGGGACACCTTATTGACCGGTCTGTCATGATGAACTCTATGTTTGTGTCAATGGGCTGCCCTAACTCCATTCATTATAAAGTATCCAACGATATCAATTTGACACTTGAGTTTTCATCGCACACCATCCTAGTGGACTTGTGAACTCCCTTCGAATCACAAACCGTGTGTACACCTGGCAACACCGCTTCATTGGTAAAATTTCATGCAAGAATCGCACTACTAAATGGAGATAGCTGAACTACCCTAACATCTTCTAAGTTGCAAGTGGAGCATAATTCTTTCACGAACTTAGCATACTCAGGAATTTTGTTAAAAGTAGTGCTTGCAAGAACATTGATGGTGATTCTCTTCAACGAAGACTCAAAATCATTTGGAGTCTCACACATTTTTTCTTGCAAAAGTCATTGAGGGAATGGAGGCGGACAACTGGGGAATGGTTTTAGAAGTTTATTCTCCTTTCTCTCACATTGAACAACTTGGGTCACACCATTTCCCCGAAGTTGCATTTTCTGAGGCTTGCGTATCCTTGGCATTATAACCTCAACGTGGTCTAGGGAGCTCGAAACACCACTACTCATTCTCGGCTTGCCTAGATTTGAATTGTGAACTCAGGCAAAGCATTCTATCTTCAAGACATTTAATGGCTATGGGAGTGTGATTGCACGGTTTGGGCAAGATTTCCAAGGTTATGGCTCAACTCCTCAATGACTCCGCAGGTTTTCCCTACTTTTTCTAACACCTAAACAAGCATAATTTTCATTCTAGATTCTTCATATTGTTCGTTCTGACCTTGATTCTGATGCTCACATTTAGCCAAACTGTGAGGGTTGACATAGGAACCCACCTCGCGAATAGCTGTAAGGACTTCATCACTACCATCATTTGAATCTCACCATCATCTATTGTTCTCATACCCTCAAGAGCACCAATAGTGCTAATGGTTCCAACTTGCTCATTTGAGATACTCTTTATCATAAATTCAAGGAGTGTGGAAGTGATTGATAACTCTCTATTCCATTGTGCATCATTTTTTAACCAATCCTCAATCTCTTTAGTGGAGGTCGCACCTATTGCTCCCTCGGCTCCCTAAGATCCAAATTATGGTCTGACACGGTAGTAAAATCAATTGCAACTAGGTGGAGTGAGAAGTACATGTATTGATATTTAAACAATGTGTACCTGAAATCAACCACAAACAATAAAAATTAGTAAAAGAAACAAGTATTCTCAAGGTGATTTCAAAACAACAATCAAAAATAGCTATCAACTCAAGTCCCCGGCAACAACGCCATTTTTTATGAATGCTTAAATTGTGCTCTCCAATTAGGAGACCACGATAATTATGCAGCAAAATAATATTTATAAACCCAATGAGTGTCAGGGTCGTACATAAGGGACTTGGGGTAGCTATATATCAATTATAATAGATTGAGTTCAAGGTGAGAGTAATTGCTCAAAACAACAAGTAAAAGGATGAGGGGAATTGGGAATGTTGTCACTACAATCGCAATTCAATTAAAAACAAGAAAACTAAAGCGTATGTACCAAGTTTAACTAGATGACTAGGGATACAAATCCGATGGGGTTTTTGTTATGGGTTTGGGTAATCACCAATTCATACCTATTATCGTTTAGTGACATGATTAGCATTGGTTATATGTAAGATTTGCTTATCTCTCGATCAACAATATCATTTTTGATGATCTCGGCTAGAGAATCATCGGTTTTACCAATAAAAAACCAATCTAGCTTGGGAGGTCACACTATCTCTAGCTTAGACCCTTAAATGGGAGAATCTGATGATAAGAGCTATTCCTAGCCTCAAATCTGAGTGGAATCCAAAGTTCCCACTAACAATCTCACATCTGAAATTATGAAATCCTTTCTCAAGCAATCATACAGTAAAGTAATGTAAATTAATGTTTGCAACCACTAATTTTAGGATTAAAACTAGGTGAAATTGTTAGACCTATGTCAATTAAGTAACTATAAGCAAGAATAGATAACACTCATACCCATTTCTTAAACACCCATCATCAATGCACCCCTAAAAAAGAGAATTTATCCATTCATGGTGAGAGAGAAAGAGATACCAGCTGGGTAATTCATAATCCCTTCTATTAGAGCTGAATCTCTAGTTCTAGCTTTAATTTGAGTACACAATTGTTACCCAAGAGAATTGGATTAAAACCATCTTCTCAATGGAGGTAGAAAACTTAGTCTCCAAGCTCAAAAGTCTTCAAAATATTCAGAATGATAAAAGTTATTTACAATTGTGCCTGAAAAGGCCTTTTATAGTTTCCCAAAATGTCACTAAAAATTAGGACAAAAATGCCCTTCGAGTGGTGTGCGGTGCGATGTGCGGTTTACACCTTGTGATGTGCACATCACACAATGCCTCCGGTTGAACCAGTGACTTCAGCTAGAATTTGGAGCTCCATGCAAAGGGGGTACAGTTCACACCTCAGGATGTACGCATAGCACCGCGACCGTACCTCATGATAGACTCTTCAGTGACTTTATGCTCTTGTGCAGATGGGGTGCGGTTTGAACCTCGGCCTGTGTGTGTTTCATAGCCACCGCGTCTCAAGTCAGGATCTTCAGCCTTTTTGAACACTTCACGCTTAACTAGATTTGAGCTCTTTTTTGGTCCGTTTCGTTGTTTATCATCATCTATCAAATGTACCTGCATAGAAGTCAATTAAGGCCATAACAACCTCTAAATCAATTCAAAACATAGGAATAATTCATGGATATAGGCTCAATAAGTTAGTATATTATTGACTTATCATGCCCCTATTCTCTTCATGATGAAGAAGGATTGGTCGATATGGATGTGTATTGGTTATCGGCAACTGAATAAGGTGATAGTGAAGAATAGGTATCTGATGCTGAGGATTGATGACTTGTTTGTCAGCTTTAGGGTTTGGCCATGATTTCAAAGATTGATTTGATATCTGGCTACCATCAGTTAAGGATTAGGGTGGAGGACATCCCTAAGACAGTATTCAGGACACGCTATGGCCATTATGAGTTCCTGGTGATGTTATTGGGTTGACTAATAACCCCACAACTTTGATGGACTTTGATGCACATGGTGTTTAGCCTATACTTGGACATGTTCGTGATAGTCTTCATTGATGACATTTTGATATACTCGAGGAGTAGAGATGAGCATGAGCAACACTTGAGGACTGTACTTCAGACTTTGAGAGATCATCGGCTTTATGCAAAGTTCTCAATGTGTGAGTTTTGGCTTGAGTCAGTTGCATTCCTAGGACACGTGGTGTCTAAGGATGGAATTAGAGTTGACTCGGATAAGATTTATGCGGTTCGTGATTGGCCTAGACCTACTACTACTACTTAGGTTCACAGCTTTATTGGGTTAGCCAGATACTACAGACTGTTCATTGAGGGATTTTCTTCCATAGCAGCGCCCTTGACTATGCTAAATAGGAAGGATATTCCATTTCAGTGGTCAGATAAGAGTGAACATTGCTTCCAGAGGCTTAAGGCCTTGTTGACTTCAGCTCTAGTATTGACTTTGTCAATTAAGGGTCAGAGTTTCTCCATGTATTGTGATGCTTCTGGGGTCAGTCTTGGTTATGTGTTGATGTAGCAGAGTGATGTGATTGCATATGCGTCAAGGCAGCTGAAGGTTCATGAGTGTAACTACCCCAATCATGACTTGGAGTTGGCGGTGGTAGTCTTCGTGCTCACAATCTGGAGGCACTACTTATATTGAGTTCATTGTGAGATATTCACCGATCACCATAGTCTTCAGTATATTACGAGTCAGCGAGAGTTGAACTCAAGGAAGAGGAGATGGATTGAGTTACTGAACAACTATGGTTTCACTATTTTATACCATCTGGGAAAGTCAAATATGGTAGCGGATACCTTGAGTCAAAAGGCGGTGAGTATGGGCAGCCTAGCTTCACTTTCAGCTTCTGAGTGAGTGTTGGCCTTGGACATCCAGTCCTTGGCTAACCATTTAGTTAGGCTTGACTTGTCGGATCCTAGCAGAATTCTTGCCAGTATTGAGGTTCATTGTACTCTAGTCGATCGGATTCAGAGCTGACAGTTTGAGAATCAGAGTTTGTGTGACCTTCATGATCAGGTAGTTCGGGGTGAGGCTAGATGGGCTATTTTATGTTCTGAGGTTTGGTGGTCGACTTTGTGTTTCGAGGGTTGGAGATTTGATTCAGCTGATACTTCGTGAGGCGCATTATTCTAGGTACTCCATCCATCCTGGCACAGTGAAGATGTATGGAGATTTGAGACAGCTTTACTGGTGGAGTGGTATGGAGTAGGACATAGCAGATTTCATATATTGGTGCTTGAACTATCAGCAGGTGAAGTTCAAGCACATGAGACCGGGTGATTTGACGCAATGACTTCTCATTCCTGAGTGAAAGTGGGAAGGTATTACTATGGACTTTGTTGTTAGTTTGCCTCGTAACTCTCAGGGTTTTGATTCCATTTGGGTGATTGTGGATGTGCTGACAAAGTCGGCCCACTTCTTGCCGGTTCATACTTTCTACGGTGCTGAGAGGTTAGCTCAGATTTACATTCGTAAGGTTGTTCAGTTGCACGGGGTCCCAGCTTCTATCATTTCAAACCGTGGCACTCAAATCACATCTCAGTTCTGGAGGGCTATTCAGCGAGGAATATTCAGCTCAAGTCCAAGAGGAATATTTAGCTAGCTGATCGCCGATTGGTTGGTTTGATGGGTTAGAGTCCAGACCACAGAGTATAGATTTTCTTAGTGATTCCTTAGACCGAGTTCGTTTGATTCACGATAGGCTTAGAGTATCCCAGAGTAGGCAGAAGAGCTACGTTGATCGTAGACTTTGTGCCTTGGAGTTCAGTGTTGGTGACTTGGTTTTCCTTCGAGTATCGCCCATAAAGGGCATGATGAGATTTTGCCGGCGGGGCAAGCTTAGCCCCAGATTCATTAGGCCATTTAAGATTCTCCAGAGGATTGGTAGTGTTGCCTACATGTTAACTTTGCCTCCGATGTTTTCAGCTGTTCACCCAGGTTTCCATGTCTCAATGTTACGCCGGTATATTCCAGATGAGTCTCATGTGTTGCACTGGGATTTGGTTAAGTTAGTGAGAGTTTATCTTTTGTTCAAGAGCCGATACCTATCCTGGCCAGAGATATCAGGAGATTGAGATCTAAGGAGATTACGATTGTGAAAGTTTAGTGGAGGCATCATCCGGTCGAGGAGGCTACCTGGGAGACCAAGAGTGAGTTGCATTCTTAGTACCCGTAGTTGTTCGAGCCTTCAAGTACACTCTTCTTCTTGACTTTCGAGGATAAAAGTGTTTTTAGTAGTGGATGTTGTGATGACCCCTCCAGTCATTTTTGCATTTTTGTATTTATTGTACCGTTAAAGCTTTTTTGTAGCGACCCCAAGTCATATATGGCTTGCTGGGACTGGTAGTTCGGTGCCCTGGTCGTCCATTTGGTTGTTTTGGCCATTTGCCTAGTTTAGAGCTTTAACCTAAAATATCATTGACCTTATTCAACATTCTTAGATAACGTGCTCGGAATTAAATTCTGACAGTTTTGTTAGCTCCAGAGCATTGTGTTTGGTCTAGTTGGACCTTTAGTCTAGGGCAGAGAACTTCCGGTGTGGGTTTTGTGTTGCTTTTTCTGTTTGAAGGCTATGTGGAGTTAAAAGTGTAACCTTAGTCAGCTATCTATGATCAGAGTGTCTAATTCAAAATTCGACAATTCCATCAACTCCAGAATGTTGAGTTTGGGTTAGATAGATGGTTGGTTAGGGTTTCGGGTGAGCCAGGATCATTTTAGGTTTTTGGTTGCGTGTTGGTTAGTGCTGACTTGGGTCAACATTTCTCCAAAATGACCTCGTATGGAAGTCAATTGCATTGAGTCCGGAGCATCGTTTCCACTCTAGTAGAATTATTGGTTTTTTTATATCGGTTTCTGATTGTGCCCCAAATGCCCCGTTGAGTTTTGGAAAGTCGCAGACTTTGTCCGTTGCAGGTGCAAGCATCAACCCTCAATTGCGATCGCGAGTTCCTACCCTCGCGACTGCGATGAAGCACTTGGACTCCTGTTCTTCGCGATCGCGTGATCGCCTATCGCGATCGTGATGAAGTGTCTTGCCCATTGTTCTTCGCAACCGTGTGGATAGCCATCACGATCTCAATGGTCTAGCTAGCATGGTCCTCGCGACCTCGACGGTTCCCTTCATGATCGCGATGAAGGACCCCTGGAAGTATAAAACTTTTCCATTTCGTTTGTCTAGCCTTCATCTTTCATTTCCCTCAATACTATAGCACCCAAGCACTTTCTAAATTGCTCCAACCCAGTACACCCTTGAAAGATCCCTGTACCCTCGATAAATTCTTGCTCCATTGGTGTTTTGGTAAGTTACTCCTCTCCTCCACAGAGGCGAATCCAGAATTTTATACTTGTGGGTTCCTAATAAAATAAATTAATATGCAATAACAATCTAACAAAAATGAGTAATAAAACTATGTATATATTTAAAAAGGAGTAGTGAAAGAGGTAAAGAAAATAAATCACTTCTCATAGTATGCATGTTTCAAGCAATATGCGAACTAAAATAATCATATGTATGCAAGATTTCAATCACTGCTCACTACTCGTAGACATAATATGCAAAATTTCAATCAAAAAATAAGTATGAGCCCGTTTGGATTGACTTATTTTAAGTGTTTTAAAGCCAAAATAACTTTTAAGCACATTTGAAGTGTTAGGGTAAAATAAAAATGTGCTTTTAAGTACCTTTTTTGAAGCTAAAAAGGAAAAAATAAGCCAAAAGCCAAAAGCTATAAATCCTAGATTTTGCTTTTGTCTTATAAGTCAAAAAATAAAAGCCAATCCAAACACCCACTATGACTAGATAGTTTGCAAAATTTCAAGCAACAAATTAACACATACTCATTATGAAGACAACAAACAAAGTAAAAAAAGAAAAGGTTTGTCAAAACTCATGGAAAAATTTAAACTCATGCGGCCACATAAAAGATTGAAAAACTAAAAGAAATAACACAAATAATACATATTATTAGAGGTTAAAGGTGGAGAAAACTCAAAAATATAGAAAACTTACCACAATTATCTTTGTTTTGCAGTAGAAGTGGAAGAATTGTTAAAACCCTAAAAAAATTTGTTCCAAAGTTGATTTGAGAAATTGAAATTTGGGTAAAACTAATATTTTGTTGATAGTATTTTATTATTTGACTTAAGTTAGATTTTAAAAAAGTAAAAAGAGAAAAAAAGGTAGAAATTCGATAAAAAAAAGGTAGTTGAGAGGTAAGGTAACAGAGTAAAGGAAAAAGGGCTACAAAAATAAATGTTGCTGCAGTGATTCGATCTCGCATCAAAAGGCTGACGAGAATTTTTGCTGGGTCCTTTCGTGCCACTGGGCCATCCATAAACTTTGGTTATGTGTTCCCATTAATATCTATTTATATCTTCAACAGTGTTTTAAGGAAATCTATAGGGTTTTGGGAAATGTTAGGGGGTTCTCGGGAACCCGTAGCATACACCGTAGATCCTCACCTGCTCCTCTATTGTCGTCTTCTCCATTGGGTTGAACCACCATTGTTGCCATCTTCTCAAGCTCGAAAATTGGTTGTAGATTCTGTTCCGAGTGAAGTGCATGCTTGACAGGCTCGTTCGTATTCACGTTCTTGGCTTAATTCTTCCGTTTGGGTATGTGATTCTTGCCAATTTCCAATTTTCTTACCTTAAATATCCATTGTTGGGTCCCTAGGTTTAAGGTCTATTCTTAGCTCGAATTTATTGCCCAAAATCCTTGATTTTTTGGGCATGTACTCCCATGCTCTTGGTTATCATTATGTGAGTTTTCATTTTCGATTTCAGGTTATGGGGCCCACGGGCCCGTCGGTGACCTGAATTTCAGCCCGCCTAGTGTAATAGAGATATGGGTATCGTTAGACTCATTTTAATGATTTATTCATATTTTTGATAGTTTGATCATCGTTCGGGGTTTCTCGGAGCGATTCGGGCTTGGATTTCATTGTCCCAGTAGCTTATCATCGGACGATAGGTAGGTTACTATAAAAACTCCCTAGACTTAGAATATATTGGATAAAATTTTACTAGCTGGCATCCTTGGGTTGGGTTATTAGGTTTGTTCCACAGACCTTGACCGCTTTCCATGATTCGCCTTGTTTCTTTCCTCCGTTGTGTGTAGTATTCTTCGTAGTTGATATTATCACCCTTATGGTCCTGTGTGGCCTTGTTTTGACTCTGGAACATAGATGGTGGGTGATTTAGGGGTGCCCATGAGTCCCGGGCATCGTTATCCTTATATTATGCTTGGTATCTGTGCTGTAGAGCGATTGGAGACTTTGCAGGGCCTATAGGTTGATTGTGAGTTGCTAAGCGGCTATTTGTGTTTGATCATATCATTTCCATGCATATAAAGAGTATTTATCCATGTTTTAATATGGTTTTGGCTTCGGGCCTACTGGAACTATTTTTCTAACTTTGCATGGCCCCGGGGACTCATTTTCGATAGAAATGAATTGGAAATGATTTGATTTAACTTGTGGATCTTCTTGGGCTAAAAGAAAGTTAAATTATGATTTCTATCACCAGTTTTACTATTAACGCTATACTCGGCAGGGCCAGGGTGCTAGCTGAGTTTTTTTACTGACTTGAGATTACTTTAGCCTCGGTCGAACCGAGCATCTAAGTTGACTTTCTACTGTTTTAGACTTGACTATGCCTCAGGAACCCTTGGAGGGGTTTTTGAGACATTTTCCACTACTTTAGTCCTAGACAGGGTCTGGGCATGCATATTCGAGAGTGGGTCTCTAGCTTAAACCCGGGCTAACTTCCGGAAGACACATTTTCGATACTGAGTTTTAGTATGGGGTTCGGGACCCCCATGGACCTTGTCATTCCAAACCTGGGGCTTGGGGCTGCGTGTGCCGGAGGAAGGGTATACGATAGAGTAGAGATATACGGGCAGTGTCCTTCCATGGAACGTACCTGCTGGGCTCGTTAGCCACCGGGGGAGGTACATACAAAGTTACTATCCCATCCAGAGATCATCATGTATCATATCATTCATTGTTTGAGGCTCTACCCTTATTTGTTATTTGTTGAGTGTACGCTCCGGTTGTATGGGTGGCCGAAGGGTTTGTTTTCACTTGTTTGCGTTCCTCGGTTGTATGGGCGGTGGAGGGACTGTAGGTAGACTTTTGTTACTTTATCACGGTGTTATCCCCTGCTACAGTTATAATTATGAGGTTGTATACTGCTAAGTATTTAGTTTTTGGAGTTGAGATTTATATGATTGGTTTGGTTATTGATTCCTATTTTCCGAGCATGTTTATCTTTACTCTCTTCTTCCTTCCCTTGTACTTGAGGTTATCGGTATACCATCCACTTCTAAAACCTATTGTGTATATACTATTATTGAAAGGATCCCAGGTGCATCATTTCTTAATTTCACCTGTGCCTGTTTTGTATATATTCTACTTGCTAGCCTTATGTGTTATTTATGTTGTCTTCCCTCTAGGCTAGTTCCTGTATACTTTTTCGCAGATTTTTGTGACTACTTGCTTCTATTCTATCTGTTACTATGCTGTTATCTTATATGTGCCCAGTCGGCCTATGATACCTACTGGGTACCTTTTGCTTTGCATTTGGTGCTTATCCTACACACCGCATCTTCTAGTGCCGATCCTAGTGTGGGCTATCATTGTTAGCTCGTTGGAGACTCATGTAAGGAGTTGCTTTTGTGATACTCCAGACTGAGGGTGAGCTCTTGGCGACCAAAGCTTAGCTTTTAGTTTATCTTTTGCTTATGTACTCTATTACTACTGGAGACATTTATGTAAATATTATTTTGGATGCTTCGTACTCCGTGGTTGTAGTTCCAGCTCTATACTATGATACTAGGTTTTGGGTTTTGGATTAGCTTCCGCATATGTATGTTTATTCCTGTTACCTATCTTTTCATGTTGTTCCTTTGCTTCCACTTATTTATATCATCTCTTCTGCTTAACTCTTAGCTAGTAGCCCATTACTAATCATTCTGGGCTACGGGGATTGGTTTGCCTACTGGGGGTCGTAGGTGCCATCATGACCGAGAAAAAAGGTCGTGACATTTCAGTATAAATTGTTATAAAAGGTTTTGAAACTAATTTTATAGATCTTTTTGGAGTAAAAAAGGTATTACGATGATTTTATCACCGGTTTTCACACTTTTACTAGACTCAGTTGTGCCATAGTTCTAGACATATTTACTACTGATTTGAGATTGATAACGCCCAAACTACACCTCAGTTTAAGAAGCGTAAGCGGTCGTCGTCAAATATAGAACCCAACAGAGGTTGGGGTCGATCCCACAGGGAATAAGGTGCAGATTAAGTCGTTAGTGAATCAGATGACTAGTAGTCAATAGTTTCCGGTAAAAAAAAGGGGGTTTGTGTGATCGAATTGTGAACAAAGACAAACAATAACGTACGAGTTTTAATCAATATGAGAGAAAACTAGGGAAGTGTTCACCATGGCGTTGTAACAATTATGATTCAAAGCTTAACCGGGTTCTTTCTTATATGCGTGTCACGATGTGATTGAATTCATGGTATCATCTAAACGTTTCTCAACCAAATAGACGAATTTCCTTTTCAATTCTCTCGAACTTGAGAAGGTGAACTTTTATACTTCAATCCTAAACATCAAGTAGATTAATCTAGTTACAACATTAATCATAAGACGAGAGTTGGTAGTCTCAAATCCTCGTAGTTAATCAAATTTCCCGGTTTTTAATCTCTTTACTCAAGCAAATTAAACCTAGGCATGTTCTAATGTTTGCAACCACTAGAAAACGTTAAATAATGAATGATTAACAGCGTGACAACATATATATTGAACCCGACTTTATACGGAATCTATATCGCTACTTTAGCCATGGCTCCCACAACCCTAGTCGTGGGAAGTTAGTTAATCATGCTATTAAGAAAAGAGAAGAGAATCGCATTCATAATAACGAGAAAATGATTCTTACAATATAATGAAAACAATCTTCAATTATCCAAGAACAAGAAAACCAAGATCCCAAGACCGATCAAGAACAAGATGATCAAGAAGAAAAACGTGATTGTGTAGTGTTTTTCTCTCAAATTCTCGCTCAAAACTCTCCTAAAACTATTGGGTAATGTATTGGTAATCAACATCTAAAATAAACCTAACATAGGGTATTTATAGGAGTCCAGGAAATAAACCCAAAAACGTTCGGAATCCGTATCTCGTACTGCCTCAACTTGACGGTTTGGCCGAAGGACTGTCACCAGCTTGACGGACCTTCATGGTGGCCGTCACCACTAGGCAGTGGTGCTGCCCCATCTTGACGGTTTGGGCTTGACGGACCGTCACCAGCTTGACGGACCGTCACTCAGGCCGTCACTCTTATCCAGAATGTCGTTTTGCCCGTATTTCCTTCCGTTTCTATGTTTGTCTCTCTTTCCTGAAAACATAACATAAAACATCAAAAAACGACGACGGTTGCTTGAAAACTTACGATTGTTCTTAGTTTTAGAGGCATCGAAAATGCCGTAGAATGGCGGCACATCAACACCCTCAACTTAAAACGTTCGCTTGTCCTCAAGCAACATGACACAAAAAACAATAAGACGACTCAACTAAGAAAACAAACTCCTGTCTCTAGCAACTCATGGTCATTCAATGCTTATTCAATTTCAAATCAAGCTCCCTAGTAGCACACAAATGTATGAAACATTAACTTGCAAGGATCCAAACATGTCATTCCGATATGATGGAATGTTATGCATACACATGCGCAGCTATCCTAACAGTCAATAGACAATACAGAAATCTTGGTGCCCTCACCACACAGAAGTCCCACACACAAAATTTAGGACTAGGTAAGACGCTCACACTCACAAACGATTTCAAAAAATGCACATGCAATGCCATAGGCTTCCCCTTACTATTCTATTTTAGCTCTTCAGAAAGCCATTCAGGATCACTACAGGACTTGTTTTGGCTTGTAATGCGGCTTCGGGTGCAGGTAGGATACGTTTGGGGAATAGTGACTAAACCCTCCTTGGATTCACCGACCTACTATTTCCACATAACTTTACCTTGCCCATCCTTATTCACCTCCTTATTCCCTTCTTTCTAGCTACAGGTGCGGCCTCTTTATTTTGACAACTCTTTTTATTTCTTTTTCGTTCTTTTTCCATCTTTTCTTACGCACACACCCGGAATTTTCATTCTATCCACAACCAATCTTATACATCCTATTTTTCTTATCACCTCTATAGTAGCCACCCTCAACTTAGGCTGATTGCCTGAATTGAGGTGCACGATGTCCAAGGAAGGACCAGGGCCAAAACAGGGATTCAAAGTTAAACAGGAACGGTTACAGGTTATTGAACGAACAGGGTCAATTATGGCTCAAACAGGGATCAAAGGGATTATTTACATTTGGACGGTCTTATAGGCTAAGTGGACTGCACACAAAAAGGGCCTGTGATCCTTTCCTAAGCAACCAACTTCAAACTTAACAAAATAGATCGGGCAAGTTCTAGATGCATGCACAGAGTAAGAATTTATAACAATATGCTCACACACACTTGGCACCAAGAAACCATACCACTACCAACTATCAAGACAACAACTCGGCTTAAGCATACTTATTCCAATCATAACCACACAATGACATCCAAGGATCCAGACAGTCAATCGTTTCAACATAAGTACAAAATCAACAATTTTCAGAGGGGGCTCCTTTTAGTTCAACTTCTTAAAAAAAACGCCATGCTTGCTATAGACACTAGATAACAACTAAAATTAAAATGACTTAAAACGACAACCTAAACATGCCGGTTCTACTAGATAGCACACCGGAGGGAAAAGAAACACGGCAACAAAAACCCTCGGTGGTGAAAGACTCACAGGTAACCCAACAACACCCTCAACTTAGACTCATGCATTGTCCCCAATGCATACATGTGAAAACTATAACTGTGAGAGAAAGGAATACCTGTGAAGTCCATGGGGCTCAGAGTCTGGCATGATGTTGGAGACCGCCAGGGTCTCCAAAGCAGGCGAAATTGATGGAATAGGTGCCAGCTACCCCATCTCGTTGAGCTCCAACTTCCTCTTTTATCGGCTCCGCAGCTAGTCGCGACAACTTTTTTATTCTTTCTTTGCTGGTTTTCTTGCGGTGTTTTCTCTTCCTTGATTTGTTTTCACCGCCTTTCTCGACATGTTTCCCTTCTTGCGATCGCAACCTCTTTCTTGTAACAGCTAGGGTCTCGACAGGACCCTTCTCCTCAATATGCAACTCCGCAGGGGCTTCCTCAACCACATCTATGACCGCGACCACTCTCATGTCTCTTGGTTGCTTCATCAATTTACACACATCAAACTTGACAAATTCATTTTTTAATCTGAATGTCAGTTCGTTTTTTTCCATGTCAACCAACACTCTCGCAGTGGCCAGCAATGGTCGTCCCAAGATTATGGGGACTTCAAAGTCCACTTCGCAATCCAAGATCACAAAGTCAGCTGGGAATATAAGCTTACCAACCTTTACCAGCACATCAGACAATATTCCTACCGGTCGCTTCACTGAACGGTCAGCCATTACCACCCTCATGGTCGTTGGTTTGGGCGCTCCCAAACCCAATTGTTTATAGATTGCTAGCGGCATCAAGTTGATGCTAGCACCAAGATGTCATAATACTTTTCCAAAGTTGAGCTTCCCGATAGTACAGGGAATAGTAAAAGCGCCTGGATCTTCCTTCTTGTCCACTAACGATCTTGAGGAAATAGCACTGCAGTGGTGGAGGTTATCTTCTGGTTCCAAGCTTACTGACCTCTTCTTGGTAATCAAGTCCTTCATTAACTTGGCATATCCAGGCATTTGTTCAAGCACTTCCACCAGTGGGATGTTTATTGATATCTGCTTGAGCATGGTCATGAAATTTAGGAACTTTCCATCTTCCACTTTCTTCTTCAAACGTTGCGGAAACGGAGGCGGTGGCCGAGGCATCATAGTTGGTAGTTTTTCAGCTTCCTTGCCTTTATCCGCGGGTCTTTGAGTAGCCTCCTCTACCGCCTTGTCGTCCGCGATATCACCATCCTGAGTCTGAATTACCGGATGTGATTCCAGTAATATTTTACCGCTTCTTGTAGTAATCGCCATACAGCTCCCATCCTTCCTCGGATTTTGAACGGTGTCACTCGGCAAGGTACCTGTCCTCCTTTGATTTAGAGATGCCGAGATTTGACCCACTTGCTGTTCCAATTGCTTGATCGAGGTGGAATGTGAATCCACTACCTGACTCATTGTTGATAATTCCGTCCTCATCTCCTTTACCGCGGAGTCGGTAGATTCCACCTTCAGTAGCATCTTAGCCATCATGTTCTCTAGTTTGGACGTCCCTGTCTCGGTGTTAGCTCTTTCCTGGTTACCAGGTGGTACATACAACCCACCTCTATCAGTGTTATTCTTCTAGTTCCCCTGATCACGATCTCTGTAGCCAGCTTTTTCATAGTAGTTGTCCTTCTGATAGTTCCGACCTTGGTTTCCTTGGCCGTTAGCCTGGAAACCACCCAAATAATTCGCCTCCTCATCAGATTCAAACTCTGCTGCTCTACCTTGGGAACCCACAGCTTTCACTTTCTCAATACCTCCTGACATTAAATGCTTTATCAGTAGGTCCATTTGCGTCTTCAGATGGGCCATGTCTTGGTCCTGTTCTTCCTCTTTCCTGCGCAGCTCTGCTGACATACCAACTGCATAAGTGCTAGCTTCTACCTATGTATCACGTGTATGCCAGGCGCTGTTGGTTTTTGTGAGCCTATCCAAAATAGTTGTGGCATCGGCAAAAGTGAGACCTATAAACGCTCCACCTGCTGCATTATCCAGTGTCAGCTTGGTAGCCAAATTTAGCGCCCTGTAAAACGTCTGCATCAGGAAATTGTCGGTCAACTGATGGTTAGGGCATTTTGTCAGCTTTTTCTTGAACCGTAACCAAGTCTCATGTAAAGCTTCGTGTGGTTGTTGCCTGAAATTGCTAATCTCATCCCTCAACTGTATCATCCTAGAGGGAGGAAAGAACCTTTCTAGGAAAGCTCCTTTAAACTCTCCCCAAGTTGTGATAGAGTCGGGGGTCAGCTCTGTCAACCATAACGCTGCCTCATCAAACAGAGACAACGGAAACAACCTGAGCCTGATCGCTGTCTGACTTACTCCAGGCAATTCGAACAACTTGCAGATACCCGCAAAATTCATCAGGTGCCGGTTTGGATCGTCACCAGCAACACCACGGAACACTCCTCTCAAATTCAACAGCTGAATCATTGTGCTAGTAATGTTGAACTTGGCCCCGGGTGCTAGCGGAGGAAACACAATACCTCCCGTGGCCCCAACTCCATCTAAGTCGACCTCCTCATTATTCAACTCAATGTCGACCTCAAGACCACCAGCATTCACACGTTGTTGGGCTTGGTGAGCTGCAGCGAGTCTCGCTGCCTCTTGTTGTTGCTCATTCATGTTTTGCCTTATCATTCTTGCAAGCTCGGGGTCGTAGGGTAATATTGGTTCACCCGAGCCTCGGGTACTTGGCATGCACAACTATGTACCCTGTAAAACAAAAACAACAAATAAAAGTAAAAGCAGGAAATATGACTAAGAGTCAAATAAACACACCGGACTTAATAAACAACCGTATTCCCCGGCAGTGGTGCCAAAATTTGATAACGCCCAAACTACACCTCAGTTTAAGAAGCGTAAGCTGTCGTCGTGAAATATAGAACCCAACAGAGGTTGGGGTCGATCCCACAGGGAATAAGGTACAGATTAAGTCGTTAGTGAATCAGATGACTAGTAATCAATAGTTTCCGGTAAAAAAGGGGGGGTTTGTGTGATCGAATTGTGAACAAAGACAAATAATAACGTACGAGTTTTAATCAATATGAGAGAAAACTAGGGAAGTGTTCACCATGGCATTGTAACAATTTCGATTCAAAGCTTAACCGGGTTCTTTCTTATATGCGTGTCACGATGTGATTGAATTCATGGTATCATCTAAACGTTTCTCAACCAAATAGACGAATTTCCTTTTCAATTCTCTCGAACTTGAGATGGTGAACTTTTATACTTCAATCCTAAACATCAAGTAGATTAATCTAGTTACAGCATTAATCATAAGACGAGAGTTGGTAGTCTCGAACCCTCATAGTTAATCAAATTTCCCAGTTTTTAATCTCTTTACTCAAGCAAATTAAACCTAGGCATGTTCTAATGTTTGCAACCACTAGAAAATGTTAAATAATGAATGATTAACAACGTGACAACATATATATTAAACCCGACTTTATCCGGAATCTATATCGCTACTTTAGCCATGGCTCCCACAACCCTAGTAGTGGGAAGTTAGTTAATCATGCTATTAAGAAAAAAGTAGAATCGCATTCATAATAACGAGAAAAAGATTCTTACAATATAATGAAAACAATCTTCAATTATCCAAGAACAAGAAAACTAAGATCCCAAGACCGATCAAGAACAAGATGATCAAGAAGAAAAACGTGATTGTGTAGTGTTTTTCTCTCAAATTCTCGCTCAAAACTCTCCTAAAACTATTGGGTAATGTATTGGTAATCAACATCTAAAATAAACCTAACATAGGGTATTTATAGGAGTCCAGGAAATAAACCCAAAAACATTCGGAATCCGTATCGCGTACTGCCTCAACTTGACGGTTTGGCCGACGGACCGTCACCAGCTTGACGGACCGTCACAGTGGCCATCACCACTAGGAAGTGGTGCTGCCCCATCTTGACGGTTTGGTCTTGACGGACTGTCACCAGCTTGACGGACCGTCACTTAGGCCGTCACTCTTATCCAGAACGTCGTTTTGCCTGTATTTCCTTCCGTTTCTATGTTTGTCTCTCTTTCCTGAAAACATAACATAAAACATCAAAAAACGACGACGGTTGCTTGAAAACTTACGATTGTTCTTAGTTTTAGAGGCATCAAAAATGCCGTAGAATGGCGACACATCAACAATACTAGACTCGATCGAGCCAAGTGCTAGGCTTGTTACTATGGATTTAGAATCAATTATGCTCTGAGCACTCTTTTATTGAGGTTTTGAGACTTGAATTACTGATTTAGACCCGAATAGACATCGGGCACTCATTTTGAGCTTATGATTATTGGTTTAGACCTGGATACACTGCGGGTAGTTATATTTTAGATTTTGAGATTTAGTATGTAATCGAGGACCTCCGTGGACCTTGTAGATACAGACTATGTGCTACGTGCTGTGAGTGTTGAAGAGGGGTATATGGTGTAGTTGAGGTATAGGGGTGCGTCCTTCAATTGATTCGACCAACTGGGCCTATAGGCACTAGGGGAGGTACATACAACACTACTGTCATGCAGGTTTCATCATATCGCATCATATGATTCATATTGTGTTTGGTTCCACCCTTTTTTGTTGTTTACTGAGTGTACGCTCTGTAGTATTGGATGTCGGAGGGTTTGTTTTCACTTATTTGTGTTCCTCGAGTGTATAAGCGCCCATTGAGACTGTAGGAGAATTTATTTTTATCTCTTATGGCTAGCCTAGTATGGTTGTTTTCTCCTTGTATTCTATTTTTGCTAGCTTCCGTGTACTTCTCTATTTGTTTTATGTGCCTACTTTCTTCAATTTCTACTATTTACTGCTTTTCTATCTTATATGTGCTCAGTTAGCCTATGATGCCTATTGGGTACCCGTTGTTTTGCAATTAGTGCTCATACTATACTTCTGCATCTCCCTGGTGAAAATCCTAGTGTGATCTCTTGCCATTGATCGTGTGGACACTCGTGCAGCTTTCCAGACATTCGAGACTAAGGTGAGCTCCTGGCTAACGGGGATTAACTTTTATCTTTTCTTTTATATCATGTACTCTTTTTGTTATTCAGAGTCTGATGTATATTCTATTTTTTACCCTCTAGTACTCGGTATATTTAGTAGTGACTCTTATACTATGATACCAGGTTGTGGGATGGTTTGGCTTCCTTTATATATATTCCAGTTGCTTTATTTCTGTACTTTTCTTTCTTGCTTCCGCTTATTTATATTGCCTCTTCCGCGTGCTTAGTTGCTAGTAGCACATAACTAACCGTTCCTGGCTACGGGAATTGGTTTTCCTAAGGGGGGTTGTAGGTGCCATCATGACTTGAGAAATTAGGTCGTGATAGTATGACCCAATCGGAAGCACACCCCTAGTGTTCCAACTTTTGACTAAACCAACTGTGTTTACATTCTCTTTTTTCTACATTTTGAATTGTGATTTCCCAAACCTTTTTCCCCAAACTTTACTTTTTCTTGTTTTAACAATTCGCTTGCTCTAGTGAATTAATTTTTGATGTTTAGTGGCAAGTCATCATACCAATTTTCATGGATTCGATCCCAACATCTGTTGGGTACTTATTATTTTGCTTGGCGATTGTTACAACCTCCTTCGGGAGAGTGATTTTAAACGTCATCAAAAATGGTGTCGTTGTCGTGGATTGGCTTTTGATTTGCCATTTTATTATCTAATGATTCACTTTTATTGAGCATTTATTCTCTTTTATGTTTTCGTTGTTTTTGTGACTTTGAGTAGGAAGCATGAGCCATGCTAGCACTTATGCTAGTGTTGGTAATCATATGGATGAAGATGTGCAAAGTGCTATTTGCTTGCCTCATGCAGTGACGTTCCAAGTTACTGGTCCAGTTCTCCATCTATTTCACATGCAAGGTTTATTCAGAGGACTAGATTAGGAGGATGCCCACCGGCATATAAGAAATTTTGTAGAAGTACGTCAACTATTTGCTATAGCCAACATCACTCAAGAATCCATCTGGTTGCGCTTATTTCCCTTCTCTCTCACGGGAGAAGCTACTATTTGGTTTGAAGAATTACCAATAGGAATAATATCTACTTGGGAAGTAAATGCTTGCCGCATTCCTTGATAGATTGTTTTATCTTAGTAAAATGCTACAATTGAGGGATGAAATCACTAAGTTTGAACAACTTTATGGAGAACCTCCCCATGATACATGGGCAAGATTCAAGAGAAAGGTGGAAAAATGCCCGGCCCATGGCCTTATGGATTACATCCTCCTCTGACACTTCTACCATTCATTAGACCTCGTAAACAAGACCATTATCAACACTTTTGCTAAAGGAACTTTAATAGACCAAACATTCGAGTTCGCTAAGGTATTACGTGAGAGGGTGGCTAAAACAAATCGTGATTGGACTGGTTGGGTAGTTGAGGGGGAAATGGGTGCTACCTTTACTAATATGCTTTATGAGTGGAAGAAAAATTATGCACTAAGGGATATAGAGCTAACAACCATCAACACTCTCCTCGAATTTATGACTAAGCACATCATCAAACACAAGGTGGAGAGTTTACATGCCATTAACATTTATGGAGCCGAAGAGTTGGTGGATGATGTAATCTATTCCCTTGATGATAAAGAAGCTTCAAGTATTGAAAATCATGATATGCGTTCCCATGTAAATCTTCAGTGAGTGAGCCAAAGCTCCTTGAGACAAGAGCATGGGTATCAAGGTTGAAACCATGGAACCGTCACATCAAGAGTAGAAATCATGCTTAAGACGGTATTAAAAAAAGTGGAATCAACTAATATGGGAGTCCGCAAGCTAAGATGTGAACTTGCGACCCTTGCTCAATCTATAAGGTCTCACACTATCGCCATCAAACTCCTTGAAGAAAGAATGAATTGGCTCACCTCTCAAGTTGAGTATGAGGAAGACAAAAGAGGTAAGGATGTTGGTTTTGAAGATACCCAATCAAGCTATACGATTGACAAGATTTATGCCATAAACAAGCCTAGGGGAAATGGGGTCATCAATAATGGTTTTGAGGAAAACCAATACTGAAGAAATAAGATTCCCAAGGTTTTCAATCCCTTTCCTAAATTTCCTCCTCCTTTCCCACAATGCCTGGCATAAGGGAAAGAAGAAGAGCAATCTACAGGGTTTAAGTCTATGCTGAAGAAAGTTTCGATCAATGTTCAACTGAAAGATGCCCTCACTCAAATGCTCGATTATGCTAAATTTGGGAAAGAGATATGTACCAAGAACAACTTCATGGAGTATGGAGTAGTGCACATTTCCCCTAAAGGTAGTGCCAAAATGGCAAACAATTTTGTAAGTAACTCGGCTAACAGGGGTGTTTTTACCATTTGTGGTGCAAATGGGTTGCATAATGTCACGCCCCAACCTTGAGAGGCAAGATTGGCACCTCGTGCCTTACTTGATTGATGAGCTAGTGAAACTCAAATAATCTTCATAGTAGTTGGACCGACAAAACTATAAACTGTACAATGGGTAAATAGAAGGCCAACAAGGCCATAAACAACATACTAACAACTCAATAAGTGTCTACACGTCTCTAAGAGTAATCAGACTTCCATATAGTCGGGATAGGGCCCTGACCTACCCATTTGCTACACACATACTCACAATACAAACTGGACCTCTAACTCGTCAGCTCCAGGAAAAAATGGAGCTTACCAAAATGGTTGAACACTTCAGCTCCAATTGAAAAGGTTTGTTTGGGTTTCTATAAGGACCTACAGGCATGAATGCAGCACCCCCTAGGCAATGGGGATGTCAGTACGAAAAATATGTACTGGTATGTAAGGTAGAAATATATGATTAAGCTGCAAATAGTAAATCAGAATGAGATATAGTATGAAACCTGTAAACTGTAATTGGTAGGACTCTTTGAGTTCAAATCTTCTTTATTATATTTAGATAATAACACACGCCTTAATCCCGCTGCAACACATGCTTTGTAACGCACACTGATTTACCATTGCGCCTAGGCGCACACTATATAATGTTAGCCACTATAAGGGAAATTGCACCTCAATGCACACTCTGTATATAATAGCCTCAATATGGAGTGGCGCCTCGATGCACACTATATATATAAGAGATAATGCATAAGTACCACCCTAAACTATAGGTGAAATCTCAGCAATACATCTTAACTATATATGGGTCCTATTACCCCCTTAAACTATTTTAAAGTGTAATAAATACACCCTTTAGTGTTGAGGTGACACAGAGACAGTGTTCACTCTCTTAAAAGCAAGTGAGAGGCGAAAACATAAAAAAAATATGATTATATAGGACACATGTCCTTTTTTAATTGGACATCTTACAATTAGTTGGTACACATAATTAGTACCATTAAAACTTATACATATTAATTGGACATCTTACAATTAGTTGGTACACATAATTAGTACCATTAAAACTTATACATATTTAATTATTTTCCTTTCTTTCTGTAAAATTTATTTCCCTCCTCACTTTTATTTTCTTTTTTTCTTTCATTAATTTCTTGTCTTTTAATTTTTACTTAATTGGAAAAATACGTATACATTTAAAAAAAATGATTGTTTTAAAAAGTGACCTTTATTTTTTTCATTTTTAAAAGTTTAATTTCTTTTATTTTTTGGTATTTGTTCAAAATTAACATATTTAATTACAAGGCATTTGGAATTAAATCCAAAGGAAAGACAAAGAAAATAAAAAGAATAAATAAAAGTAATAGAAAAAAATGAAAGAAGGTAAAAAAAATAAAACAATTTCGTGTATTTGAGCAAAGTTAAAATACAAGGCAAAGAAAAATATAAAAAAATACATTCTTTTAGAAAATTTTAAATACAAGACAAATAAAAAAAAATACGTGTATTGACTTATTATAAATACAAGGCGAAGAAAATAAGAAGAAGACTTTTATTAAAAAAATAAAAATGGAAAAATATTTTTAAAAATTTGAAAAAAATCCATTTATACACGTGGCAGCGCGTGTATATCATCCCAACTAATTGGATAGGGTTATGACTCCACGTTAGCATATCAGATGCAAAGAAATACAGAAAAAAAAATCTTTAGGAGGGTTATAGGACCCCTGTATAGTTAAGGTGTGTCACTGGGATTTCACCAATAGTTTAGGGTGGTACTTATGCATTATCTCTATATATAATAGCCTCAATATGGCAGTAGTGTCTTGGCTCACACTATATATAATAGCCTCAATATGGAAGTAGCGCCTCGGTGCACGCATGTATATAATAGCCACAATATGGCAGTAGCACCTCGATGCACACTATATATAAATGTCTCAATATGGTAGTAGTGCCTTGGCGCCATCTATGTATTTAATAGCCTCAATATAGCAGTAGCGCCTCGGCACACATTAAATATAATAGCCTCAATATGGCAGTAGTGCCTCAGCACACACTAACACACGCAACTCACACATAATAAGCATATTATCGAGATTGGCTTTTGAAGTTACTTTCGTTGATTATGAAGTTTTCGTTAGATTACTTCCTTAGGCTCGACAAACTAATCATTATTCTCATATACTCATTGGGACTCAGCTTACTATCTAAATATTAATATGGATTTGACTCGCTAACCTTCACTTTTTACCTTCTAAAGCTTGATTAGAGATCACAATGGAAAGGAAAACTCGATGAAAGAATAACTTGCATTTCTATTTTGAAATCATATTTTTGTAAGAAAGAGACTTGACTCATCATAATGTATCGTTTAGTTTCTTAAGACTTGTTTAGTCACCAAAACACTTCCTGACAATGCAATACTCAAATTCCTTCCTTTGAAAATTTAGAGTTCTATTTCTAGATTCATGCCGATAGAAATAGAGAAGTCTTAACATACCTCGATTCTGGGTCTTGCGATATTAATATGGAATGTAACACTTCCTTACAGTATGTAATCTCCATAAAATCAAGTGACACAACCATTACAAATAGAACATTAAGATGCCAGGGTCAAATCAACAATTTATAGACTACTAAGAAAGTGATTAGCTCGTCGAACTCTTTTTAAACGTATGTCCCATTACACTTTCTTCTCCCAATTACAACCACAAATTAAAGACATAGAGAACAGTTTTTTTCTAGCAGCTATTGACAATTGGAGGCCTATGAAATAGTCCACCCAAACAAAACTGAGAGTATGCCTATACAACAATAGAAAACTCGTTGTATTGCCACACCCCTCCTTTCCAACCCCAAAACAGCCACAACCAAACCCCAACCATGAGTCTTCAAACCTTTAAATCCAGACACACACACACACACACACATATATATAATTATATAATATTATATATATATATATAATAGAGTCCTATAATAGTTCAACATAACCATAATAACTCGAACTCATGGCTTCCGATCACCGTCCTGTGAATTTGTACAATAATTATGTCTAAAATCATGTTTTTCTCCTCATAAATAATAAGGGTTTAATAGGGAAGAAACTTAACTTAAACTTGATGGAATTTATAGTATTTTAACTTCTCTCCTCATATAACAAATAGTTTCCTCAATCACGAGACCTTAAATCAAGAAGAAACTATTTGAAAATAACAATACCACAATTGAACTAACGTTACACTATAACAATACCACAATTGAACTAACGTTACACTAACTTGTCTTACAATTCAACACTCATCTATACTCCTTATTTTCTCCCAGTTGAATATCAACCACAACCATATACTATACAGATCATTTCCCAAAATTCCAGCAATAACAACATCAGGAAAATACTTCAAAACAGCCCAACATCACATAACCAATCTAAATACGATTTTCCGATCGTCTATTCGTGTGTTCTCGCTTACATAGCTTAGCTATTACTTTTATTCACTCAATAAAATGAAGGGTGAGAATTATTACCTCCAAACAGAAGAAACGCCACCTAAAAATGATACTCCATCACCTTGAAGAATCCTTCAAATCACAACCAAAGAGGAGAAAGAAGTAACACAATCTCTACGAACTTTCTGAAGGGTAAATCACGTTGAAATCATATAGATTATGGATTAGATGGTAGGGGAACCCTCAGAGAGTATTTGGGAATGTTTTGGTTCTTATTTGGGCGAAAAACATGAGTTAAAATGAACTGAAAATGTTGTATATATCCGCTTGAAATTTCCACCGGCTTAGGGGCCCACCTCGACCTGCCTGCTTGTGCAGTCTCACAAAAATGTGAATATCTCTCTACTACAAAGTTGTATCATCAAACGGTTTAGTGCATTGGAAACTAGACTCATATACCTTCAATTTGGTGGGTGTATCACCCCATAACTCCAAGTATATTAAGAGAAAAGCTCCGTGACATCTAACCCAAATTTCAGAGAACTAATGAAAGTAACTTGCGATAATTTTTGCCGACTTTTGTTTTACAACTTGCTTGACTTAAAAACTTAACATAAAATCATTTTATGATTCGAATACCTCATAAAACACCTTTCCTTATCATACTCAATACTCCTACTATTACCCCTATTGAACAGTTTATCACATTTTTTATTAGCTTAACCTCCAACCTTCACGACACTTTCTTAACTTGTCAGGCTCAAACTGATTAACTTACGGTCCATCCCATTGTGAAAGAATTGAGTTTAACATACTAATCCTGCTTACATTTTAAAAAATACAGAGTGTTACATCCTTCCTCCCTTAGGAGCATTCGTCCTCGAATTAAGGTATTACTTTTGGGAGTAAGTAATAATGATTTGCCAAAAATTTTGGTAGAATTTCCTCTATAAAAATGGACTCCAAAAATGTGAAACACAGAAGAATCCAACCTATGTGCCTCACGGGGAGATATTCAATGTATTTACAAGACAGTGTCTAATAAAAATTCTACCAATACTTCCACGTAGTGTATAAAACTTCTTGCAACTCAAAAGGGCAAGTTATCCTTATCTATCCACTAGAGTGGTATACTCATAATGGCATGTAGTGTTTGAACAAAAACTCATATAGGATTCATAACACATAAATCTCTGAGCACAAGGAAATGTAATCATCTAATCTATTAAAGTACTTTAGCTTTTAAACATGTAAGTCCTAACATGCATATGCCATTTGAGTAGTGGAACTTATATGGACATGTAATCTAAATAATAGGGTGTTATATGGTATAATGTGTGCTAATAACGATTAACCATGTAACAAGTAGTCAAATACCATGACGCAAAGTTGGTCACACAATGCATTCTAATAAGAGAAACGAAAAATAAATTTACTTAGCACACAAGCTTTTAGGACATGAAAACTTCCAACATATGAGAAATCTTAATCGTGTCATTCAAACACATAATCTTATCATATCATAGAAATAACTTATGAACTCATTACCTCTATTTCATTAAGCATACATCGAATTAATTTAGCATGTTAAACTACAATTCATTAGACTTACATAATTTGAACAAAGATACTACAAGATGTGTGGCACATAGATGCGTAATCCATGAAGTTAAATCTTTGATGCTCATATATCATGAACCTATGACCTATAAAACATCATTTCTTTATAGAATAGGTATCACATACACAATATAAGTTATAATCTTAATACAAATGCTCTTTCATCTGAAAAACTACTTGTTCAAGAAGCATATTGGTATGTATTGCTTAACTTTTGAGGAAACCTCTGTCTATTAGATCTCAATAGCCTAATAATTAAGTTCTTAACAAATTATTATACAAATCGTAATGGCTGAAAAATAGATTCTAATAAGACAATAACTAGAATTCCTTCTGGTTATACTCAACTACGACCACATGCTATAATTAATAACTACTCTTATCTATACATAGTCACTTATCTTAACTAGTTCCCTATGATTGCCACTAGCTTAAGAAGATCATCCCCATTCAAATAAAGCTTCCATCTTACAAAAATAACTCTAAGGAGTTCAGGCTATGACAAGAATACTTCTCTATATAAGGTCTTGTACCCGATGCTTATGGGATGTGTTTTTTTTTGTGGGAGAATCACGTGATAAATGGAAATATACAATATCTCATATAATGGTAGGATGATCTATCACTCTTACGCTTATCACTATCTGAAATGACAGACAAATAACACTTACAAGACACGCTAAACATAGGATTGTTACAGAGTGAACTCTTGTCGTCTCCTTTCTAAAGAATTAAAACTATAGACACAACAAAAACATAGTTTTAAGAACAACACACGAAATTAATATTTCATTAACTTAGAAATGAACTCATCATGCACTTCTTTTTGCAAAATCTAGGTGCTACGAGTACAATTAATTCATTTCAACTTGGGAACATGTGACACAATAAATACTCTATACTTCCAAAAGAGGCTTGCAATAACATATTTGCAATAAAGGATTCATAAATAGTGATCATGCTTACAACTCAATCAATGGAGCAAATGAAAGTAATCCATTACCGATTATGCTTAATAATGTGAATGGAAAAGCTACAACAAGTATTTCATTAAGGATTATTCCTGTTGGGAGGAGTGCATATGCATCAAGTGTTCATGTAGCATATAAGACATTAGCAAGTTCCTTATAAAACAAGAAGAATATACTCAATTGGATCACATAACATGTAGGTTGCAGCAAGGGCTCTGTGGTGCAAATAATGTGTAGATTATTAACCAATGAAGGGCACTTAGCAAGCGAATTAACAAAACTATGGGATGAGTAGCATGTATATCCTTGCATCATGAAATATGTAGCGCATATAATGTTTTACATAATTAAATTGTAACACACTTATATATATATATATATTCTTGACGACTTACTCTTTATAGGCATATAATGCCTTTGCCATCTATGAAACACTCAATGTAGTCATCTCAGTCATAGTTCATAATTTGTAACATCTCTAACATGTCGGCCCATATATAACACTTTCCATGGACAATTGACTTATGATGGGATTATCAAAAAGATTATTTTTCTTAAGAAACATATAGCACATAGCTTGTTAACTTAAGAAACAAGTTGCCAGCAGCAGTCTAGTTATAAATCATGGAGCATATAACATATAACGAATAAATTTCAAGGCATAAAATATGTATTACCTTATAACATGTAATCTATAACATTTACCCCGGTAAATTCATATTAACCTAATTCAATAGATAACTGGCGCTTTTATAGGTTCTTCTACCCCTTAAAAAAATTGTACCTTAATCGGGAACCTTACTTCATGCATATACTTTATTTTTATTATTCATATAACATTCTGTAATAAGTCAAATATAACCACCACCGTTACAAAGGTAGGTAACTAATAATTTATCTATTATTATTTTGGACATTCTCATAAATCTTTATCTTATGTCTTTTTTCTCATATCCTCTGAGCCTAACCTTTTGATCATGTAACAAACTCTTCTGGCATTAGTACAAAACACAATCAGATAAATCTCTATATATTTGTCCTTTTAAAATAATTTAAAACACTACTCCCCAAGCCCGGTGTCCATAAAAAGATTCACATATCTCCCTAGTTAATTAGATTTCACAAATAACCTTCCTAGTAATCACTGATTCCCAAGAATAATTGTTGGTGCTATATCTCTAGTTATTCTTAGCACTCGCATAGATCTTTAACTTATGCCTAAGTCATTGATGTTGTTCAGTTTTTTTTACCTTTGGTCACCTAATAACTTAATTCATCTCCATTATGATCATAAAGAATGAGCCTATATACACATATTACTAAAAGGTAATTTAAAATACTTAGCCTCGAGCTGAAACCTATTAGAAGGGCTTACATAAATCGTTAAACAGTCGGGATTGATGGATGCACGAATTTTACAAAAAATCATTTATGTACCATCCCGAGTTAATATCTAATATAATCTATTGGCCTAATTAACCAACTGGGGTATCTTATTTAACACCAGTAACAATTTTGCCTCATAACTTTTCCTACTATTACATCTTCGACTCATAAGAAACTAATTCAATTACCTATAATCATAACATATATACTAGTCTGAGTCTTCTGGGAATATTACCTAAGAAGTATTAAATATTTTTCATATACTTAGATTCTATAAGTATTGGAGGGACCGTGCAGGGAAACTTTTAAATTTAAAACTAAGTTCTTGTGTAACAATGGTGACGGGAGATTCTACTTACTAATCCTTCATTGAATAACCATACGAATAATACCTTGTCTTAGGTCATACAATGATAAGTCACGAGGTTACATAATTGCATCTATGGCTATAGAGAACAAATAAATTTCTAAAATATTTTTGTTATAATTAAACCTTTAATATATTGAAATAAAATTGGACTCACTAGGCTATTATAAGTCGAGGAGTGAGTCTCCCTGTACATTCCACTATAAGCTAAAAATTACTTCTTTGGTAATACTAGCATTTGGTCTTTGGCCTGATCTGAGTTTAACTTTAGTAGGCAGAATTTGTATAACAATTAGGCAGAGTATGAATATAAAACAACTTCATAGAAATTGGATCTATCGCACGATCTAATAGATGAAAAAAAGTAACCATCCTTAAATGTCATGTAGTCTCCTAATTATAAGTGTGATTCACAACACACCCATAAGCAAGACTCTACTAGAAACGACTTGTAGACCTCCTAGGATATGACGTGCTCTGATACAAAGTTTTTCTTGCCCCAACCTTGGGAGGAAAGACTGGCACCTGGTGCCTTACTTGATTGAGCGAGCTACTGAAATTCATATAATCAGGATAGTAGTTGGACCGACAAAGCTATAAACTACACAACGGGTAAACAGAAGGCCAACAAGGCCATAGACAATATACTAACAACGTAATAAGTGTCTACAAGCCTCTAAGAGTAATAAGACTATCATATAGTCGAGATAGGTCCCCTACCTACCCATTTGTTACACATATACTCATAATACAAGCTAGACCTCTGACTCGTCAACTCCAGAAAAAAATAGAGTTTACCAAAATGGCTGAACACTTTAGCTCCTATTGAAGAGGTCTGTTTGGATTTCTATCTGGACCTGAAGGCATGAATGCAGCGCCCCCTAGTCAATGGAGATGTCAGTACGAAAAAAATATACTCGTATGGAAGGTAGAAATATATGATTAAGCTGCAAGTAGTGAATCAAAATGAGATATAATATAAAACCTGTAAACTATAATTGGTAGGACTCATTAAGCTCAAATCTTCTTTATTATTTTTAGATAATAACACATGCCTTAATCCTGATGCAACACATCCTTTATAATGCACATTTATTTACCATAGCTCCTCGGTGCACATCATATATCATATTAGCCACTATAACGGAAATTGCACCTCAGTGCACACTCTGTATATAATATCCTCAATATGGCAGTAGCTCCTCAGCGCACACTATATATATAATAGCCTCAATATGGAAGTAGTGCCTTGGCGCACACTATATATAATAGCCTCAATATGACAGTAGCACCTCGGTGCACGCTATGTATTTAATAGCCTCAATATGGCAGTAGCGCCTCGACGCACACTATATAGAGTAGCCTCAATATAGAAGTAGTGCCTCGGCGCATGCTATATATATAATAGCCTCAATATGGCAGTACCACCTCAGCGCCACACTATATACAATAGCCTAAATATGGCAGTAGCACCTCGGCGCACACTAACACACAGAACTCATACATAATAAGCATATTATTGGGATTGATTTTCGACGTTACTTCCATTGGTTATGAAGATTTCTTTAGCTAACATCCTTAGGCTCGACTTACTAAATATTATTCTCATGTACTTTTTGGGACTCAACTTATAATCTAAATTTTAATATGGATTTGAATCGCTAACCTTCATTGTGTACCTTCTAAAGCTTTATTAGGGATCATAATGAAAAGGAAAACTCGATGAAAGAATAACTTGCATTTCTATTTCGAAATCATATTTTTGTAAGAAAGAGACTTGACTTATCATTGTGAGGACCCTTCTAGTCATCTTTGCATTTTTGCATTTATTGCACTGTTAGAGCCTTCCTGTAGTGGTCCCAAGTCATTTATGGCTTGCTGAGACCGGTAGCTCGGTGTCCTGGTCATTCGTTTGGTCGTTTTAGCCATTCACCTGTTTTTGAGCCTTAAACTTAGAATATCATTGACTTTAGTCATCATTCATAGCTAACAGGCTTGAAATTGAATTTTGACAGTTCCATTAGCTCCGGAGCAATGAGTTTGGTCTAGTTGGACCTTTAATTGAGGCCTGAGAATGTCCGGTGTGGGATTTGTATTATTTTCTCAGTTTTCAGGTCATTTGGAGCTGAAAGTGTAACTTTGAGTGACTTTCGATGATCGGAGTGTGGAATTCAAAATTTGATGATTTCATCAGCTCCGAAATATTGAGTTTTGGCTAGGATGATGGTTGGTTCAAGTTTTGGGTGAGTCGGACTTATTTTGAGCCTTTGAGTTCCTTTTCATTAGTGTTGACTTGGTACAACATTTCTCCAAAACGACCTCGTATGGAAGTTTTGTTTATTCCGTTGAGTCTGGAACATCGTTTCCACTCTATTAGCACTATTGGTTTTTGAATATCGGTTTCTAATTATGCCCAGAATACCCCGTCAAGTTTTCTAAAAAGTGCAGAAAATCAGCTGCGGACAGCAGCTATTTATTGCTGTCATTTCGTTTTTTTCCAGCCCTTCTCCTCACTTTTCTCACTCTAAAACTTACATTTTTTTCCACCATTTTGCTCCAATTGAGTTCTAAACCTTGGGAAATTATTTGTTCATCGATTATCGGTAGTTCTTTGCCTCTTGGTAAGTCATCTTCCCCAACTTGCCTTCTTCGGTTTTTCTCTTAATTCCTCCATTGATGCTCATCCAATGATTGGATTTTATGGTAGATTCTGCTCCCTAAGCTTGTGCATGTTCGTGGGTGTGAAGTTTTTTCCGTCTTGGGCTGATTTTTCATCATTTTGGTAAGTAATCTTGCCCAATTTCCATTTTTATTTTTGAAATTTCCATTCTTTAATCCCCAACTTGGGCAGGCTGTTTTTGTGCCCTTTCCTTGTCCAATTGTTCTCAAATTAGGATCATGCCTTCTTGGAATCGTTGGGGTCATTGTAGTTCTTTTCATTATTGGTTTTGGGTTACAAGCCCTTCGAGCCCGCTTTTGACCCTGATATTGACCCGACTATAATTGTAGCTATATGGGTATCGTTAGACTCGTCCTAACATTTTATTTATGAATTTGATAGTTTGATTCTCGTTCAGAGATTCACGGAGTAGCTCAGCCTCGGATATCATTATTCTCTCAACTTGTCATCGTATGACAGGTATGTTATGACTTAACTTCCTAGACTTCGCATATATCGGGTAAAATTGCACTAGTTGGCATCCTTGGGTTGGGTTATTAGGTTAGTACAATAGACCTTGACCGGTTTTCCATAATTCATCCTATTTCTTTCCTCTATTATGTGTAGTATTCCTATTAGTTGATATATTTATTACCCTTGTGACCCCGTGAGGTCTTGTTGACTCAGGAACATAGAAGGTGGGATTATTGAGAATGTCCGCGAGTCCCAGACATAGAAATATCCTTCTAGGCTGGTTATGCTTATTGAGTAGATTCGGAGCCTGTGCAGGGCCGTTAGGTTTATTGTGAGCTGTCGGGCATCTATTTGGGTTGATCATATCATTCTCATGCATATAAAGAGGTTTGTCCATGTTTTATTATGGTTTTTGGCTTCGGGCCTATGGAAACTGATTTTCTAAACCTTGCATGGCCCCGGGGGCCTATTTTCGATGAAATTGGATTTGGAAATGATTTGACTTGATACATGGATCTTCTTGGGGTAAAAGAAGGTTAAAAATATGGTTTTATCATGATTTACTACTATTTCTAAACTTGATCGGGTTGGAGTGCTAGCTGAGTTTCCTTATTGATTTCAAATAATATCAGCCTCGACCGGGTCGAGTATTTGAGATGTTTTTACTATAGTTTTAGACTCGCTTGTGCCTGGGCACCCTTGGAAGGGTTTTTGAGACATATTTTTCACTGTTTTAGTCCTCGACAGGGTCTAGCCATGCATATTTTAGACTTAGACACTGGCTTGAACCTGGACTCAATTCCGGAGGACACGTTTTGATTTTGAGTTTTAGCATGGGGTCCGAGACCTCCATGGACCTTGCTGCTCCGTGCTTGAGAATGTGGGCTACGTGTGCCGTGGGGAAGGGTATACAGTGGAGTAGAGGTATACGGGCTGTGTCCTTCAATGGAACCTGCCTGCTAGGCCCGATCAACACCGAAGGAGGTACATACAGAGGTTCTATTTCACCCTGAGGTTTTCATGCATCATGTCATTCATTGTTTGAGACACCACCCTTATTTTCTATGTGTTGATTGTATGCTACAGTAGTATGGATACCGAAGGGTTTGTTTTCACTTGATTGTGGTCCTCAGTTATATGGGCGGCTGAGGGACTGTAGGTAGACTCTTGTCACTTTATTTCGATATCGTTCCCTGTTACGGTCGAGTATGAGTGTTATTATTATAAGGTTTTGAGTTCTTGGATTGAGTTTGTATGATTAGATTGAGTATTAACTCATGTATGTCGAGCATATCTACCTTTATTATTCTCTCTCATTTCCTTATACTTGAGGTTACCTATATACCGCCGGTTTATAGAACTTATTTACATATATACTATTTTGCGAGCATCCCAGGTGTGTCATCCTTACTTTCACCCATTTATATTGTGTGTATATATTCTATATACTAGCCTTATATGTTGTTTCTGCTGTCTTCCCTCTGGCTAGCTCCTGTGTGCTTATCATTGAATTTTGTGACTGTTTATTCCTACTCTACCTGCTATTGCTCTTTTACTTTATATGTGCCCAGTCGGCCTATGATATCTACTAGGTACCTTATGCTTTACATTTGGTGCTCACCCTACCCTCTGCATCTTTTGGTGCAGATGCTAGCATGTGCCATCATTGTTAGTGCATCAGAGACTCATGCGGGGTGCTATTTTTGATCATCCAGGCTGAAGGTGAGCTCTTGGCATTTAGAGCTTGACTTTAGTTATCCTTGGTGTATTTTCTACTCTTATAGTTTTAGAGACATTGTGTATATATGACTTTTGGACCTTTGTACTCCTGATGTAGTTCGACTTTTATACACTTTGATACCAGGTTTTGGGTTGGTTTAGATTCTGCATGTTTATATCTCTTTTGTATCTATTTTCTTCTCATTATGCCCTTGCTTCTGCTTATGTATCGAATCTTCCACTTAAATTGTTAGAAGGTAGCCCATTACTAACTGTTCCAAGCTACAGGGATTGGTTTGCCTACTGGGGGGTTTTAGGTGCCATCATGACCGAGAAATCGGGTCATGACAGCTTGGTATCAGAGCTCTAGGTTCATCGGTGTCATCGGTATAGGAGCCAATGTTGAGTAGAGTCCAGCGGATCGGGGATGAGACGTCCATACTCAATCTTTAGGAGGCTATAGTGACATCTTAGGAAACTGGACTTTTCTTGTCTCTCTCTCATTCATAGTATCCTTGAAAGATTCAAGAAATCTCACTTATTATGGTTCACTCTTTCGCAGATGGTTCATACGAGATCTTCAGCTTCCGGCGGAGGAGAGCCTCCTACCCCTGCACCTCAAACTATAGCTAGGGGCTGAGGTGGTCGCCAGGGTAGAGGTAGGGGTTGAGGGATCCCCAGAGCAGCAGCACCTGCTAGAGCTACTAGAGTAGATATATAGCTTGAGTATGACTATAAGCCAGAGTTTGCTCCAGAGCAGCAGCGTGTTGGCCCAGGGATAGCCCAGGTACCCCCATATCTAGTACCAGTTCCAGCATCAGTTTTTGCGCGACCTTCAGCCCCAAATCAGTCTTCAGATATTTGGGGTTTGTTACTTTAGCTATTGGGTATGATTAGGGAGCGTCCTTCTGAGATAGCCCAGACATCAGGGGCAACCTTGGGTGATCAGTGTTCAGGAGCACAGCCTGCTACTGTGGCTCCCCGTGCTGAGGTTGTTCCAGTTCCATCGGCTGCCCAGCCTCTTACTCCTCGCCCTACTATGACAGAGACAGAGCAGAAGGCCTTGGGTTGGTTTCTGAAATTGGCACCGCCGAGATTTGCTGGTACATTAGGTCAGGACCCATATGATTTTATCACTACCTGCGAGGAGATATTGCACCATTTGGGCTTATTGGAGACTCACGGGGTTGGCCACACTTCATATCAGCTGGAGGGTCCAGCAAAGTTATGGTGGAGGGAATAGGTTGCTTGTAGGCCTTCTACATCACCTCCCTTGACCTGGTATGAGTTTTATGAGGCTTTTATAGCCAAGTTATTGCCACAGAGCGACTGAGTGTGTCAGAGGGATGATTTCACTGGACTTTCTCAAGATACCATGACTGTCTCAGAGTATGAGACCCAGTTCCATCAGCTTACTCCGTTTGGATTCATGATTATGCCTACTGAGGCTGATAGAGTCTGTAGATTTTTCTGGGGTCTACGAAGAGAGTTTAGAGATCCTACAGAGATACTGGTTGCTAGCGGTTAGTCATTCCAGGACATTGCAAACTATGCCCACACAGTTGAGGATTCGCATCATCATGACACCGGGGCCAGAGATAAGAGGCCTCGATATCAGGGTGGTTACAGTGGTTCTAGGCATAGTGGTAGAGGTTCAGGCTAGTGGGGCCGAGGTTATTAGCTGTAGTAGCATCAGGGTCAGTCTAGTTGACCGGTACATGCATCACTTTAGGCTTATGGTTCTCAGTTTGAGCAAGGTCAGGGCAGTCAGCAAAGTTACAGTGCTCAGCCATCGAGAGGTACAGATTTTGGGGCATTAGGCTGTGGTGGCCATTCAGGTTCTGCTAGTTCATCCCAACCGAGTAGGGCGTCAAGGGCTTGCTATACTTGTGGTGTGGTTAGCCAGCCGAGCCGTTGCGAGTAGTTTAGCCTCTGGGTAGAGAGGGTGTTTGTCAAGCTAGGGGTGGTGCCCCACATAGAAGAGCAGGTGGTAGGGATCGCGGTCTGGCAGGTGGAGGTCGTCGTCAGTTTTATACGGTTCCACAGAGACTGGAGGTAGAGGCCTCAGATGCTGTTATCACATGTATGATTTATGTATGTCATTAGCCAGCTTATGCCTTGTTTGATCTAGGATCCACTTGTTCATATGTATCTGCCTACTTTCTGCCTTATTTGGGGTTGGCTAGTGAGCCATTGTCTGTGCCTATTTCTGTTTCAACCCCAGTAGGAGATTCCTTATTAGTGGATCAGATTGTGAGATCCTATGTGATATCTGTTGGTGATTTGGATACTTGGGCTAGCATGATGATGCTTGATATGTTGGATTTTGATGTGATACTGGGCATAGACTGGTTGTCCCCTCACCGTGCAGTTTTGGATTGCTATGCCAAGAATGTTACCATAGCCGTGCCCGGTGTATCCCTGGTTGTGTGGCAGGGTTCTGTTAGCCATGCATCATCTGGAATCATATCTTGTCTTTGAGCTAGGAAGATGATATCCCGTGAGTTTTTAGCTTATCTACTATATGTTTGAGATGCTAGTGCTGACCCTAGTCTCCTGAGTCTATTCCTGTGGTTAGATACTTCCTAGATGTGTTTCCTATCGACCTTCCAGGCCTTCCACCTGAGAGGGATATTGATTTTTCCATTGAGTTAGAGCCAGACACTAAGCACCAGGCCTATTTCTATTCATCCTTACCGTATAGCTCCTGCTGAGTTGAGAGAGCTTAAGGAGCAGCTTCACGATTTGTTAGCTAAAGGGTTTATTAGACTTAGTGTATCTTTTTGGGGTGCTCCTGTTCTTTTCGTGAAGAAGAAGGATGGGTCAATGCAGATGTGTATTGATTATTGACAGTTGAATAAGGTGACAGTGAAGAATAAGTATCCGATGCCTAAGAATGATGACTTATTTGATCAGCTTCAGGGTTCTGCTGTGTTTTCTAAGATTGATTTGAGGTTCGGCTACCATCAGTTGAGGATTAGGGCAGAGGAAATCCCTAAGACAGTATTCATGACATATTACGACTACTATGAGTTCCTGGTTATGTCTTTTGGGTTGACTAATGCCCCTGCAACCTTCATGGACTTGATGCATAGGGTGCTTAGCACGTACCTGGATCTGTTCATGATAGTCTTCATTGATGACATTCTGGTATACTCCCCGAGTAGAAACGAGCATGAGTAGCACTTGAGGATTGTACTTTAGACTTTGAGAGATCACCGTCTTTATGCCAAGTTCTCAAAGTATGAGTTTTGGCTAGAGTCAGTTGCATTCCTAGGACACGTGGTGTCTAAGGATGGGATTGGAGTTGATCCAGGTAAGATTTCTGCAGTTCATGATTGGCCTAGACCTACTACTCCTACTAAGGTTCGTAGCTTTTTTGGGTTAGCCGGGTATTCCAGATGGTTTATCGAGGGATTTTCTTCACTATCACCACCTTTGTCTATGCTGACTAGGAAGGATGTTCCATTTCAGTGGTCTGATCAGTGCGAGCATAGCTTCTAGAGGCTTAAGTCCTTATTAACTTCAGCTCCAGTTTTTACTTTTCCGGTTGAGGTGAGAGTTTCTCCATGTATTATGATGCTTCAGGGGTCAGTCTTGGTTGTGTGTTGATGCAGCAAGGTCGAGTGATAGCATATACATCAAGACAGCTGAAGGTTCACAAGTGCAACTACCCCACTCATGACTTGGAGTTGGCGGCGATAGTCTTTGCACTCAAGATCTAGAGGCACTATCTTTATGGAGTTCATTGCGAGATATTCACCGACCATCATAATCTTCAGTATATTACGAGTAAGCACGAGCTTAAGTCGAGGCAGAGGAGATTGATTGAGTTGCTGAAGGACTATGATTTCACTATTTTATACCATTCGGGTAAGGTAAATGTGGTAGCGGATGCCTTGAGTCAGAAGGCAGTGAGAATGGGAAGCCTAGCTTAGCTTTCAGTTTCTTGGAGACCGTTGGCCTTGGATATCCTGTCCTTGTCTAACCATTTAGTTAGGCTTGACTAATCGAATCCCAGTAGAGTTCTTGCTAGTGTTGAGGTTTGCTCTACTCTAGTTGATCAGATTCAGAGCCGACAGTTTGAGGATCAGAGTTTGTGTGACCTTCGTGATCAAGTGGTTCGGGGTGAGACCTACCGGGCTACCTTGGGTTCTGCTAGGATTCTGAGGTTTTAGAGTTGCCTTTGTGTTCTGAGAGTTCGTGATTTGATACAGTTGATACTCCATGAGGCACATAGTTCCAGATACTTCATTTATCTTGGCACAACAAAGATGTATAGAGATATGAGGAAGCTTTACTAGTGGGGTGGTATGAAGCAGGACGTGGTAAAGTTCGTATCTCGGTGCTTGAACTGTCAACAGGTGAAGTTCAAGCATATGAGATTGGGTGGTTTAATGCAGCGACTTTCCATTCCTGAGTGGAAGTGGGAAGGTATTACTATGGACTTTGTTGTTGGTTTGCCTCGTACTACTCGGGGGTTTGACTCTATTTAGGTGATCATTGATAGGTTGACTAAGTCATCATATTTCTTGCCGGTTCAGCCTTCTTACGAGGCAGAGAGGTTAGCTCAGATCTACATTCGTGAGATTGTACGGTTGCATCGGGTCCCAGCTTCTATCATTTCAGATCACGACACTCAGTTCACATCTCAGTTTGAGAGCTATACAGAGGGATTTGGGTACGTAGGTTCAACTTAGTACTACTTTCCACCCCCAGACAGATGGACAGTCCGAGAGGACTATTCAGGTCCCGGAGGACATGCTTTAGGCTTGTGATCTTGACTTTGGAGGTTCATGGGATCAGTTTGTGCCATTGGCTGAGTTTGCGTATAATAATAGCTTTCATTCGAGCATTGGTATGGTACCTTTCGAGGCTTTATATGGTAGGCATTGCAGATCGCCCATTGGTTGGTTTGATGGGTTAGAGTCGAGATTGCAGGGTATCAATTTACTTAGAGATTCCTTGGACCGAGTCCGTTTGATCCAGGATAGACTTAGAGCAGCCCATAGTTGGCAGAAGAGCTACGCTGATCATAGACTTCATGCGTTGGAGTTTAGTGTTGGTGATCTGGTTTTCCTCTGAGTATCGCCCGTGAAGGACATAATGAGATTTGGTTGGCGGGGCAAGCTTAGCCCCAGGTTTATTAGGCCGTTTGAGATTCTACAGAGGGTTAGTAGTGTTGCCTATATGTTAGCCTTGCCTCCGATATTTTTAGCTGTTCACCCAATTTTCCATGTTTCAATGTTACGCTGGTATGTGCCTGATGAGTCTCATGTGTTGCATTAGGATTTGGTTCAGTTGGATGAGAGTTTATCATTTTTTGAGGAACCAGTAGCTATTCTGGCCAGAGATATCAGGAGGTTGAGATCTAGGGAGATTTTGGTTATGAAAGTGCAGTGCAGGCATCATCCGGTCGAGGAGGCTACCTGAGAGACCGAGAGTGAGTTGCGTGCTCAGTATCCTCAGTTGTTCGAGCCTTCAGGTACTCCCTTCTTCTTAACTTTCGAGGATGAAAGTCTTTATAGTAGTAGATGTTGTGATGACTCTTCCAGTCATCTTCACGTTTTTGCATTTAATGCACTGTTAGAGCCTTCTTTTAGCAGCCCCAAGTAATTTATAGCTTGCTGGGATCGGTAGCTTGGTAGCCTGGTCATTCATTTGGTCATTTTAGCCGTCCGCCTGTTTTAGAGCTTTAAACTTAGAATATCATTGACTTTAGTCAACATTCTTAGCTAACATGCTCAGAATTGAATTCTGATAGTTCCGTTAGCTCCGGAGTGATGAGTTTGGTCTAGTTCGACCTTTAGTTCAGGCCGGAGAATGTCTGGTGTGGGGTTTGTGTTGTTATCTCAGTTTTTAGGCCATTTGGAGCTGAAAATATAACTTCTGGTAACTTTCGATTATCAGAGTGTCGGATTCAAAATCTGATGATTCCATCAGCTCCAACTTGTTGAGTTTGGGCTAGGAAGATGGGTGGTTCGGGTTCTGGGTGAGTCGGACTCATTTTGAGCCTTTGAGTTCCTTTTCGTTAGTGTTGACTTGGGTCAACATTTCTTAGATAAGACCTCGTGTGGAAGTTTCGTCGATTCCGTTAAGTTTGGAATGTCGTCTCCACTCTATTAGCACTATTGGTTTTTGAATATTGGTTTTCGATTGTGCCCGGAATGCCCTGTCGAGTTTTCTAAAAAGTACAAAAAATCAGCTGCGGACAACAACTATTTATTGCTGTCATTTCGTTTTTTTCCAGACCTTCTCCTCTCTTTTATCACTCTAAAACTCAAAATTCTCTCCGCCATTTTTCTCCAGTTCAGTTCTAAACCTTGAGGAATTATTTGTTCATCGATTATCCGTAGTTCTTCGCCTCTTGGTAAGTCATCTTCCCCAACTTGTCTTCTTTGGTTTTTATCTTAATTCCTCCATTGATGCTCATACAAAGCTTGGATTTTGTGATAGATTCTGCCCCCTAAGCTTGTGCATGTTTGTGGGTGTGAAGTTTTGTCCGTCTTGGGCTGATTTCTCATTATTTTGGTAAGTAATTCTTGCCCAATTTCCATTTTTATTTTCTAAATTTCCATTCTTTAATCCCCAACTTGGGCGGGCTATTTTGGTGCCCTTCCATTGTCCAATTGTTCTCAATTAGGAGCATGCCTTCTTGGCATCATTGGGGTCATCCTGGTTCTTTTTGTTTTTGGTTTTGGGTCACGGGCCCTGTGGGCCTGCTTTTGACCCGAATATCGACCCGTTACAATTGTAGCAATATGGGTATCATAGACTCGTCTTAACATTTTATTTATGAATTTGATAGTTTGATTCTCGTTCGAGCTTCTCGGAGCAGCGCGGCCTTAGATATCATTGTTTCCGCAACTTGTTGTTGGACGACAGGTAGGTTACGACTTAACTCCCTAGACTTCGCATTTATCGGGTAAAATTGCACTAGTTGGCATCTTTGGGTTGGGTTATTGGGTTGGTACCACATACCTTGACCGCTTTTCAATGATTCGTCATATTTCTTTCCTCTGTTGTGTGTAGTATTCTTATTAGTTGATATATTTATTACCCTTGTGGCCTATTAGGTCTTGTTGACTCAGGAACATAAAAGGTGGGATTATTGGGAATGTTCGCGAGTTTCGGACATATAAATATCCTTCTAGGCTGGTTATGCTTGCTGAGTAGCTTCGGAGCCTGTGCAGGGCCGTTAGGTTGATTGTGAGCTGTCGGGCAGCTATTTGTGTTTATCATATCATTTCCATGCATATAAGGAGGTTTTTCCACATTTTACTATGGTTTTTAGCTTCGGGCGTAGTGATTTTCTAAACCTTGCATGGCCCCGGGGGACCATTTTTGATGAAATTGTATTTGGAAATGATTTGACTTGATACGTGGATCTTCTTGGGGTAAAAGAAGGTTAAAAATATTGTTTTATCATGATTTACTAATATTTCTAGACTCGATCGGGTTGGAGTGCTAGCTGAGTTTCCTTACTGATTTGAAATGATATAAGGCTCGGCCGGGTCGAGCATCTGTGATGTTTTTACTACCATTTTAGACCCAGTTGTGCCCGGGCACCCTTGGAAGGGTTTTTGAGACATATTTTTCACTGTTTTACTCCAGAAATGTATCATCAAACAGTTTAGTGCATTAGAAACTAGACTCATAGACCTTCAATTTGGTGGGTAGATCACCCCATAACTCCAAGTATATTGAATAAAAAGCTCCATGACATCTGACACAAATTTCAGAGAACTAATGAAAGTAACTTGCGATAATTTTTGATGACTTTTGTTTTAAAACTTGCTTGACTTCAAAACATAACATAAAAACATTTTATGATTCGAATACCTCATAAAACACATTTCCTTATCATACTCAACATTCCTACTCTTACCCCCTATTGAAAAGTTTATAACATATTTGATTAACTTAACCTCTAACCCTCATGACACTTCCTTAACTTGTCAGGCTCGTATTGATTTAGTTACGATGCATCCCCTCGTGAAAGTATTGAGTGTAACATACTAATCCTGCTTACTTTTTAAAAAATGCAGGGTGTTACACATAAGTCAGCAAAGATTGTATGTGATGAAAGCATGAGTATAAATTTGATGTCTCTTACCACTTTAAATCAGTTGGAACTTGATTCTCCTACCACCACAAAAATTAAATTGATTATGTCATATCATATGGTGAAGTACCCCATTAGAATTTTTTATGACATGTTGCTAAAAGTGGACCAACTTGTGTTTTGGTGAATTTTTTGATACTTGATTGTACCGGTGATTTTGAAATACCAATCATACTTGGGAAGCCATGCTTGACCACAGGGCGCACCTTGATTGATGTGAAATTGGGGGAACATAAGTTCTCCATAAATGAGGAAGAGACAACTTTTAATGTATGTAGATCAATGAAACAATCCAATGACTTCCAATGGTATTCACAATGGATAGGATTGAAGAGAATGTTGAACTACAATCGGAAGCAAGATTTATTAAAGAAGCATTGGAGGTTGTTTTATTGAATCATGATTTCAAGGAGATTGAGGAGTATGAGGAAATGTGTAGTGCCTTGGTGGGAATGGGATCTTATTCTTACCCTCCGAAGAAACTTGATCTTGATCTAATGAACTGACAAACTCCCACATTTGAGCCCTCCATAATTAAATCTCTAGTGTTGGAGCTCAAGCCCTTTCCATCACACTTGAAGTATGAATACTTAGGTGCTAATGAAACCTTACCGATAATTATCTCCAATAAGTTGAAAGAAGGGCAAGTAGTAGCTTTACTTGAGGTTCTAAAGAAGCATATTCGAGAACTTGGTTGGACCATCACCGATATAATTGGCATACCTCCGAGAATATGAACTCATAAAATTAACTTGAGGATTGCACGCAATTAATTGAGCACCAATAAAGATTAAACCCACCCATGCAAGAAGTGGTCAAAAAGGAAATCATTAAATGGTTTGAGGTAGGGGTTATATTTCTAATATCCGATAGCATGTGGGTTAGTCCAGTTCAATGTGTACCCAAGAAAGGAGGAATTACTGTTGTGCCTAATGAAAAGGATAAAATGATAGCCCTTCGACCGGTGACCGGATGGAGGATTTGTATTGATTATAGGAAGCTAAATGCATGAATGGAGAAGGACCATTTTCCTCTCCCATTTATGGAGCAAATGCTTGATCGACTAGCGGGTGAGGGTATTATTGTTTTGTTGATGGATATTTGAGCTATAATCAAATCTCAATTGCACACAAAGGCCAAGAAAAAACAACATTCACTTGTCCATATGGGACCTTTGCATTCAAGATAATATCATTTGGGCTTTGTAATGCTCTGGATACTTTTCAACGGCGTATGATGTCAATCTTCTCGGATATGGTAGAAGAAACCATGGAGATTTTCATGGATGATTTCTCTATTGTAGGAGATGCATTTGAAGATTGCTTATCTCATTTGGAATATGTACTTAAATGACGTGAAGAGACTATTTTAGTTCTAAATTGAGAGAAATATCACTTCATGGTGAAAAAGAGAATTATTTTGGGTCACAAAATATCTGAGAATGGAATTGAAATAGACCAAGAAAAAAGTGAGGTCATTTCTAAGCTACCTCCTCCGTAAATGGTGAAAGGGTGAGAAGCTTCTTCGGTCACACATACTTTTATAAGAGATTCATTAAAGATTTCTCTAAAGTGTCCCATCCTTTGTGTGAACTCCTAGAGAAAGATACTAAGTTTGATTTTGATGATAGTTGCATAAAAGCATTTTTTTCAGATTGAAGGAAAAGATAACCTCAGCCCCAATCATTATAGCACCCCGACTAGTCAAAACCATTTGAGCTAATGTGCGATTCTACTGGACTTGCTTTAGGGGAGGTGCTTGGTCAAAGGAGGGTTAATCTCTTTTATCTAGTCTACTATGCTAATAAAATCTTAAATAAAACCAAAACAAATTATACAGTGACCGAAAAAGAATTGCTTGTAGTTGTGTTTACTTTTGAAAAGCTTCGAACATACTAGTTGGGGACCAAAGTAGTGGTACACATGGACCATGCTGCGATTAGATATTTGATGGATAAGAAAGATGCCAAACCAAGGCTTATCCTATGGGTTTTGTTGTTACAAGAATTTGACTTCAAAGTGAAAGACCGAAGAGTGTGTGAAAATCAAGTGGTTGACCATCTATCTAGATTGGAAGAGGAAGGAAGACCTATGTGGGAACTTGAAATAAATGATGTGTTTCCTGAGAAGCACATATTAGATGTATCTCAAGATCTTATACCTTGGTTCGCTGACTTTGCTAATTTCCTAGCAAGTGATGTAACATCAGAAGGTCTAACCTTCTATTATAAGAAAAAGTTTTTACATGATGTTCGAAAGTTCTATTGGGATGAGCCTTATATCTTTTGGATTTACGCTAATGGTATGATTTGAAGATACATTCCTGAAGCTAAAATGATACCCATCTTGGAAGCTTGCCACTCATCACCAGTTGGCGGTCATCATGGTGGCATGCGACTAGCCTCAAAAGTGTTGCAAAGTGATTTTTATTGGCCAGCTCTGTATCAAGATGCTCATGATCTAGTAAAACATTGTAACAAATGCCAACATTAGGGGGGTATTTCTCGTCGCCATGAACTCCATTGACCTCGATTTTGGAACTTGAATTATTTGATGTTGAGGGAATAGATTTCATGGGACCCTTTGTAATCTCTTATAAAAACACCTGCATCCTCGTGGCTATGGAATACATGTCTGAATGGGTAGAAGCTATGGATATACACAACAACAAAGGGAAGAGTGTCATATCATTTCTAAAAAACACATTTTCTCTCAATTTGGCACACCCATGCTATTATTAGTGATAGAGGATCTCACTTTTGTAACCGATTGTTTAGCACTTTACTTGAGAAGTATGACATCAAGCATAAAGTTTCCACTCCATATAACCCAAAATTAAGCGTCCAAGCTAAAGTATCCAATAGAGAGATCAAATCCATTCTCGCGAAAATGGTGAATGCCAATAGAACAAATTGGTCATTGAAATTGGATGATGCATTATGGTCTTACAGAATCACCTACAAAACCCCTTATCGGCATGTCTAGATACTAAATGGTATTTTGTAAATCTTGTAATCTTCCTATGGAGTTGGAACATAAGCCATGTGGGTTTTTAAAAGGTTGAACTTAAATTGGGAAAAGGCTTTCCATGCTCAGGTTGAAGATCTCAACGAAATTGATGAATTCTGTATGCGGGCATACGAGAGTTCTTCTCTGTATAAAGCTCAAATAAATAACTTTCATGATCAGTCAATAATGAAGCAAGAATTCTAGCCCAGCGATTGGGTGCTCTATTCAACTCTAGGCTTCATCTCTTCCCGGGTAAGTTAAAGTCCAAGTAGTATAGCCCTTTCAAAGTATCCCAAGCCTTTGCAAATCGAGCAATTGAATTTGAAGCTAAAAATGGATCAAAATTTAAAGTTAATAGATAGCGAGTCAAGAAATACTTGGGTGTTCCAGAAGAAGTCACTTTCATAGGAGTGACTTACCTCGATGAACCATAGTTGTGAGGTACCCCTGCCGAGCCATAACGTTAAACCAAGCTCTTCTTAGGAGGCAACCCAAGCGTTCATCTTATCTTTGGTATTTTTATTTTCTTCCTTTACTGTTTTGTTATTTTAGTTAAATTTTAGGTGGTATATCATTTAGGTGTCATCGGAATGCTTAGAGGGCAACGTGGCAACAGGCAAAATACACTTAGAGAATTGTGCCTCACAGGCGAATCACCTCTTGCAGACAGAACCACCTTCATCCTTAGGGATCACATGTGAACTCACCTGTATTTCATAAGTGTGGTTCTATGTTCCACACACCATCCCGTAATAAGAGGCAGATCACTGGAACTTTTACCTGAAAATTAGGGTTCACATGCAATCGCTCATGCAAAACACATGCTTAAATTTGAGGAATGCACCTTACTTCGCAAGTAAGAAGCAGATTACTCACACTTTGACAAAATTTTGGGTCTCACATGCGCCATGAACTGCAAATTGCATGCTAAAATCTGTAGAATTCATGCCATTTTGCAAGCAAAGACAAATCACTGGCTCTCAGCTAATTTTAACTGTGATCTGCATTTTGCCCTTGCCTGCTTCTGATTCGCACTAACCAATACATACCACATCTCAGGGAGTAGTTCTAATTCTTGACTTCTTTTACTTTTTGTGCATTGAGGACAATGCTTTATTTTAGTTAGAGGTGTAGTTACTATTCAGAACATTGTGAAGCATGATTTAGACCACTGTAAAGCATGCGTGGATCATTATTTGGCCCTTTTTGGGCATGTTTTTTATGGCTATGTGTGCCCTCGTCGGGCTTGATTTTTTATTTTAAATGCTTGATATTCTTCCATGTTTGGGATTGATACTTATAATTTTATAAATGTGAGTTTCCATAACATCGGATTAGTCCTACACGCTAAATTATTTCACTACCCGTGCTTTGCGAATGCGCTTACTGCCTATGGAAGGACTCATTCTCTATTGATTCAGGAGCGCATAAATCAAAATTTTCGCTTGTTAATAGTCCTTAGTTTAAAAAACTTCGAGGGTTTTCTTCATATTATGGTTCATTCTCAAGGAGAAAATATATTTATTTTTTTTGGTGTCAAACCTGGTTGACATTTTCCTATGATAGATTGAGAGGCGACTTTCTTAAGGGAAAATGCCAAGTTTTAGTGTTTAATTCAGTCCATCTATTTCTTGCATCAAAATGGTCCCACCAAAAAATTTCCTTGGCAAGGAATTTGCAAATTGAAGAAAAGAGGGGAAAATAAATTTTTTTGCTAAAGCATTCTCGTGTCATGACTTGCGCATTTTCCATTTGGCTTAATTGATTCACAAACAAGTGTGTAGAACTCGGAATAGCTTATCAAAAGTCATTTGTCCCAACTGATTTATGACACTAGCTGTGAATTTCTTGCATTATAATATGTAGTGTGGTAAGGTTTTATTTCATTCTTGTGCATGTGTATTGTCTAGAACATGCCCTTATGTGATTCAAGGTAAAATCCTAGACGTTACAAAGCTTGGAAGATGACGTTAGGTATTTTTTGAATAACCACTTCACCCAAATGGCCTTCCTTTATAGATCCTAGTAAGCCCCTTTTGAACTTGTAACTTTTCTTTGGTACCTTAGACACCTTAACCTTTTTGGATTCTCTATCCTTGCACCCGTCCTCCCTAATAGCTAGAAAGTAAAATGTAGGGTAAAAGCCTAAGTTTGGGGGGAGAAATTGAAATGTTGACATAGGAAAAAGCCTATGTTTGGGGGTGTGTTCATGAAATGTGGAGAAGAAGAGATGTTGTGCTTCAATGCAATGTAGCACCTTATGCTTACAATGTAAATTGCTTCAAAATGTCCAATAAAATGAATGAATGGAAAAGAAAGGAAGAACTTGGTGCTAGCAAATGAGTTTTACTAAAGGATGTTAAATGAATAAGTTGTTGGGAAAGCATGGGCCGTGAGAGGGAGAAATAAGGTAAAATTAATGTCAAAAAATATGAGTGTTGCATTGAATTCTTATAAATAGCGTTAGGGAGATTTAGTCACTTGAGCCAAATATAATCCTCACCTTAACCCTAGCCTATATTGTTGCTCGCAAGGCCTTAGTGATTCCGAGTTTGGTGACTATATTATTGGCAAATTACATGAAGGGAAAGCCTATGGTTCAATATGTATTTACTCAAACTTCTTTGAGAGAGTGAGAGTCTTTTTGTTCTCTTATAATCCCTATATTATGAATTGCATTACTGTGTAATGACCCTCTAGGTCATTTTTCATACTTTTTCTGTGTTTCGAGCTTTCCCTCTACGGCTACAAGTCATTTATGACTTGTGGAGACCGACGGTTTGGTGCCCGGGCCATTTGTTAGGTGTATAGGACCATTTTCCTATTTTAGACCTTAAAGTTGGAAAATATTTAACTTTGATCAACTTCCTTGGTAAACGTGCTCAGAATCAGATTACGATAGTTTTGTAGGCTCTGAAATTAGGGATTGTGGTATAGTGTGACCATTGGTTTGGGTCTAAGGGCTTTTGATTTAGTTTTGTGCTGTTTTATGTGTTTTCAAGTTAGTTTGGCTGGTAGGGTTGACTTTGGTCAACATTCGGAGAAGACGGTCTCAAATGGAAATTTTGTTAGTGTCGTTAGCTCTAGAATATGAACTTTGGGCTAGGGGGACCTTTGGTTCGGGTCTCGAGGCTTCTGGACTTGTTTTTGGATTTTAAATTTCGAGTTGATTTTGAGCGCGGGGCCCACTTTTCCTTAAGACCATCTCCATTGGGAGTTTCATCGATTTGATTGTGTTTGGAATGCCATTTTTGGTAGGGTAGCATGGTTTGTTTCTGTTCACGGGGTTTCGGATGAATCTCGAGGCTCTATCAGAAGATTTTTTGACTTGGGGAAATTGTTGGTTGCCGTATTATGGTGCAGAACCTTTTGATCTTTGCGATCGCGAGGATCCCATCGCGTTCGTGATGGTCTGGTTTCTTAACCATCACATTCGCGAAGGGTTTCCATCACGTTCGAGATGAAGTTGGCTGGGACCTGGTATGGATTCCTCTTTGCGAATGCTGCCTGGACCATCGTGATCCCGATGGTTGGGACAGCTGTTCCTCGTGAATGCGGGGGTCTTATCGCGATCGCGATGAAGGACCCCTGGTAGTTATATAAAAGTTTAACTTCGTTTTCTCTTTCTAAATTCCGAGAAACTCCATTTTTCATCTCTAATGCTTCTTAATCCCAGCTCCCTTGCTCAGTGTAATTCATCATGTAAGTCCCCTCGTCACCCCTCTCCCCCTTCCGTGGAAATTCTTGTATTTCCCCCGCTTAAATTCCCTTGTTGTTAATTCTTAGAGTTAGGGTGATCCTTGTTGAAGGCGGATTTTTGGGGACTGCATGTTCTTAAATTCGTGTAATTCATCTACGTGACATGTTCCTCTGGACGAGGTAGCTTCCCGCCTTTAATTCCAAGTTTTCCTATTTTTTTCATGAATTAGTAGCACTTCGGGGCTGTTTTGGGCCCCAAATCGAGCTCTGTTCGTGCCAAAATTTTGTACATGGGTTCCTTAACCCATCACGAGCATAATTGTGAATTTTATTTTCTATTTCGTTGCATGTGCCCCGAGGGTCATTTTTTTGACCCGATTTCCTGCCCGTTTTTCCGTATAGCAATATGGGTGTCATTCTTCTCGTATTGACACCTAGTTTATGTTCCTTATGTGGCAGCTTTCTAAGGCTGTTCGGAAGGGGAAAGGACACAAGTGATGGTTCATTCTTGTAGTTCGGCTCCGAGGTAGGTTACGTTTACCTTCTAGACTGAGTTAGTTAGATAATATATATTTGTATATTACCAAAATGCTAGGTTGGATTTTATATAGACTTTAGCCTTGAATCCTATTTATCATGTTAATTGGGCATTTCGGGTTTTTAGCCTAGAACTGTATGTTATCCTTAGCAAAGGAGCTTGCTTCTTCTGTGTGACTAGTATAGAATCCTTATCATGTTTTTAGGAGGCTATAGAGGTATAATTGAGTTTTCCCACGGTTTTTGCTTTTATTTCCTCTTTACCGCTTTATTCTATTATTATGTGTAACTATGGGCCCGAGGCCATGGCTAGGATTTGGACGAAGTTCCAGGTTAGTTCTCTTGGTTTGGAAGGTATTCTTGCCCTGTTTGATCAGATGGTGTGGTTTTTCCTCTGTTTGTGAACATTCATACTCATATCGCATGGCATATCATTAGTACAACATGGATGGTTTTTCAAAGGCTTTGGGTTTGAAATGAGGCTTTACTACTGTTGTGGAGATTTCTGGACTTAGATAAAAATTACTTTGAGTATTACTATGGGATTTTGGAAAGAAAAGGAGAACTACTATTTTATGCATATATTTATAGTCTGATGAGGTATTCCGGACCCCCGATACATTATTCTGAGTATTTTACTCTCATATATACTTATTTATAGTCCGATGAAGTATTCTAGACCGCCGATGCATTATTCCGGGTATTTTACTATTTCACATATATATATGCATAGTATAATGCGATATTTTAGGCGCCCAATGCGGTATTCTGGGTTTATATTATATTACATTCATACATACATCATTGTGTACCGGATTGCATTTGCTTTGGCACGTGGATTGACTCTAGTTGACTTGATGTTTTTTTCCTTCCCTTTTGTTTTGTTGGGTTATTGGCATGTCTCTGGCTTTATAACTAGATTTAGGTGGATCCCTGTATAGCTAGATGCTTTCTTGTGTTCTATTTATATATGTTATCTTTCTGCGCTTGATCGGCCTATGATGCCTACTGAGTACCCGTTGTCTTGGTACTCATACTACACTGCATCTCTTTTTCTGATGCAACACCTAGTATGAGCCACCCTCGCTGATCTCCTGTTGTTCGTGACCTGTTATTGTTCGGATCGCGATAAGCTCTCGGCGCTTTTGGAGACTTTACATGCTTTCCATCTTGTACATTCTGTCTATATTTTGTATTTTGGATAGAGAGCATCTGTTGTATAGCTAATCCTTAATTTAGTCGCTCTTGTACTAGTGACACCAGGTCCGGGTGCGTTGTCATTTTTTTTTGTCTTTTTGGTCACTTTAGAGCCTTCTTATGTATATATTGTATTATGGTATGTATATATGCTATTGGTCCTGTCTTTTAGTTATGTCTTCCGCTTTTTTTTAGTTTAATTATTATTTATTGTCTTTGGCGTGTTTGGGTTGGGCTTGTCTACTAGGGGTTTATGTAGATGCCATCATGGCCTGGTTTTGGGTCGTGACAGAGTGGTATCAGATCTCTAGGTTCACCGGTCTTTCCAGTACAAGAGCAAAGTGTCTAGTAGAGTCTCGTGGATTGGTACGATGATGTCCGTATCCAATCTATGAAAGGCTATAGGACATTCTTTAGGAAAGACTTCATTATGTTTGATTCCTTATCGTGCTTACTTGATTTGGTCAACTTCTAAGTATCTTTGTTTCACTCTTTCTCAGATGGTTCGGACGAGATATGTAGTGGGTGAGGACGAAGCTCCTGCGCATGTAATTAGATCCCATCTAGGGGACGGGGTAGAGGTCAACCCAGAGGTCGAGGTAGGGCATGGACTGTGGTGCCAGCTCGGGCCCGAGCTAGACTACCGTCACCAGAGCCTGAGGTTAGGGTGGATGAGGTTCAGTATGAGCAGGAGCATGTGGGCCCAGCCCAATATTCGGTAAGTTTTATGTCTACTCCAGTATTGCAGGACACCTTGGTTCGATTGTTGGGGTATCTTGAGGGTATGACTCCACCAGCAGCTTCGCCGAGCACTCTGATTGGTTCTCAGGTTCGAGGTGAGGCTCATACTTTATCTCAGGCGGCAGCATAGGGTTCAAGAGTGCAGCTTGCTATTGCAGCTCCCAGATTTGAGGTACTACCGATCCCTGCAGTTTCTCTCCCTCTTCCATCCATGCCAGTTATGTCTTCTGAATAGCAGAAGATGCTTGGTAAGTTCTTGAGATTGGGTCCTCCGAGGTTTTCGGGTGCTTCTAAGGAGGATGTGCACGAGCTTCTAACTAGCTGCCAGGAGAGGTTACATAATTTGGGGTTAGTTGAGTCTCATGAAGCTAATTACACCGCGTTTCAGCTGGATGGTCCAGCAAAACAGTGGTGGAGGTCATATGTTACTTGTAGACCGGTCGGGTCACCTCCACTTACTTGGGATCAGTTCTCTGTAGCTTTTCTGGAGAAGTATGTGCCGCGTAGCATGAGGGAGCGTCAGATGGATCAGTTTTTTGGGTTTGAGCAGGGCTCCATGCCTGTGTCTGAGTACGAGGTTTGGTTTCATCAGTTGTCCATACACGCCACTATGATTCTTCCCATCGAGCACGAGAGAGTACGCACGTTTGTTTAAGGTTTGACCTTTCCTCTCCATTTGGACACAGTGGGTATGGTAGCATCGGGTCAGTCTTTTATGGAGGTAGTTGATCATTCCCGTACTATTGAGGGTGTACTTCGCGAGGCCCAAGGGGGCAGCGATAAGAAGCCCCGCTATTACGGTAGTTTCAGCCATTCACAGGGATGTGGTAGGTGCTACAATGGTAGAGGTCAGCATCACTATCGTTTCCAACCAAGCCGGCCTGTTCAGGCAGCATTACAGACTACTGAGGGTCAAAGTACCCAGAGTATCATTCCTGCTCCATGAGGTGGTCATTCAGGGTCTATAGGCTGTGGTGGTCATTCTGAATTGGACGGGTCTTCATAGCGGAGTACATGTGGTCGGGGTTTTTATGAGTGTGGTGAGATGGGCCACTTTGCTAGAGAATGCCCGATGGCACAAAACCCTAGGCAACATGATTAGTTGGTTCAGGCCTCCAGGGCTCCAGCACCTCCAGCTAGAGGCGGTTCACAAGGTAGTAGGGGTGGTCTCCAGGGTACTAGAGGTGGTCCTCAGTCTGGTAGGTTAGGTTATCGTCGTGGTTGGGGCCAGATGTATGCAGTTTCGGGCTAGACAGAGGTTGAGGCTTCTGATGTTGTGATCACAGGTATGATCTTCGTCTGTCATCAGTCTACTTCTGCTTTATTTGATCTGGGGTCTACATTCTCATATGTATCTGCTTATTATGCTACTCATCTGGAGTCTGCTTGAGTCTTTACTTGTGCCCTTTCTACCCTAGTAGGTGATTCTTTAGTAGTGGATCAGGTGTATCAGGCTTGTGTAGTGACTATCATAGGGTATGACACGTGGGTAGACTTGGTTGTCCTTAATATGGTCGATTTTGATATTATCTTGGGCATGGATTGGTTGTCTCCTTATCATGCGGTCTTGGATTGTTTTGCCAAGACCGTTACTTTTTAGATACCTGGTATCCCTCCTATCATATGTAAGGGAGCTGATAGCCACATGTCTAGGGGAGTTATATCCTTTCTGAGCGCCTAGTGGCTGGTTGGGAAGGGGTGCTTAGCTTATCTTGCCTACGTTCATGATACTAGTGCCACCACACCTCCTTTTGAGTCTGTTCCTGTGGTTTGTGAGTATTCACATGTATTTCCTTCTGATCTTCCGAGTGTTTCTCCTGATCGTGACTTTGATTTTAGTATCAATGTCGAGCCGGGCACCAAGCCCATTTTCATTCTGCCATATCGGATGGCACCTACTGACTGAGGGAGCTTAAGGATTAACTCCAGGATTTGTTGAGTAGAGGGTTCATCAGGCCTATTATGTCTTCGTGGGGTGATCTGGTTCTATATTTGTGGAAGAAGGATGGGTCTATGTGTATGTATATCGACTACAGGCAATTGAATAAGGTGACAGTTAAGAACATATATCCAATGCCGCATATTGATGACTTATTTTACCAACTACATGGTGTAGCAGTGTTCTCTGAGATAGATTTGTGGTCCGATTATCACCAGTTTAGGATTAGGGCTGAGGACATCCCAAAGACTGCATTTATGACTCGAGACGACCATTATGAAATCCTAGTGATGTGTTTTGGGTTAACCAATGCCCCAACAACATTTAAGGAGTTGATGAATCGTGTGTTCAGTGCCTACTTGGATTCATTCATGATTGTGTTCATCGACGACATTCTAATTTATTCGAGGAGTAGGGATGATCATGAGAAGCATCTTAGAGTTGTACTTTAGGTTTTGCGAGACCACAAGTTGTATGCCAAATTCACTAAGTGTGAGTTTTGGCTTGAGTCAATGGTATTCTTGGGGCACGTGGCATCCAAGGATGGGATTATGGTAGATTCTGGAAGATTGCAGTAGTTTGTGATTGGGCTAGGCCTACTTCTCCTACCGAGGTTCGCAGTTTCATTGGGTTAGTAGGTTATTACAGACGATTTGTGGACGGATTTTCTTTGATAGTATCTTCATTGACTAGATTGACTCAGAAGAATGTTCCCTTCCAATGGTCAGATGAGTGTGAGGCGAGCTTTCTGAAGCTCAAGGCCTTGTTGACTTCAGCTCCGATTCTTACTTTTCCAATCGAGGGTCAGGGTTTCACCGTATACTATGATTCATCATGTATTTGTTTGGGTTGTGTGTTGATGAAGCAAGGCTAGGTTATTGCATATGCTTCCAGACAATTGAAGGTTCACGAGAGGAATTACCCCACACATGACTTAGAGTTAGCAGCGGTAGTCTTCGTGTTGAAGATGTGGAGGAATTATCTCTATGGCATGCATTGTGAGATCTTTACTGACCATCGTATTCTTCAGTACATTTTCAGCCAGAAGGATCTAAATTTGAGGCAGCATAAGTGGTTGGAGCTACTGAAGGACTATGACATATCTATTCTCTATCATCCGAGCAAGGCAAACATGGTAGCGGATGCCTTGAGCCGAAAGGCGGTGAGTATGGGTAGCTTGGATTTCTTAGCTACAGAGGAACGACTTTTGTCTTGGGACATCCAGTCCTTGGCTAATTCGTTGGTTTGACTTGACATTTCTGAGCAGAGTCATATTATTGCTTATGTTGAGGTTGTCTTCCTTGTTGAAGAAGATTCAGGCACAACAGTTTGATGATGTGAGATTGAGGATCATTCGTGACAAGCTGTTGAGTAGTAAGCCTAGGAATGCGACTTTAGATTCAGAGGGTGTTCTGAGGATCGAGGGTCGTATCTGCATTCCTAGAGTTGGTGACTTGGTCAGATTGATACTGGAGGAGGCTCATTATTCTAGATATTCCATTCATCCCGGGGCTACTAAGATGTATCATGACAAGAGGCAGCACTACTGGTGGTGTGGGATGAAGATGGATATTTCAGCTTTCGTATCCAGGTGCTTGAACTCTCAGCAGGTGAAGTTCGAGCACCAGAGGCCATATGGTTTATCACAGAGACTACCCATTCCAGAGTGGAAATAAGAGCATATATCCATGGATTTTGTCTGCTCACTTTCTGTCAGTTCTAAGAGGTTGGCTTAGATCTATATTCGGGAGATTGTCCATTTGCATTGTATGCCAATTTCTATCATCTCTGACTAAGGTACTCACTTTACTTTGCACTTTTGGCAGTTTATTCAGAGAGAGTTGGGTACTAGAGTTGAGCTTAGCACCACCTTTCATCTTCGGATAGACGGTCAGTCAGAGCGTACCATTCAGGTTCTGGAGGATATGCTGCGAGCCTTTGTTATTGATTTTGGTAGTCAGTGGGACCAGTGTTTAGCTTTGGTAGAGTTTGCATATAATAATAGTTATCATTCAAGCATTCAGATAGCTCCATTTGAGGTGTTGTATGGTACATGGTGCAAATCTTCGGTGGGTTGGTTTGATGCTTTCGAGGATAGACCATGGGGTACCAATTTTCTTTGTGATTCTATGGACAGAGTTTGGTTTATTCAGGAGAGACTTTATTCTTCCCAGGGTAGGCAGAAGAGTTATGATGACCGGAGAGTTAAAGACCTTAAATTTATGGTTGGGGACAATGTGTTCCTTCAGGTATCGCCCATGAAGGGCGTGATGCGGTTTAGGAGGAAGGGTAAGCTCAGTCCGAGGTTCATTTGTCCATTTGAGATCCTTTGTCGTATTGGAGTGGTTGCTTATGAGTTAGCCTTGCCTCGTGCTCTTTCTAGTGTTCATCAGGTGTTTCATGTTTCTATGTTGCGGTGGTACATTCTGGATAACTCTAATGTGCTTCAGTTAGAGTCGGTTCAGTTGGATGAGTCCTTAGCCTTTGAGGAGGAGCCTGTGCTATTTTTGACAGGCAGGTTAGGAAATTAAGGTCCAAGGAGATTCCGCAGGTTAAAGTTCAGTGGCGGCATCATCCTGTCGAGGAGGTTACTTGGGAGATCGAGACCGACATGCGGACCCATTATCCTTGCCTTTTGAGTCTTCATGTACTATTCTTTTTCAAACTTTCGTGGACAAAAGTTTTTTTAGTTGTGGATGTTGTAATGAACCTCCAGGTTATTTTTTGTTTTTCATCCTTTTTCTTCATTTCGAGCTTTCCCTCAGCGGCTACAGGTCATTTATGACTTGCCGAGACTGACGGTTTGGTGCCATGGCCGTTCGTTAGGTCGTTATGACCATTTCCCTATTTTAGCCCTTAAAGTTGGAAAATCTTTGACTTCGGTAAACTTTCTTTGTAAACGTGCTTAGAATCAGATTTTGACAATTTTGTTTGCTTCGGAAAGGGGATTTTGGTCTAGTGGGACCATTGGTTTGGGTCTGAGGGCTTTTGGTTTAGTTTTGTGATGCTTTATGTGTTTTCAAGTCAGTTTGGCTGGTAGGGTTGACTTTGGTCAACATTCGAAGAAGATGGCCTCGGATAGAAATTCTGTCAGCGTCGTAAGCTCCAGAATGTCGACTTTGGGCTAGAGGGACCATTGGTTTGGGTCCCGAGGCTTCTGAACTTGATTTTGGCCATTGGGTTCCATTTTGAAAATAGTTGGCCTAAGATTGATCTTTGGGTATGGTGCCCACTTTTCATTAAATTAACCTCCGATGGGATTTTCATCAATTCCATTGGATTCGGAATGCCATTTCTAGTTGAATAGCTCAGGTCATTTTTGTTCGCTGGACCCCGGATGCGTTCCCGAGGACCCAAAGTATGAAAATTTGCCCTTGGCAGTTGGTTGCTGTCATAGCTCTATTTTGTGCTTCGCCTACACGGGGAGCTAGCTGCCTAGGAATAGGTCAATTCCAGCCACCCCAAATTTTGTTCATCGCCTATGCGAGGAGCTGGCCGCCTAGGCATAAAGAAATTCCAGCCGCCCCAAATTTTGTTCTTTGTCTATGTGGGGAGCTGGCCTCCTAGGCATAGGGAAATTCCAGCCGCCCCAAATTATTGCCTTCGCATAGGCAAAACCTTGGCAGCATTCGCATAGGCCAAGGCTGGAAGTTCCACTTGGCCATTTCTCTTCTATCTCCTTTATTTCTCCCAACATTTCCAACTCTTCCTCCATTTCCAAAGAACCCCAAAACCTCCATACTTCACCATAATTGTTGCCAACTGATTGGAGGGTTTTTTTGTGATGATCCTTGCTCATTAATTGACTTCTAAAGCGAGTAAGTAACCTATTTAATTCCTGTTTTCTCAATTGATTCCCTCTTTGATTTCTTGCATGGTGAGTTATTTTGGAGCCCCTTTTGTTGTCAGTTTCCACTTACATTTTGAGCATGTGCTCCCGAGATCATGAGGAACACCGTGGTGTTTTTCGTTTTTGGTTTTGGGTTGCAGGGCCCAGGGGCCCATTTGTGACTCAGATTTTGACCCAGTTATGTTTATAGCATTATGGGTATCGTTAGTATTGTTTTGATGCCTAGATTATTGTGTTGATAGTGATTTTGCAAATTGGATCTTCTTGGAGCAGTTTGACCCTGGATGATGCCATTCCTGCAGCTAGTCATCGAACAACAGGTAGGTTATAGTCTTCCCTACCTAGACTCTACGTATATAGACTATAACTGCACTAATTAGTATACTTGGGCAGGTTTTTATAGATTGGTACCCTTAAACCTTGTCCACCTTTTTTGTCCGCTTATTTCATACGTTGTTTGTAGTATTCGTGTAGTATTTTATATTACCCTTTTGGCCTTGTGCGGCCTTGTATTGACTCTGGAATATAGATGGTGGATTATTGGGGAATGTCCGTGAGTCGTGGACATAGAGATATTATTCGAGATTGGTTATGTCTACTGTAGAGCTGCTTGTGCCTGTGCAGGGCCGATAGGAATGTTTATGAGCCACGTTGGACTAATTTTATTGTCTGCAAGCATATCTTTCATGAAAAAGGATTTTTCTGCATGTTTTATCACTATTTTGGCTTCGGGCCCACAATCATTGGCTTTTTAAACTTTGCATGGCCTCAAGGGACCATTTTCAGTATAAATGATGATAAAACAAGTTTTGGTATTGACTGGTGGTTTTTTTCTCGAGATACAAGTGGTACTATGTTGATTTTCTCACTGATTTATTACTGATAGTAGACTCGGCTATGTCAGAGTGCTAGACATAGTTTTATGATGTTTTTAGACCCGACTACACTCCGGGCACTCTTTGAGAGGATTACTGAGGCTTTATTACTGATTTTGACCCGGATATACTTTGGGCACCCTTTGAGAGGGTCTTTGAGATTTCTACTACTGATTTAGACCCGGGTCGAAGCCGGGCATGTACTACAATGTTATGATTATTGAGTTACACTTTGAGGTTTGCAAGTTTTAGTATCTGGTCTATGAGTAGACCTCCATGGACCCTTCCATTCCTGGGCCACAAGCTACATGATGATGCAGCATGCTAGAAAGAAGGGTGTATGGCATAGCATAGGTACACGAGAAGAGACTTTCATGGATCCTGCCTCTATTGGGCCTTATAGGTATCAAATGGGGTAACATACATCACTATTATCACCCCAGATTCATCATACATCATCATGCATATTGTGATTCGATTCCACCCTTGTATGCTGTGTGCTTAGTGTATGCTCCAATTGTATAGGCGTCCGAAGGGTTTATTTTCACTTGATTGTGTTCCTCAATTGTATGGACGACCGTTGGGACTGTAGGTAGATTATATTTCTCCGTTCATTTCTTAGAGCTTGTTATGACCTCTGGTACTAGTTGGAATTGTGCTTTTAGCTTGTTGAGGCACCGACTTAGGACTATGATTATTAAGAGGATAGTGAGACTAGTATTGTTGATATTCTGATTGTGTAGCCTTCTGAGAGAATGTGGGGTATTGGATTATATTTTTCTTATCCTGGTTTTTGATTAGCGGATCTCGGTACATTATGGGTTAGTTATTCTACCCTAGGTTGAACTTGTTAGTTGGTTTTGTCTCTTCTTATCTGGTAGTTGGGGTTTTAGCATGACTTGTTCATATTTCTTCCTGTTTGATTATATATTGGCTTGTTTCTCATCTTTCCCTCTTACTTGAGGTTACCGGTACACCACTTTTTTTCTTAAACTCCCTCTTTATATACACTATTGTTGCAAGGATCCCAGGTGCGTCTTCCTTCCTTTCACCTGTGTTTCTGTGTATGTATAACTTTTGTGGCTAGCATAGTTTTCTTGTTTTCTTGTTGATTTCTACATGCTAGTTTCCTTGTGCTTCTTCCTTGATTTTGTGACTGTTTCCTTATATTCTGCTTATTACTGCTTTTATATTTTATATGCACTCAGTCGGCTGATGATGCCTACTAGGTACCCGTTGCTTAGCAATTGGTGCTCATACTACACTTCTGCACTTTTTGGTGCAAATATTAGTATTAGCTTTCACCGTTGATCAAGTGGAGACTCGTGCAACTTTTGGATATTCGAGACTAGGGTGAGCACCTGACAACCGGGGCTTCACGATATCTCATCTTTTGTACTGTTACTCTTTGTATATTCAAAGACAATTGTACTTATCATATTGTTACTTCTAGCACTTATATTCTATTAGAAGCTTCTATACTATCGATACTAAGTCTTGAGGTTAGTGTAGTTTCATTATGCATATATTCAGTTTATTGCTTCCGATTTGTCTATCTTTATATTCCGCTTCCACTTATTTTTGCTTATTCTGTGTGTTGGTTAGGTAGTAGCCTATTAGTAACCATTCTTGGCTACGAGAATTAGTTCACCTACTGGGGGTTGTAGGTGCCATCATAATCTGAGAAATCGAGTCATGACAGATTGGTATTAGAGCTCCAGGTTGATCGGCATCATAGTACAAAAGCAAATGTCAAAGTAGAGTATTGCGGATCGGTATGATAATGTATGTATCCTATCTGTGGGAGACTGCAGGACATTGTTAGGAAAAGTTCCATCTTCTTATCTCCTTAGCGTGCATTCCTGGCTCTATGGACTTATAAAATTTGATTGTTTCATTCCTTCTCAGATTCCTAAGATGAGTGCGACCGCGGATGATATCGAAGCTTCTGTACCTATTGCTTCAGTGGTTCCGTCAGTACTAGAACTTCAGAGTGAGAGCGGAACACATCAGATAGGGGGTGTGGGGTCAGCCCAGCCTCTCGTAGGGTTTCAGGATACCCCAATTCTTCAGGACACTGTGGTTAGGACTCGTAATCCTCCGGTGGTTGTTTTAGTACCCAATTCTATGTGTGGTACTTCAGTTAGGGTTAAGCTTCCAGTTGTTTAGCAGAATGGTATGTCGATATTGGAGTATGAGATAAGATTTCATGATATGATTAGGCTTACTTCTAGGTCTATGCCTTCAGAGTTTGAGAGGGTTCAAAGTTTTGTGGGAGGTTTTATTTCACCATTCTCTTTGGCGACCGAGCACCTGGTTATAGTTGGGATGACTTTATTTAGGTAGTGGATCATGCTTGGGCTGTTGAGGATTTATGTCATGAGGCATATGGAGGTAGTAGTAAGAAGCGTCATTGTCAGGGCAATTTCTGAGGTTCTCAGACTTGAGATATGGGATTGTCTGCTAGGGATCACTTATGTTGCTTCTTATCTAGAAGACTAGTTTCAATTGCTCCATGGGTTCCAGAGGATATTTTTGTAGGGCGTGTTGAGCAGAGTAGACAGGGTACTGGTCAGATTCTTTGAGGTTTGCATTCAGAGTATGTAGGTCATGGTGGCCGGTCAGGTTCAGTGAGATCTTCCGATCAGCCTTCATCTAGTAGAGGCTATTTTTGGTGTAGTGAACCTCGACACTTTATTAAGGATTTCCCTATGATCCCACCTTCCAGTCAACAAGGTCAGCAGGTGTTATATCCCAGGGATCCAGTACCACCGGCTAGAGGTGGAGTGCAGGGTAGTAGGGGTGGTCCCCAGGCAATGAGAGGTAGTGTACCGGGTTGTAGGGGTGGTCCTTAGATGGTTAGAAGTGGCTGTCAGCCAGGCGGTTCATGTATCTATCGAGAGTCGACCTGCACCGTGCATCGGGGCAAGACTTTCTTGGGTTGCTACGATTATGGAGTGGTTGGTCACTATCTTAGAGATTGTCCCCGGTGCGGGATGGTTGAGCTTTCAGCTTTGACTACTCAATCCAGAGTTAGATCCCGTCAGTCCGATGCCCCTCCTGCTGGGCCAGAGGTAGAGGTTTCGTGACATCGTTTCTCCAGGTAAGGCTTTTGTTACCTTCGGCTGGTGATGGTATTGTTCGCATTGTGATTCTGTTTCCTTTTCATTTATTTGCTTATATGCCTACCTGCTACTTTTTTAGTTATTTGACTACCTGAGTTGTAGTGTTTATGCATTATTTTCTTGGTAGTTTATTCATTAGTAGTGGATGGGGTGAGTTATCCTTGTGAGATGTTTACCCAGAGCTGTAGCTCGGGGTGGTACTTGTTTGCCTTTCTGGTTGATTCTAGTTCTAGTTTCATTGTCGTTCTAGCCTTTTGTTGAGCCTTCCTTATTGAGTAGTCCTAGATGGTTATTGCCTAGGCTATTATCTAGCATTGCTAGAACTCTTTGTATTGATTTGGTGTTACCAGTGGTTATGCCATAGTTTGAGCCCTTGTCTAGTTGAGAGGTGTTGGTTATACTAGCGAGATTTGATTGGTTTGGTTTTCACAGGTATTTAGATTTGACCCTCTTTGTTTGGTTGGTTTAAGAGGTTGGGATATATGTGTATTGTTCCCATAGTCTCCTTTAGATCTTATCTGGTTGGGTTATTTTATTGTTTCCCCAGTTCCAGTGGGAATGATTTTCGATCATAGTTCTTTGGTTGAGTTTTTGATTGTGTTTTTGTGGTTGAGCTTCAACTATGGCCTTGTTGGTTAATTATTGACTATAGCCTCGTGGTTGAGTTGTATTCATAACATTATGGGTGAGTTGGGCATCCAGCCCATTCTTCTCCTACCTTATTGAGTTTTGACAGCATATATGTGGGAGCTAAGGGAATGGCTCCAGAGTTTATTTGAGAAGGATTTTGTAAGTTTTAGTATATGCTAAGGAAGGGATTTGTTTAGTTGAAAAAATGGGAGATTACTCCTTGCTCGTGCTTTTGTGTTTTAGTAGTTTACTGAGGTGGCGACCGAGAGTTTTCTTGGGCTTGTGTGTTGGTTACCTGCATCAAGTGAGTTCAGGTTGTGGTGTCATTTCTTTTGATACATTTGAGGTCTGAATTCCATCTAGCCTGAAATTGAGGTAGTGGTCATTCCCAGAATTACCTTTGGGAGCTTGTTGCATCGACTTTGGCTTCCTTGTTATCTTCTTTGGGGAAACCAAGTTTCAGTAGCATCTATAAATTGAGAAAATTGTGTATTCATGGCCTAGTGGGATCCGGTACCTAAGTGTTCATCGACAACATATGGGTCTACTTATGGGTTCTGATAGATCCATTGATTAACAATTGAGACTGAGTTTCAAAATCGTGGGCTAGCAAACTACTCCAGATGGTTCATGGTTTATTCTCGTCGGTTATAGTTTCTTGGGTTTGAAGGCAATGAGTTCAGATAAATTAGCTTCCCTATTTTCAGTAGTGGAGTGATAATTAGCCTTGTACACCTAGTCCTTGGCTAAGGTTTGAGTTAGGATGGACATTCCAAATTTTAGCAGTGTCCTAGATATTATTAGGTTCCTTCTACCATGGTTGAATAGACTTTGCGGTGTAAGTTCGAGATTCAGTGGTGGTGTATGCTATATGTGATCAGGTTGTGCGGGTTGAGGCTAGCGAGGCTAATTTGAGTTGTAGTGATACTTAGAGACTGGTGGTTACCATTGGTTGTCGAGAGTTGAAAGCTCGATTAGTTGATTCTTCAGGGGTTCCAGTGTTGGTTAGACTCTGTCGGTATGGACTAGAAGTTTTGTATGTTGTATACTTCAGAGTTGGTGGTTTTGTATGCTGATACAGTAGAGAGGTTCATTCAAGCCAAAGAGGTGAGTTGAAGGTATATGTAAAAATTCCTATAGGTAGATTGCAACCGTGAACCCCAGGCACCTTTTCCTTTGCCTTTGGGGTGCTTTGGCTTGATATTCGTGGTATGATAGACTTCTTCTTGAGATGAGATTAATAAGGTGATTTCAAATCTGAATGGTGTTTGAGTATTCAGAGTAGCAGTGGTACTTCTTAGAGTTTGGACATAGTAATGGTTACACACGTCTTGGTAGGCTTACCACACTTCTTGCAGGATCATGGTTTTGGTTCGGGTCTGTTGGGCGAGTTGTCCTGGTGCATTCGTCGTCAGTTGATTCAGTCTTGGCATGGCTCAGCAGGGTTGGGGTCGTTCTACAGTTTGGGAATTTCTTCGTCAACACAGGGTGTTCATGCATGCCTTTGCTAACCATGATATGTAAACTCTAGTCGAGTTTAGATGGATTGTTCAGTTGGGTTCAATTATCGGGTTTGATGTTAGCAAAAGTGTTCATTCATTGGTTGATGGTCAGTCAGGACAGGTAACTCTAGTTTTCAAGGATATGCTATGGGTTTTTATCTTGGATGGCAAATGCTAGTAGGCTATAGCATGGTTTGGAAAGAGTTTGAGTAAAAAGGGTTACTTCATTCGTGGTAGAGTATAAGTGGGAACTATAGATCTCTGGGGTGCCAGTTAATATTTTGAGTATGGTTTGAGTGTTCAACTTATATGAAGTTTCATGATTATGGTGCAACAGGATGTGGGTCAGAATAAAGGGGTTTTGTGGATCAGAGGGTTCATGAGTTAAAGCTTTGGGTTTATGGTAAACTTGGTTGTGGTTTTGAAGATTCTAGTTCTGTGTGTTGATCACCTTGCTTCTCTAGTTTTGGTGTTGTGTCGGTGCTTTTTTGTTGTGATTATCAAGGTTCAGTTTGGGTTGGCAGACCCTTGGAGTTTTAGAGTTTAAGTTTGGAATATAGTTTGGCTAGTATGAAGTTAAGGCTTGGTTTCTTCCGTTGGTTCTGTTCTATTGGGTGCCTCAAGGTCGCGGAGGCTACCCAGGTTTTCGAGAGAGTGGTGCAAGCTTTGTATTCACTGTTCTTAACTCTCTAGTCAGTCCTTCTTGACTTTCGAGGATGAAAGTCTTTTTAGTAGTGGATGATGTAATGACCCTTCAGGTCATTTACAGTTTTTGCCTTTCTTGTACTGTTAGCATCACGCCCCAAATCAGAGGGGCGAACAAGAACTGTATTACCACCTATTTTATGAGTAATCTATGACATATACGAAGTCACAAACCAGTAAATGAGCGAAATACTAACATATGATGCGCATATATGTATATACCATAGAGTAATTTGAACAAAATTTGTACAATGTGACACTAGATAATGTCTAGGAAGCCTCTAAAGAGTACAAAACGCTATGCTACTAATAACTAGTCGGGACAGGCCCGGATGTACCCAACTAGAGATCTATACATAATCTTGCTCTGGATGGAGATGAAGCTTACCAAAATATCAGCTGAAGACGCAAGAGAACCTAACACGGGTGTTTGCTACCCTGTGAACTTGAGCCTGTATTCCACGAGTTTGACACAAAATTCTCTTAATTTACACTCCTTGAAGGTGTGGGCATAAATTCCCCATTCTCGGTCCATGATCATCTTCTTGTCATTTAAGTTTTCGGGCCCTCTTTTCATTAAATCCTCATTTTCATCTTTGGTTTTCTCTTGAATTTGGGGGCTAATTTTGGGATCAAATTTGGAATGGATCATTCTTAATCTTTGGGCATGTAATTCTTGTCCTACAAGGGACACAATTGTGGGTTTTTTTTTAATTTCTATAAGCGAGCCCCACAGGTGATTTTTTAGCTGATTTGTTGCCCAAATTCTGAAGTAACAATATGGATATCGTTCTTCATATTTTAATATGTAGATTACTATTTTGATAGTGTGGAAGCAGTCAGACGCTTCCTAAAAAGGAAAAGCTCTAGAGTAGTGGGTTCATGAGCGCGAATTCAACCCCAGGTAGTTTATGGCTTACTTACTTCTAGACTTTGCTCGATTAAGGTGTAGTATAGTAATTTGCTAATTGTTGGTGGAGGTATTGTGGTTCATATAATTAGATTTATCTAATTATGATCCTTGTAGCTTGTTTTGTAGCTTTAGCGTAGAACGACGACTGAGATCCTTGGTCTAGGTAGTGGTAACTATTTTAGGGCATGTCTTTAGTGGGGTAGTATCCCCTTAGGATTAGAGTTAGTTGCCTTGGCTTAGCTTTGCTTAGTTTCTTGCTTTAGATGGGGCTCCAGGTGAATTTATATTTATTTAGCAGCTAGCCTTATGGCTACGTTAGACTATAGTGCTTCATTAAGTGAATAGACCATGAATTTACTTTACTTGGTTTTAGTTGTACGTATCGACTGGGTTCCATTTCTTTATTGGTGTTATTACTTACTTATTTTGGCATATGGTTTATTGTCATAAAAATGCGGTTTTCGGCTTAAAAGGGTAAAATTTTTGAATGTTTTAAAGGGATTTGGTTTTCTTGAAAGAAAATATAATGTTTTAGCCGTGGGTCAAGTCCGGGCACTCATATTTACATTTAAGCTCTGGTTTGAGTACGGGAACGCATATTTAATTTCTAGCCTAGGTTTGAGTCTGGGCATGCATATTTATACTATTAAGCCTCGGTTCATGTCTGGGCATGCATTACTACTATTTTAGTCACGATTTGAGTCCGAGCACACTATATTACTGCGTTACATTTAGAAGTCTGGTTCGAGTTCGGCACTGCATTTGTATTGCACTCATCTCATATGGTATAACATGGCACATCCCATATTTACTTACTATTCAGTTTGGTTGGTAAGTAGTATTATTTGTTGTTTGTATCCTCCAGGATTATGGGGGCTCGGTTGGATTTATTGATTGTTATGTGCACCTTCTTGGCTTTTGGGGGTCCAGTTAGGTTGTAGCTAGGTTATTTCTTTATGCTTTTTATATTATTTATTTACTTATTTGTCTCGTACTTACCTAGCTATAACCTATTGCTTATTTTGGACCCGCTCTTTTCTTGCCTTTAGTATACTCGCATTTATCATGTTTATATCTCATTTGAGATCAGTCGGCCTATGAGGCCTACTGAGTACCACATATTTTGGTAATCATACTACAATTCTGCATCTTTTTCTGTGATGTAGACCCTAGAATAAGTCATCATCACTGAGTCATCCTCCTGTAGAGTTGCTGATTTGGAGATTCAAGATGGGCTTCTGGCGTTCGGAGCTAGTTCATCTCCTTCTATTTTGGGATTAGTCTTCTTTTGTATATTCAGAGACTGTCTTGTATATTTTGTATTTATATAGTACTCCCAATGTTGTAGTAGTTTTATTACCAACTAATACCAAATCTTTTGGGATTCCTTGTATATTTTGTTCCTCTTCCCTCCCTTCGTATTTATATTTATGCATGTTCCGCTCATTTCTCCTCTGTTTATTGATTGATCTCCTATATTCTCCTATTTACTCTTTTTAGCCCATTAGTTTATATTCCGGGATAAAGGATTTGGCTTACCTACTGGTGGAGCATAATATGTGTCATTATGACCTGAGAAATCGGGTTGTGACATCGATTTTACTAAAAATTAAAAAAATTAAAATCATTTAATAAAAACCATTTTCTTATAATTATTTATAACCGCATAAAAATTATTCCACAAGTATATTAGCTTGTAATATCAACGTAATCCATATAGTTGGATACACTATCAATTAATTAGATTCTTACTACTGCATAACTACACACAAGACGTATATATAGTCAAGGTTGGACGAACCATTAATGTATATATAGGACTTTGTTCATTACATTACTCCACGAGTATATTACTTGTATTATTAACATATTTCATATAATTGGATGGATTTTTAGTTAGCTTTTTATTATTGAAACACCGATAATTTATCTGAGTATGGAATAAGTTGTTATAATACTCGTGGAGTAATGTATATTTCATATAGTAAGGAAATATAGAACTTAATTGGTTTGTTACATTTATCCACGAGTAAATTTCAACTCATAATATCATATTCCATATACTCAAATGGATTTCTGGTTAACTTTTGACTATTGAATCACTACACACGAGACATAAAATCAAGGTTGGATGGACCGCTGATAGAAATTTTATTACATTACTTCACGAGTACTAATTACCTCATAATATCATAGTATTCCACTCTCAGATAAATTATTGGTGTTTCTTTGTCTGTTATATCACTACACGTGACATACATTCAAGATTCGGCAAACTATTAGAACGTTAAGTACTAATTACCTCCTAATATATATAAACGTATTACATACTAGGGGTGGCAATTGGGCGGGTTGGGTTAAATTTAGGCAGGTCAAAATGAGTCAAGACAATAATTGGGTCAAGACCCAACCCGACACAAATTTGCTTGGGCCAAAATGGGTTGGGTCAAAACGGGTTAGGTAACGGGTCATAACCCAACCCGTCTAATTTTTACTAAGTTTTAATTACTTTATTTATTATTTTATAATTTTTTAGTACCTAATAAAATTACTTTTTTCTTTATTATAACTATATATAACATATAAAATCAAAAAAAAGTTTTTTAAAATTTTTTTAACAAGATTTCTCAAAAGTCAATTGGGGTTACATATCAACCCAATTTTTAATGGGTTGGGTTTAAATGGGTTGAGCTAACAAATGGGCGGGTCAATAACCAGCCCAAACCTAAGTGGGTTGGGTGAGTTGGGTGGGTTGGGTTTGATTTTGTCACCCCTATTGCATACTCAGATGGATTATCGATTTGAGTTTTACTTCTACATCAATATGCGAGACATACATTCAACGTTTGGATGGACCATTAATAATAGTAATTGGTTTGTTAAATTAATCACTTCACAATTATTACCTCTTATAAGATCAAGGAATAATTTCAAATATGTACATTAAAGTAATTAGCTTATAATAAATATAGCCAAGTTTTTTTTACAAAAAAAATAGCCCAAAAATGAACTAGCCACAAAAATTTTTTACAAAAAAGTAGCCGCATGTATATGTAAAATATTGATATTGTATAAAAGTTATGTAATTATCAATATTATGCAAATGATGTATAAATTTTTATCAATATTGTATAAATAATATATAAACGTGTATCAATATTGTATAAATGATGTATAAACATGTATCAATATTATATAAATGTGTATCGATATTGTATAAATAATTATATAATGTATATGACATATATCGATATCCAATTTTAGAAATAAACACTAGCACATAAAAAGACACTTTTCTCTATGGGCCACCACCACTGCCAGTCTCCACTTCCCCTATTTTTCAATTTTTTCTGGCCAAGCTCCGGGAAAACAAACAACAACTGTTCTCCCTTTTCCGATGAAACAAACATCAATTCTTCACCATACCACCACCCACACAGCAACCAACCCATCATCACTGCCAACCTCCACTTCCCCCATTTTTTCATTTTTTTTGGCCAAGCTCTGGGCAAATAAACAAAAATCATTCTTCATTTTGTAGGACCTTGTAGCTTTATTTGGTAAATGTTACTCTTTTTTTTTTGTTAGCTAGACTAGTTATCTCATATGAAATCATAGTTAATACTGATAAATTGTAATGCAGAAAGCCACACAATCAGAAATTCAAGATATACCAGCTTCAGACAAAGAGTCTACAACCAGTAAAGAAATAATCAACCAAACTCAACTTTGAATAAATCTTATGCTACCCAATTGCGCAATAGGTGCCCAAAATCTGGCCATGACCAAAACTTATTTTTCTTGGACTTCATTTCCCCCACAAAATTTAATAATGGCTACTTCAAGCTCTTGTTGGCTTCAACAAAGGGTCTTCTGAACTCTGACCAAGTTCTTGCTACTAAGAGTCGAGCATCATTAGCCTTGGTGAAGCAATATGCAGAGGACAATGCCCTTTTCTTCGAGCACTTTTCCAAGTCTATGGTTAAGATGGGAAACATTTCTCCTTCAACAGGTATCAGTAGGGAGATCAGGAGAAAATACCAACAAATCAACAACGAGCTTCATCTCTGGTCAAATATTACTTCGGTGGCCATATTACCTTTTTCAGATCTGGCAAGAAAACATAATGGAAGAAGAAGAAGAAGAAGAAGAAGAAGAAGAAGAAGAAGAAGAAGAAGAAGAAGAAGAAGAAGAAGAAGAAGAAGAAGAAGAAGAAGAAGAAGAAGGAGGTTTAATTTGGAAAATAAACCATTAATGGAAGAGAAGAAAAAGAAGAAAAAGCAAGAAAATAAGAAAGAAGGGGGAAAGCACGAGAAATATGGCCAAATGGCCAATTAAGATAATAAATGAGTGATAATTTTAAAGTGGACTATTTTGGGTATAAATAAGTTTGATGGGCTGACATTTTGCTTAATTTTTCCTAAAATCAATGTATTCAACACTCAGATAGATTAGTGTTGCCTTTGTCTAATCCACGAGTTCTAAAACTTTACAAACTTGTTTACACTTTCAAAATAATTAATTGTAAGCGTAAAATTTAAAAAATTAAATAGTTATATCAATATTGTAAATTCAAAAAAAGTACAACATAAGTAACCTTTTGCACAATATATTATTGCTATGTTAGTAAAAAAATTTAAATAATTATTAATGTAATGACCCTTTCGGACATTATCATATTTTCGCCTTCTTTGTACTATTAGAGCTTTCTTGTAGCGGCCCCAAGTTATTTATGACTTGCTGGGACTAGTAGTTTGGTGCCCGGGCTGTTCGTTAGGTCGTTATGACTATTTCCCTATTTTAGAGCTTAAACTTTGAAAATCATTGACTTCAGTCAACATTCTTAGCAAGTGCGCTCGTAATCAAATTTTGATAGTTTTGTTATCTCTTAAATATGGACTTTGGTCCAGTCAGACCCTTGGCCGGGGTCTAGGATCTTTCTGTTTGAAATTATCTCCTTTTCTATATTTTAGGCTAATTGGGCTTAGAAGTTTGACTTTGGTCAACATTCATAGAAGACGGCCTTGGATGGAAATGTCGACAGCGTTGTTAGCTCCATAATGTTGACTTTGGTCTAGAGGGACCTTTGGTTTGGGTCCCGAGGCTTTCAAACTCATTTTGGGGTATTGAATTCCATTTTCGTTAAAGGTTGGTTTTTAGGCGTGGAGCCAACTTTTTGTTAAATCAACCTCCATTGGGAATTCATCAATTTTGTATAGTCTGGAATGCCATTTTTAGTTGAGTAGCATAGTTTAGTTCCATTCACAGGACCCCATATGTATCCCGAGGGTCCATCTGGTTAAATTATAGACTTGGTGAACTGCTGGTTCTCGGTTGCTGGTATGGCTAAAATTTGTGCATCGTGATCTCGAAGAAGGCCATTGCGATCTCGAAGGTCTGACTTTTTGTTCATTTTGATCATAAGGGGTCTTCTCGCGATAGTGATGAAGAGTCTGTTATTTCATCGCGATCTCGTGGGTTTTTCTCGAGATAGTAATGAAGGCCCTACTCCTTTGGTCTTTGCGATCTCGAGGCTGACCATTACAATCGCGATGAGTTACACAGCTTGGTCATTGCAATCTCGAGGATTTTTCTCAAGATAGCAATGAACAAATTCTGTGTGGGCTTATTCCAAGGCATTGAGGTGATTATTTTACGGTCCGTGAATGATTTCTCACCTTCAATTCGTAAATTCTAACCTTTAAATTGCGTAAATTCTCCTTTTCAATTCTAGTTTATTCTTGAGTTATAGGGGCTATTTTACCCATTTTTCCTCCAGGATTTATGCTCATTTTTGGAGCATGTGTTCCTGGCAAGGTTGGGAATGTAATGACCCTCATGTGATCTATGATTTGCCGGGACTAACAGTTCAGTGCCCGGGCTATTTTTTAGGTCGTTATGGCTATTTCACTATTTTAGAACATCAACTTAGTAAATCTTTGACTTCGATCAACTTTCTTGGTAAACATGTTTAGAATCAAATTCCGATAGTTCCATTGGATTCAAAATGGGAATTTTGCTCTTGTGGGACCCTTGGTTTGGGTCTGGGTGCTTCTGGTTTGGTTTTGTGTTGTTTCTCTATTTCCATGCTAGTTTGGCTTGTGGGGTTGACTTTGGTTAATATTTGGAGAAGATAACCTCGGATAGGAAATTCCATCAACGTTGTTAGCTCTGAAATGTCAACTTTGGGTTAGAGGGACCTTTGGTTTGGGTCCCGAGGCTTTCAAACTTGTTTTTGGCCTTTGGGTTTCATTTTGGTAAAGGTTTGCCAATTGTTGGTTTTGGGCATGGAGCCCACTTTTCATTAAATCAACCTCCATTGAGATTTTTGTCAATTCCGTTGAGTTTGGAATGCCGTTTTTAGTTGAATAGCTCACCTCATTTTTGTTTGTGGGACACCGGATGTATTCCCGGGGGTCCATCCATTTTAAGTTTTGCTAAAAGCTTGGCATTAATGCAGCTGGTTGTTGGTATGGCGCCAACGCAAGCGCCTGGCCACACTTGCACTTTCCTGTGTACTCCTGCGTTCTTTCCTGGGCTAGCAGGGCAGTGTGCCTTTGGTGCCTAGGCCATTGTGGCCTGGCCGCTCCTGCGGCGCCTGGGCGTTGTAGCGTGCCTGCGCCTTCGCATGCCTGGGCGCTGGCAGCTATAAAGCTAGCCAATTCTCAAAATTTCCAACACTTTGCAACACATTTTTCCTCCATTCACATTAGCTCCAAACCACAAGTTTTGATCTGTGTACGTTAAATTGGTAAGTCTCTGCCTCAAAAATCCTTAATTCTTCCTTGATCAAGAGGACTTTGGGGCTGTTTTGGGCCCTGAAATGAGTCTCGTTGGTGCTCAATTTTTGGGCCTGGGTTCTTTAACCCGTTGTGAATGTAATTGTGATTTTTGTTTTTTGATTTGTCGTACGGGCCCCGAGGATCATTTTCCGACTCAATTTTTGGCCCAAATTTCTGTATAGCAATATGGGTGTCATTTTTCTCGTCTTGACACATGGATTATGTTCTTGATAGTGTGGCAACTTTCTGAGGCTGTTCGAAAGGGAAAGGCACACGAGTGATGGTTCATGTTTGCAGTTCGGCCCCGAGGTAGGTTACAATTTACTTTTCTAGACTGAGTTAGTTAGATTTTACATGATATATGTTACTGGAATGTTAGGATAGACTATAGATAGAAATAGGCTTAAATCTTGTAACTTGTAATAAACTGACCATTTTTGTATCATAGATTAGGATTATTCATGTTATCCTTAGTCTAGGAGCTTGTAGTATTGTTATAGCTTGTATAGAACCCTTCATATGCTTTTAGAAGATTTTATAGGTAGAGTAGAAGCTTGTAGTTGTTTTCGTAGTTATGTTTCGTTATTTTCGCCTTACTATCAGTTTTATGTGTAACTGTGGGCTCGAGGCCATAACTTGGATTTGGACAGAGTTTCCAGGTCAGTTCTCTTGATTGGAGGATGTTTTGCTCAGTTTTTCCTTGTTATGTGATACATTCTCTGAACGTGGAAATTTACATGGTCATACTGCATTCTCATGCCTATCGGTATAAAAAGGATGATTTTCGAGGTTTTGGTTCCAAATATAAAAAATTTCTATGGTTACTGTGATTTTCAAACTTTAATAGAATTATTTTGGGTTTTAGTACTAGTTTTTGAAAGAAAAGGAAAAATACTACTTTATACCAATCTGAGGGGTGTTCCTAGGCCCTTTTCCATAGTCCGATATGGTATTTCGAGCCCCTGATGCGTTATTCCGGGTTTTACTTCTCACTTACATACATACATATATATGCATAGTCTGATATAGTATTTCAGGTGCTCAATGTGGTATTACAGGTTTAACTATTATGCACTCATGCATCACATCATCTCCCATCACATTGCATTGACTTGAGTTTACTTGGATTGTCCTTTGTCTGGATTTGTTTTGGTATTATTTCCTTATGGTTCGTTCGGTTAGTTCTATTTTTGGTTTATAACTAGATTTAGGTGGATCCCTGTATTTAGCTTACCTTCTCGTAACTTATATTATATATTATCTTTATGAGCTCAGCCGTCCTATGATGATTACTGGGTACCTATTTTTTTGTACTCATACTACACTCTACATCTTTTTCTGATGCAATACCTAGTACGAGCCACCCTCGTTGATCCTCCCATTATTTGAGGCCTGTTGTAGTTCGGATCGCGGTGAGCTCCCAGAGTCTTGGAGACTTGACATGCTTTCCATCTATCATTTCTATCTATATTTTGTATTTTGGATAGACAGAGTTTGTTGTATAGTTACTCTGTAGATTAGACGCTCTTGTACAAGTGCACCAGGTCCGGATTGGTTCTTTTGTAAGTTTTGTCTTCTTGGTCACTTAAGGGCTATTTTTGTATATTTAGTACAGTTGGTATGTATATATGATATTGTCCCTATCCCTCTTTAATATATATCTTCCGCTGTCTTTATTTATCTTCCATGTGGTTTGGGTTGGCTTGCCTACTGGGGATTATGTAGGTGCTATCATGGGCTAGATTTGAGTCATGACAGAGTGGTATCAGAGCCCTAGGCTCACTGATCTCGCCAGTACAAGAGCAAAGTGTCTAGTAGAGTCTCGTGGATTGGTACGATGACGTCCGTATCCAATCTGTGACAGGCTATAGGACATTCCTAGGAAAGATTCTATCTTGTTTGATTCCTTACCGTGCTTCCTTGACTTGATCAATTTCTAAGTATCTTTATTTCACTCTTTCTATGATGGTTCAGACGAGATCAATAGCGGGTGAGGACAAGGCCCCTCCACTTGCAGCTAGAGACCCAACTAGGAGATGGGGTAGAGGTTGACCCAGAGGTCGAGGTAGAGGTCAGGCTACGGTGCCAGCTCGGGCCTAAGCTAGACTACCATCACTGAAACTAGATATTGGGTTAGAAGGGGTTCAGTATGAGCCAGAGAAAGTGGGGCCAGCCGAGCACCAGGAAGGTTCTATGGCTACTTTGGTGCTGCAGGACACTTTGGTTTCGTTACTTAGTTTTCTTGAGGGTATGACTTCACCAGCAGCTTCACCAAGTACTCTGATTAGTTCTCAGATTAGAGATGAGACTCAGACTTTAGCCCAGGCAGTGGCTCAGGGTTCAGGAGCGCAGCCTGCTACTGCGGCTCCCAGATTAGAGGTATTGCTAGTCCCTTCAGTTGTTCCACCTCTTCCAGCCGAGCCAATTATGTCATTTGAGGAGTAGAAGATGATTGGTAGGTTTCTGAGATTGGGTCCTCCGAGGTTTTTAGGTGCTTTTAGGGAGGATGCACATGAGTTTCTGACTAGCTGCCAGGAGAGATTGCATAATTTGGGGTTAGTTGAGTTGCATAGAGCAGATTACACCACGTTTCAACTGGATGGTCCAGCAAAACAATGGTGGTGGTCATATGTATCTTGCAGGACAACCGGTTCACCTCCGCTTACTTGGGTCCATTTCTCCGTAGCTTTTCTAGAGAACTATGTACCGCATAGCATGAGAGAGCAGTTGATGGATCAGTTATACGGGTTAGAGTAGGCTCCATGACTGTTTCTGAGTATGAGGTTCACTTTTATCAGTTGGATAAGAATGGCACTATGATTCTGCCTACAAAGCATAAGAGGGTGCGTTGCTTTGTTCGAGGATTGACTCTATAGCTAAGATTGTCCATAAAAGGTATAGTGTAATTAGGCCAGTCCTTCCTAGAGTTAGTAGACCATGCCCACAATATTGAGGGCTTACTTTACGAAGACCAAGGGGGCAGCGATAAGATGCCCCACAATGAGGGCAGTTTTAACGGTTCACAGGCCCGTGGTAGAGACCACTTTGGTAAGGGTCAAAATCAACAATGTTTCCAGTTGAGCTGGCCTATTCAGGCGGCATTAAAGACTGTTGAGGGTTAGAGTAGCCAGAGTATTATTCCTGCTTCACGAGGTGCTTATTCAGGGTCCATAAGTTATGGTGGTTACTCTGATTCAACTGTGTCCTCACATCGAAGTATGTTTGGCCGGGGTTGTTATGAGTGTGGTTAAATAAGCCACTTTGCTAGGGAATGTACGTCAGTACAACACTCTAGGCGGCATGATTAGTTAGTTCACGCCCCCAGGGCTCCAACACCTCCAGCTAAAGGTGGTCCACAGGGTACTAGAGGTGGTCCTTAGTTTGGTAGATCAGGTAGTTATGGCAGACGGAGCCACATGTATGCAGTTTTGGGATGGACAAAGGCCGAGGCCTCAGATGCTGTGATTATAGGTACAATCTCTATTTGTCATCAGTATGGTTTTGCTTCATTTAGATCGTGGTCTATATTCTCATATGTATCTAATTATTATGCTACTCGTCTGGAGTCTGCTTGTATGTCTTTGCCTGCGCCCTTATGTGTAGCTATCCTAGTAGGAGATTCCTTAGTAGTGGATTAGGCGTATCGGGCTTATGTGGTGACTATCCTGGGGTATGACTCATGGGTAGACTTGATTGTGCTTTATATTATTGATTTCAACGTGATCTTAGGCATGTATTTATTGTCACCTTATTATGTGGTCTTGGATTGCTTTGCTAAGACTGTTCCTCTACGAATGCCTGGTATCACTCTTATAGTGTGGAAGAGTGCTAATAGCCACATGTCGAGGAGAGTTATATCATTCTTGAGCACCCAGCAGTTTTTCGGGAAGGGGTGCTTATCCTATCTTGCCTACATTCGTGATACTAGTGCCACCACACATTCCCTTGAGTCAGTTCATGTAGTTTATGAGTATTCAGATGTTTTCCCTTTTGATCTTACGGGTCTTCCTCCTGATCGTGACATTGACTTTTGTATTGATGTTGAACCGGGCACTCAGCCCATTTCTTTTCTACGATATCTGATGGCACCAGCTGAGTTGAGGGAGCTTATGGATCAGCTCCAGGATCAGTTGAGTAGAGGTTTCATCAGGCCTAGTGTATCTTTGTGGGGTGCTCCGGTTTTATTTGTGAGGAAGAAGAACGGGTCCATGCATATGTGTATTGACTACAGACAGTTGAATAAGGTGACAGTGAAGAACAAATATCCGATGATGTGTATTGATGATTTGTTTGACCAGCTACAGGGTCCAGCAGTGTTCTCTAAGATAGACTTGAGGTACAGTTATCGCTAGTTGAGGATCATGGCTATGGACATCCCAAAGACTGCATTTAGGACTCGATACAGCCATTATGAGTTCCTAGTCATGTGTTTTGCATTGAGTAATGCCCCAACAACATTTATGGAGTTGATGAACCGTATGTTCAGTGCCCACTTAGACTCATTTGTGATTGTATTCATCGATGACATTCTGATATATTTGAGAAGTAGAGAGGACCATGAGCAACATCTTAGACTTGTAATTTAGACCTTGCAAGACCATCAGTTATATGCCAAATTCACTAAGTATGAGTTTTGGCTTGAGTCTATGGCATTCCTAGAGAACGTGTTGTTAAAGGATGGGATTATGGTCGATCTGGTGAAGATTGAAGCAGTTCGTGATTATGCAAGGCCTACTTCTCATATCAAGATTCGCAGTTTCATCGGGTTGGCAGGTTACTACACACGGTTTATGGAGTGGTTTTCTTCTATATCATCTTCATTAACTAGATTGCCTCAGAAGAATGTTCCCTTCCAGTGGTCAGATGAGTGCGAGGCGAGCTTTCTGAAGCTCAAGGCCTTGTTAACTTCAGCTCTGATTCTTACTCTTCTGGTCGAGGGCTAGGGGTTTACCATATATTATGATGCTTCAGGTATTGGTTTGGGTTGTGTATTGATGTAGTAGGGCCGAGTTTATCTTTATGGCATGCATTGTGAGATGTTTACTAACCATCATAGTTTTCAGTACAATTTCTGCCAGAAGGATCTAAATTTGAGGTAGTGTAGATGGTTGGAATTACTGAAGGACTATGACATCTTTATTCTTTATCATCTGGACAAGGAAAACTTTATAGCGGATGCCTTGAGCCAGAAGGCATTGAGTATGGGTAGCTTGGCTTTCTTAGCGACAAAGGATCGACCTTTAGATTGGGACATCCAGTCTTTGGGTAACAGGTTGGTTATACTTGATATTTCTGAGATGGACCATATTCTTGCTTGTGTTAAGTCTAGATCTTCCTTGTTGGAGCATATTCAAGCACAACAGATTGATGATGCAAGGTTAAGGATTATTTGTGACAAGGTGTTAAGCGGTGAGGCTAGGAACGCAACCTTAGATTCAGAGGGGGTTCTGAGGATCGAGGGTTGTATCTGCGTTCATAGAGTTGGTGACTTGGTTAGGTTGATCTTGGAGGAGGCTAATTGATCTAGATATTCCATTCATCTTGGGGTATCTAAGATGTATCATGACTTGAGGCAGCACTACTGATGGTGTAGGATATACAGGGATATTTCATATTTTGTGTCTAGGTGCTTGAATTATTAGTAGATGAAGTTTGAGGACCAGGGGCCAGCTGGTTTGACTCAGAGGCTACCTATTCCAGAGTGGAAATGGGAGCGGATAGATATGGACTTCATAGTTGGTTTGCCATGTACTTTGCATAGAGTTTATGTTATTTGGGTCATTGTGGATAGGTGACAAAGTCTACTCACTTTCTGCCGGTTCAGACATCCTACAGTTCCAAGAGGTTGGCTCAGATCTACATTCGTGATGCTATAAATAGAGTTTGAGTCATTCAGGAGAGACTTTGCACTGCCTAGAGTAGGCAAAAGAGTTATGCTGACCGCAGAGTTTGAGATATAGAGTTCATGGTTGGTGATAGTGTGTTCCTTCGAGTGTCACCCATGAAGGGTGTGATGAGGTTTGCAAGGAAGGGTAAGCTCAGACCTAGGATCATTGGGCCATTTGAGATCCTTCGTCGCATTGGGGAGGTTGCTTATGAAGTGGCCTTGCCTATTGCTCTTTCCAGTGTTCACTCGGTCTTTCATGTCTCTATGCTGCGTTGGTATATTCTGGATGAGTCTCACATGGTTCAGTGGAATTTGGTTCAATTGGATGAGTCTTTAGCTTTTGAGGAAGAGCATGTTGTTATTTTGGACAGACAGGTTAGGAAGTTGAGGTCCAACGAGATTTCATCAGTTAAGGTTCACTGGCGGCATCGTCCTATCAGAGAGGCTACTTGGGAGATTGAGACCGACATGCATACCCTCTATCCTCCCTTTTTTGAGTCTTCAGGTACTATACTTTCTCTAATTTTCTAGGACGAAGGTACTTTTAGTAGTGGATGTTATAATGACCCTCTAGGGCATTTTCTATTTTTCATGCTTTTCTTGCATTTTGAGCTTTCCTGCAGTGCTACAGGTCATTTATGACATGCCAAGACTGATGGTTTTGTTCTCGGGCTGTACATTAGATCGTTATGGCCATTTATCTATTTTAGAACTTGAACTTAGAAAATCTTTGACTTTTTTCAACTTTCTTGGTAAATGTGCTCAGAATCATCTTCTGACTGTTCCATTGGCTCTGGAATGGGGATTTTGGTCTAGTGGTACCCTTGGTGTAGGTTTGGGTGCTTCCAGTTTTGTTTTGTGTTGTTTTATATGTTTTCAGGCCAGTTCGGCTTGTGGGGTTGACTTTGGTCAACATTTGGAGAAGACGACTTCGGATGGAAATTCCATCAGCATTGTTAGCTCTGAAATATCGACTTTGGGATAGAGGGACCTTTGGTTTGGGTCTCGAGGCTTACAGACATGTTTTTGGCCTTTGGGTTTCATTTTTTTAAAGGTTGGCCAAAAGTTGATTTTGGGCGTGGAGCCCACTTTTCATTAAATCAACCTCTGTTGGGATTTTTGTCAATTCTATTGAGTCCGGAATGCCATTTTTAGTTGAATAGCTCAACTCATTTTTGTTCAGGGGACTCCGGATGCATTCCTAGGGGTCCATTCATTTCAAAGTTTGCTAAAAGCTTGGCATTGCAGAAGTTGATTGGTGGTATGGTGCCAAGGCGGGCGCCTGGCCAGACCTACCCTGGCCTATGCGCGCCTGCGTGCCTGCCTGGTTGGCAGGGTGGCACGGCTGCGGCACCTAGGCCATTATGGCCTTGCTACTCCTACGGCACCTGGGCGTTATGGCGTGCCCGCGCCTACGCGTGCATACGTGCCCATATGCCTGGGCACTGGAAACTATAAAGCTGGCCACTTCTCAAAATATCCAGCTCTTCTCCAACACTTTGCAACTCGTTTTTCCTCCATTAAAATTATTTCCAAACCTCCATTTTTCTATTGGTTCCTCCCCTAGCTTGGTGGTGTTTATAATTTCAGTCCATGGTCGCTCCGTGTACGTTAAATTGGTAAGTCTCCGACTCCAAAATCACTATTTCTTCCTTGATCAAGAGGACTTCGGGGCTATTTTAGGCCCCAAAATGAGTCCTATTTGTGCTTAATTTTTAGGCATGGTTTCTTTAACCCGTTGTGAAAATAATTGTGATTTTTCTTTTCTGTTTCATCATGCAGGCCCCAAGGCTCATTTTCCACCTTGATTTTCAGCCCGAATTTATGTATAGCAATATGGGTGTCATTCTTCACATCTTGACACCTAGATTATGTTCTTTATAGCATGGCAGCTTTTTGAGGCTATTCAAAAGGGGAAAGTACACGAGTGATGATTCGTATTTGTGGTTCGGCCCCGAGGTAGGTTACGATTTAGTTTTCTAGACTGAGTTAGTTTACATGATATATGTTACTGGAATGTTAGGTTGCACTGTAGATGGAAATAGGCTTAAATCTTATAACTTGTAATAAACTGGCCATTTCGAATCATAAATTAGGATTATTCATGTTATCCTTAGTGTAGGAGCTCGTAGTATTGTTATGGCTTGTATAGAGCCCTTAGTATGCTTTTAGGATGTTTTAGAGGTAGAGTAGAAGCTTGTAGTTGTTTTCGTAGTTATGTTCCATTATTTTCTCCTTACTATCGGTTTTATGTGTATCAGTTCTTTTTATTTGAGGGTGTTTTGCCCTGTTTTGCCTTGTTATGTGCTACATTCTCTGAACATGGAAATTTACATGGTCATATTGTATTCTCATGGATATCAGTACAAAAAAGGATGAGTTTTGAGGTTTTGATTTCAAACTTAAGATTTACTATGGTTATTGTACTTTTTGGACTTTAAAGGAATTATTTTTGGTTTTACTACTGGTTTTGGAAAGGAAAGGAAAAAAACTACTTTATGCCAGTCCGAGGGGTGTTCTTGGGCCTTTTTATCCTTTTTCACTTATATATACTTATATATATATATATATATATATATATATATATATATATATATTCATAGTCCTATGCGGCATTCCAGACCCCCTATGAATTATTCTGGGTTTTTACTTCCCCTTTACATACATACATATATATGAATAGTCCAATGCGGTATTTCAGCCACTCGATGCGGTATTTTGGGTTTATACTATTATGCACTCATGCATCACATCATCTCCCATCGCATTGCATTTACTTGAGTATACTTGGATTGTCAGTTGCCTGGATTGGATTTGTTATTATTTCCTTCTGGTTGGTTCGGTTAGTTCTATATTCGGTTTTATAAGTAGATTTAGGTGGATCCTTATATTTAGCTTACTTTCTCATAACTTATATTATATATTATATTTCTGTGCTTGGTCGGCCTATGATGCTTACTGGTTACCCATTATTTTGGTACTCATACTACACTATGCATTTTTTTCTGATGTATCACCTAGTACGAGCCACGCCCATTGATCCTCCCATCGTTTGGAGGCCTTTTACAGTTTGAATCGCGGTGAGCTCTCGGCATCCTGGAGACCTTACATGCTTTCCATCTATCATTTCTATCTATATTTTATATTTTTGATAGATAGAGTCTGTTGCATAGTTACTCCATACTTTAGACGCTCTTGTATCGGTGACACTAGGTCCGGGTTGGTTGTTTTGTATGGTTTGTCTTCTTGGTCACTTTAGGGCAATTTTTGTATATTTAGTACAGTTGGTATGTATATATGCTATTGGCCCTATCCCCCTTTTATATATATTTTTCGCTTTCTTAACATAAACTACTTTATTTATCTTCCGCATGGATTTGGTTGGCTTGCCTACTAGGGGGTTATGTAGGCGCCATCATGGCCCAGTTTCTGGTCGTGACGGGGAACCTCGTGGCAATTTTTGTTTCTAGTTTTGAGTTACAAGCCTGCTTTTGACCAAGATTTCGACCCAACTAAAATTTTAGCTATATGGGTACCATTAGATTTGTATCGACGCATAGAATATGTTATTGATATTTTGTTCACAATTTTGGGCATCTTGACTCAGTTCGAGCTTGGACGACGTTGTTCCATAAGCTAGTCATCGGACGACAAGTAGGTTACAGTCTTTTCTACCTTAGACTTTTCATATGTAGGCTATAATTGCATTAATTAGTTTCCTTGGGTTGGGTATTCTAGGTTGGCACTCCAGACCTTTTTCATCTTTTCTGTTCATTTTATTTCTTGCATTGGTTGTAGTATTCGATGTAGTATTACCCTTATGGCCTCGTGTGGACTTTGTATAATCCATTAGACCATAGATGATGGGATATTTGGGAATGTACGTGTGTCCCAGAAATTGAGATGTTATGATAGGCATGATATCTATGTTTTAGAACTGATTGTGCCTGTGCACAGCCAATAAGTTATTATGAGCCATTTGGTTATTGTTTATTGCGATCATATCATTCATGCAAATGGATTTTCTGCATTATTTTACTACTACTTTGGCTGCGGGCCTAGTATAACTGGTTTTCTAAACTTTGTATGGCTCGAGGGCTCGTTTTTGGTATATATAATTATACAAGGGTTTTGGAACTAATTTTATTGATATTCTAGGAGTAAAAGGGATATTATTATGATTTTATCACTGGTTGTCACACTTATACTAGACTCGGCTGAGCCGTAGTGCTACACATATTTTTATTATGGATTTAGACCCGAATACAGTCCGAGCACTCTTTAAAAGGGTTTTGAGACTACATTCAATGATTTAGACCCGAATATACCCCAGGCATTATTTTAGGATTCCAATCACTGATTTAGACCCAGATACACTCCGGGCAGTTATACTTTGATATTTTGCAATTTTAGTATGTGGTTTGCGTACCTCCATGGACCTTGCTTATTTAGACCAGGGGCTACGTGTTGCGAGTGCTGGAGGAGGGGTGTATGGTTGAGTTGAGGTATACAGGTTTGTCCTTTCATAGATCTTACATATTGGGCCTATAGGCACTAGAGGAGGTACATAGAGGGTTACTATCACATCGGTTTCATCATATCATATCACATCATGCATATTGTATTCGGATCCACCCTTGTTTATTGTTTGCTCAGTGTATGCTCCTGTAGTATGGGATGCTGAAGGGTTTGTTTTCACTTGTATGTGTTCCTCCGGTGTATGGACTCCCATTGGGAATGTAGGTAGATTATCTTATTCTATATTAGTGTAGCACTTGTTAGAGTCTTCTGATTATTAGTGGATTAGCGGATTATATCCTGTTGTGGACCTTGTTATGTGGCCTTCTAAGTATTTGTGGGTTAGCGGATTCTATCTTATCGCGGTGCTAGTTAGTGGCTTTTCGATCCCTTGTGGTGTAGCTTATTCCATCATAGGGTTGTATTTGCACGGTTGTTTCCTGACTGTTCCTATCTTGAAGTTTTGTTTTATCATGAATTCATTAGTTGTATTGCTTCAAGCATGTCTACGTTTTACTTTCTTTTCCTTCCTTCTCTTTCTATTTAAGGTTACCGATATACCGCCCTTCTTCTTAAACCCTCTCTTTATTTATATTGTTGTTGCAAGAACCCTAGGTGCATCTTTCTTTCCTTCACCTATGTTCTATGATATATATATATATATATCCCTTGTGGCTAGCTTAGTTTGGTTCTTTTATCCTTGTATTCTATATGTGCTAGCTTTTGTGTATTGTTCTCTATTTGCTTTTGTGACTACCTTCTTTCATTATGCTATTTACTGCTTTTATATCTTGTATGCGCTCAATCTGCCTATGATGCCTACTGGGTACCCGTTTCTTTGCAATTGGTGCTGATACTAATCTTCTGTATCTTTCTGGTGCAGATCCTAGTGTGAGCTTTCGTTGTTGATCGCGTAGATTCTCGTGCAGCTTTTGGATATTCGAGACTAGGGTGAGCTCCTGACGATTGGAGCATGATCACATCTCATCTTTTGGCACTGGTACTCTTTTTTATTAAGAGATAGTTGTATATTCTATTTTGTAATCTCTAGTGCTTTAAATTCTATTAGAGTCTCCTATACTATCGATACCAGGTCGTGGGTTGGTGTAGTTTCCTTATGTATATATTTAGGTTATTTTCCTTTTGCGATGTTGTATTACATATGCTTCCGCTTATTTCTGCTTATTATGCATGATGGCTTATGTAGTAGCCCATTACTAACTATTTTGGGCTATGAGGATTGGTTCGCCTACTGGGGGTTGTAGGTGCCATCATGACCTAAGAAATTGGATCATGATAGCTTGGTATCAGAGGTCTAGATTCACTGGTGTTGTTGGTACAAGAGCAAGTGTCTAAGTAGAGTCTCACGGATTGGTACAATAATGTTCGTATCCTATTTGCGGGAGGTTATAGGGCATTATTATGAAAGGTTCCCTATTCTTTGCTCCTTATCATGCGTTCCTGAATCTATCGACTTCTAAATTTCATTTTTCTATTCCTTCGCCGATGCCTAGGACAAGTACGATAATGAATGATGACGATGCTCCTATACCTGTTGCTTCAATACTTCATTCAGCCCTAGGATTTTAGATTGAGAGACTACCACATCAGTTAGGGGGTTTTGGGCTAGCCCAGCCTCTGGTAGGATATATTTCTACCCCAGTTCTTCAGGATACCTTGGCTAGGACTTCGAGTTTTCTAGAGGGTGTACCAGTACCCCAGGTAGGGATGGTACCTTGTTCTTCAAGTGGTGCTTTAGTTAGGTTTGAGGTTCTACGTCTTTCGCAGGGTTCTATGTTGATTTTGGTGTATGAGGTAAGGTTTCACGAGGTGATTAGGCGCATTGCTAGGACTGTGCCTACAATGTTTGATAGAGTTCAGGGTTTTGTTGGAGGATTGATTTTACTGCTCAATTTGGCGATAGAGCACTTGGTGATAGTTGGGACTATCTTTCTTCAGGTGGTTGATCATGCTTGGTCTATAGAAGGGTTATGTCGCGAGGCTTATGGGGTAGTGGTAAGAGGCATCACTGTCAGGGCAGTTTCCATGGTTCCCAGACTTGAGGTAGGGGATTTTTTGGTAGGGATCGATTTCATTTCATTCTATCTAGCAGGATAGTTTCAATAACTCCATAGGTTTCAGAGGGTGGTTGTGTAGAGCGTGTTTTGCAGAGCATACATAGTATATGCCAGGGTTCTCAAGGTTTGAATTTAGGGTGTGGGGGTTATGGTGGATAGTTAGGCTCAATAAGATCTTCACATCAGACTTCATCTTGTAGAGGTTGTTTCTAGTGCGGTGAGTGTGGGCACTTTTCTAAGGATTGTCCCATTATCACGCCTTCTAGTCCGCAGGGTCAGCATGTTTTATCTCCCAGGCCTCCAGTGCCACCCGTTTGACGTATTGTACAGGGTAGTAGGGATGGTCCCTAGATAGTTAAAGATAGTTTTCAGCCAGGTGGTTCAGGTATCCGTCGAGAGTCGCCAGGCACCATGCATCAGAGTAAGGCTTCATTGGGTTGCTATAGTTATGGAGTGATTGGTAACTTTTGCCTTCAACATCGACTACTCAATCAAGAGTTAGACACTGTCAGTCCGATACCCCTCGTGGTAGGCCAGAGTTGGAGGTTCCAAATATCATTGCAATATGTACGACTTTAGTTACCATCATCTAGTGCTAGCATTATTTGCCTTGCGAATCTAACTTTCTCTTTCCTGTATATGTATATCTGCGTACCTATTTCTTGTTTTGTTGTATTATTATTTGAGTTTATAGTGTTGTGCATATAATTTTTTAGTAGATTGATTCTTTTTAGTAGTAGATGGGGTGTGTTGTCTTTGGGAGGTGACTACCTGGGTTATGACTCGTGGGTACGTCTTGTTACCTTTATTTCTTGTTTTTGCGGTGGTTTTAGAGTTTGTGTGAGTATCTTAATTTCTAGCGGTCTTGGGTGGTTATCTAGGCTGTTATCTAGTATTTGCTAGAGGTCTTTCTATTTGTGTGATATGGTACCGATAGCTTCCTAGGGAAGGTTTCCTTGTCTTGAAGAGGATGGTCTTAGGAATGCAAGTGGTGGTAGTTGGTTTTGCTTTTCTCAGAAGATTAGAGTTAACCCTCTTTAATTGTTTGGTTTAGGATGTTGGCAGGTGTATTGAGTTGTCTCCATTGTTTTCCCCAGTTCCAGTTTTGTTGGGTTTTGACTGTAGCATTGTGGTTGAGTTGGGCATTCGGCCTATTTTTTTCCTGCCTTATTAAGTATCACTAGTAAAATATGTGGGAGCTAAGGGAACAACTCCAGGATCTTCTGAGAAAGTGTTTGTCAGTTTTAGGGTATCTTTGGAAAGGGTTTCATTTGGTTTATAAAAAAAAGGGAGATGACTCCTTCTATGTATGTATGGGTTAATAGTAGCGGACTTAGGTGATGACTGACGGTATGCTTGGGTTTGGATGTTTATGACATGATTCGACCGACTACAAAAGTGCAGTGGCATTGTCCTTAAATGAATTTGAGATCTGGATTCCTTCTGGTAGAGATCGAGGCGGTAGGTTTTTTCCAGTACTACCTTTGGGGGCTTGTTGCATCAGCTGTGATTTCCTTGTTATATTCTTTGGATGACCCTTGTCTCAGTAGCATCTATGGATTGGGCAAATTATATCCAGATCCTAGTTCGCTCCAGCTTCTATAGTGTTAATCGGTGGCATATGAGACTACTCAGGGGTTCAACAGAGGCATTGATTGGCAATTAGAGTGGGGTTTCAAAATCGTGGGCTAGCAGGTTACTTCAGATGGTTCGTAGAAGGTTCTCATTGGTTGCAAAATCTTTGAGCAGGAAGGCAGTAAGTTCGAACAACTTAGCTTCTCTATTTCAGTTTTGAAGTGACTGTTAGACTTGGAATCCAGTCCTTGGCTAACCATTTGGTTAGGGTTGACTTGCCAGATCCCAGCAGTGTTCTTTCTAGTGTTGAGGTCCATTCTACCTTCATTGGATAGATTCAACGACATCAGTTCGAGGATCAGTAGTTGTATGATTATATGTGATGAGATTATGCGGATTGAGGCTAGCAGGGCTACTTTGGATTCTAATGGTACTTTGAGATTGATGGTCGCCTTGTGTTCTGAGAGTTGTAGGCTTGATTTGGTTGATTCTATGAGAGGTTATCTATTGTATGGGATTCCAGCATTGGTTTCGCTCTGCCAGTGTGGGCCAGGCGTTATAGTATGTTGAATGCTTTCAGAGTTGGTGGTTTGTGTATAGGTACAGTAGAGCGGGTGTTTTGATCCAGAGGGTAATTTGGAAGATTATGAGTTTTTCAATAGCTGGGTGGCAACCTTGGACTTCAGGCATCTTTTCCTTTGCCTATAAGGTGTTTTGACTTGATATTTGTGGCATGGTTGACTTTTTTCTAAGGTGAGGCTAGTAAGGTAATCTTAAATTTGAATAGTGTTCGAGTATTTAGAGCAGCAGCGGTATTCTTAGAGTTTGAAGCTTAGTTGTTTGCTACAAACTTTGTGGGAGGATTACCCTACCCCTTGTATAATTTATGTTATGTTTTGGTCTTCTTGAGCAGGTTGCCCTAGTTCATTCACTTTCAGCTTATTAAAACTTGGCACAATTTAGCGAGGTTGGTTCTGTTCTATAGTTGGGAGGTTCTCCTTTGACATTGGTTATCATCCTTGTCATTCCTTACCCTAGTGTGCTAGTTGCAGTTGGGCTCTGATGGTTGGTTTAGTTTGGTTTAGGTATCAAGATTGATCTTAAGAAAGGTGTTCATTTGTTTGTTGATGGTAAGTTGGGGAAGATTATTACAATTTTCAAGGATGTGCTTCAGGTTGGTATTTTTGATGTGAAAGACAAGTAGACTATGGCTTGGCTTGGATAGAGTTTAAGTCTGAAGGTGACATCGTTCGAGGTTGAGTATAGTGGGAACTATGGATCTCCGGTGGGTTAGTTGATGTTTCAAGGGTGGCTCGAGTGTTTGACTTGTGTGGAGCTTTATGGTTATGGTGCAAAGGATTCAGGTTAGATAGAAGGGTTTTTACGGATCAATGGATTTATGAGTTAGAGGTTTTGTTGGTGGTTTTCTGGGTGGGCTTGTTTATGGTGTTGAGGTTTAGGGTTTCTTGTGTGATCGCCTTAGTTCTCTTAGTTTTGGTGTTATGTCAGTGCATTCCAGTTGAGTTTCTTGAGGTTTAGTTCAGTTGATAGACCTTGGGAGTTTTGAAGTTAAAGGTTTGAGTCTAGCTTGGCTAATAAGGAGTTAAGGTTTCATAACTTTTCTTTGGTTTAGTTCCATGGGGTGCCGTATGGTTGAGGAGGCTACCTAGGAGACCAAGGGAATAGTTCAGGCTTTTTGTCCATCGTTGTTTGAGTCTCCAGTGTTTCTTTCCTTGACTTTCGTAGATAAAAGTACTTTTTAGTAGTGGATGATGTACTGACCCTTCCGGTCATTAAAATGTTTTTGCCTTCTTTGTACTGTTAGAGCTTTCCTGTAGCGGACCCAAGTCATTTATGGCTTCCTAGGACCGGTAGTTTGGTGCCCGGGCTGTTCGTTAGGTCATTATGACCATTTTCCTTTTTTATAGCTTAAACTTAGGAAATCATTGACTTCAGTCAACATTCCTAGCAAGCATGCTTGTAATCGAATTCCAACAGTTCCATTAGCTCTGTAACATGGACTTTGGTCTAGTTGGATTCTTGGCCGGGGTCTGGGAGCTTTCAGTTTGGATTTATCTCATGTTCTGTGTTTTCAAGCTAGTTAGGTTTGGAAGGTTGACTTTGGTCAATATTCGGAAAAGACTGCCTCAGATGGAAATTATGTCAGCGATGTTTTCTTTAGAATGTCAATTTTGGGCTAGAGGGACCTTTGCTTTAGGTCCCGAGGCTTCCAGACTTATTTTGGGGTATTGGGTTCCGTTTTGGTTAAAGGTTTGTTTTTGGGTGTGGAGCCCACTTTTCATTAAATTGACCTTCGCTGGGAATTTCGTCAATTTTGTTGAGTCTAGAATGCCATTTTTAGTCGAGTAGCATAGTTCATCTGCATTTTTAGCCTTGGTGAACTGCTGGTTTTCAGTTGCTGGTATGACTGAAATTTGTGCATCGTGATCTCGAAGAAGGCCATCGGGATCTCGAAGGTCTGACTTTTTGTTCATCGTGATCTTGAGGGGTCTTCTCGCGATAGCAATGAAGAGCCCTTTTGTTTAACGTGATGTCAAGGATTTTTCTCGAGATAGTGATGAAGGCCCTGCTCCTTTGTTTTTTGCGATCTCATGGCTGACCATCGCGATCGCGATGAGTTAGAAAGCTTGGTCATCGCGGTCTAGAGGATTTTTCTTGAGATAGCGATTAAGAAATCCCAGGCTATATATATATGTTCTCCTTCATTTTCTTCACCTCATAAATGATTTTCACAATTGTTCTTGAGCTCCAAGCTCCCAAATTCTGTGTGGGCTTATTCCAAGTCATTGAGGTGATTATTTTACGGTCAGTGATCGATCTCTCGCCTTCAATTAGGAAGTTCTAACCTTTAAATTCCATGAATTCTTCTTTTTAATTCTTCTTTTACCCCTTTTTTCTACACGATTTATGCTTATTTTTTGAGCATGTGTTCCTGGCGAGGTTGGGAACCTCATGGCAATTTTTATTTCTGGCTTTGTGATTCGAGGCCCACAGGCTCACTTTTGACCCGGATTTCAACCCCCTAAATTTTTAGCAATATGGGTATTGTTAGCTTCATATTGACACATAGAATATGTTGTTGATAGTTTGTTCGCAATTTGGGGCTTCTCAGAGCAGTTCGATCTTGGACGACGTCATTCCAGCAGCTAGTCATCAGACGACTTGTAGGTTATGGTCTTCTATACCTTAAACTTTGCGTATATAGGCTATAATTACATTAATTATTATCATTGGGTTAGGTATTCTAGGTTGGCACCCCAGACCTTGTCTGTCTTTTCTGTCTATTTTATTTCTTGCGTTGGTTGTAATATTCGATGTAGTGTTGTAGTATTACCCTTATGGCCCCATGTGGCCTTTGTATAAGGCTTTGGACCATAGATGGTGAGATATTTGGGAATATCCGTGAGCCTACACATCGAGATGTTATGATAGGCTGGATATCTATGTTGTAGAGCTGATTGTTCTTGTGCAGGACCGATAAGTTGATTGTGAGGCGTTGGGCTATTGATTGTTTGCGATCATATCATTCATGCAAAGGGATTTTATGTATTATTTTACCACTACTTTGGCTTCAGGCCTACTATAACTAATTTTTGAAACTCTGCATGGCTCGAGGGCCCATTTTTGGTATAAATGATTATAAAAGAGGTTCGGAACTGATTTTATGTATTTTCTTTCAGTAAAAGGGATATTATTATGATTTTATCACTGGTTTTCACACTAATACTAGACTCGGTTGAGCCATAGCACTAGACATATTTTTATTATAGATTTAAACACAGATACACTTCGGGCACCCTTTATAGGGGTTTTGAGACCACATTCACTGATTTAGACCCGGATAGACTCCAGGCATTTATTTCCAGATTTTGATCTCTAGTTTAGACCTGGATATACTCCAGACAGCTATACTTTGAGATTTCACAATTTTAGTATGTGGTTTGTGGACCTCCATAGACCTTGTTGATCCGGACCAGAGGCTACGTGCTGCGAGTGCCGGAGGAGGGGTATATGGTGGAGTTGTGGTATATGGGTGCGTCCTTCTATGGTTCCTACCTACTGGGCCTATAGGCGCCGAAGGAGGTACATACAGGGTTACTATCACACTCGTTTCATCATATCACATCACATCATGCATATTTTATTCGGATCCACCCTTGTTTGTTGTTTGCTTAATATACGCTCCGGTAGTATGGGATGCCGGAGGGTTTGTTTTCACTTGTATATGTTTCTCAGGTTTATGGGTGTCCGTTGGGACTATAGGTAGATTATCTTATTCTATATTAGCGTAGCACTTGTTAGAGGCTTTTTATTATTAGTGGATTCGTAGATTCTATCTTGTTGTGGCCCTGGTTACTTGGCCTTATGAGTATTTGTCGGTTAGCAGATTCTATCCTATTATGGTGTTGGTTAGTGGCTTTTCGATTTCTTAGTGTAGCAAGGTTGTTTCCTGACTGTTCTTATCTTGAAGTTGTATTTTAGCATGAATTTGTTAGTTGTATTGCTTCTAGCATGTGTACGATTTACTTGCTTTTTCTTCCTTCCCTTTCTACTTTAGGTTACCGGTATACCGCCCTTCTTCTTAAGCCCTCTCTTTATAAATATTATTGTTGCAAGGACCCCAGGTGCGTTTTCCTTTCCTTCACCTGTGTTCTGTGATATATGTATCCCTTGTGGCTAGCTTAGTTTGGTTGTTTTATCCTTGTATTCTATTTGTGCTAGCTTCCGTGTACTGTTCTCTGTTAGCTTCTGTGACTACCTTCTTTCATTATGCTATTTACTACTTTTATATCTTGTATGCGCTCAGTCAGCCTATGATGCCTATTGGGTACTTGTTACTTTTCAATTGGTGCTCATACTCCACTTCTGCATCTTTTTGGTGCAGATCCTAGTGTGAGCTTTCGTTGTTGATCGCGTAGATTCTCGTGCAGCTTTTTGATATTCGAGACTAGGGTGAGCTCCTGACGATTGGAGCATGATCACATCTCATCTTTTGGCACTGGTACTCTTTTTTATTCAGAGACAGTTGTATATTCTATTTTTTTTATCTCTAGTACTTTGTAGTCTATTAGAGGCTCCTGTACTATCGATACCAGGTCGTGGGTTGGTGTAGTTTCCTTATGTATATATTTAGGTTGTTTTCCTTCCACGTTGTTGTATTATATCTACTTCTGCTTATTTATGCTTATTCTGTGTGCTGGCTTAGGTAGTAGCCCATTACTAACCATTCTGGGCTACGGGGATTGGTTCACCTACTGAGGGTTTTAGGTTCCATCATGACCTGAGAAATTGAGTTGTAACAATTAAAAACCGACCTCATGAGGTTGATTTTTTTAAAATAAATAAAATTTGTTATATAAATATAAACCTCCTATAATCAATTTAGTTAATATTAATTTTATTTATTATGAAATATATAACCATCCAATGTTGAGTTTTTTAACCATCCAATATTTTTTAGGAAATTCCATCAGCGTTGTTAGTTTCGAAATGTTGAGTTTAAGCTAGAGGGACCATTTGTTTGGGTCCCGAGGCTTTCAGACTTGATTTTTGCCTTTGGGTTGCATTTTGGAGATAGTTGGCCTAAGGTTGATCTTTAGGCATGGGGCTCACTTTTTGTTAAAACGACCTCCGATGGGATTTTTGTCGATTTCATTGGATTCAGAACGTTGTGTCTAGTCGAATAACTCAGGTTGTTTGTGTTAAAGGGACCACAAATGCGTTATCGAGGGTCCATCAGAGAAATTCTTGCTTTGGGCTTGGTTGTTGGCAGCTGGTGCTGTCATGGCACCAACATGGCCTTCGCCTACACGTTGCATGGATGCGTACGCGAAGAATCATGCCAGCCTCCCGTCCTTTCTTGCCTTTGCCTAGGCGGCGCCCTGTCCTGTATGCACTGCTGCGTTCGCGGTGGCTTGGCCATCTGCGTGAAGGGCCAGCGCCTGGCCTTGCCAACTCTTAGCCTATGCGTACGCGAGCCCGCATAGGCAGCGCCATAGCTGCGTTTGCCTGGGCATCCGCTGGAAGCTTTATATTGTCTTCTTCTCCTTCATTTTTAATTAAACCCCAACATCGTCCTCCATTGCTAAGCTCACCAAAAGCACCATTTCTCCTCCATTTTCCACCCCAACTGATTGGAGGGTATGATTTGACGATCCTTGCTCGTTTTGTGGCATCTAAAAGTGGGTAATTCCCTTTTTAATTTTGATTTGCTACATTATTTCCCCTCTTTAAATTATAGATTCTTGGGACTGTTTGGACCTTCATTTGATGTCTGATTCTACTCAAATTTTTACCATGTGCACCTGGGATGGTAAGGAACACATGGCTATTTTTCATTTCCAGTTTCGGGTTATGGGGCCCATGGGCCCGTTTGTGACCCAGATTTTGACCCGATTATATTTATAGCATTATGGGTATCGTTAGTCTTGTTTTAATGCCTAGATTATTATGTTGATAGTTTTTTCACAATTTGGAGTTTCTCGGAGTAGTTCAAGCTTGGACAATGCCATCCCTGCAGCTAGTCATCGGACGACAGGTAGGTTATGATTTCCCCTATCTAGACTCTGCATATACAGACTATAAATGCTCTAATTAGTATCCTTGGGTGGGTTGTGATAGGTTGGTACCCCAGATATTTTATACCTTTCTATCCGTTTATTTCATACGATGTTTGTAGTATTCATGTAGCCTTGAGATTTCACCCTTGTGGCCTCGTGTGGCCTTTGTTTATGACTCTGGACCATAGATGGTGGGATATTTGGGAATGTTTACGAGTCCCAGACATTGTGACATTATTAGGCTGGCTATCCATGCTGTAGAATAGCTTGTGCCTATGCATGGCCGATAGGAATGTGTGTGAGCCACTTTGGGCAAACTTCATTATCTGCGAGCATATCATTCACGAAAAAAGGATTTTTCTTCATGTTTACTACTATTTTGGCTTTGGGCTGACTATCACCATCTTTCGAAACTTTGCATGGCCTCGAGGGCCCATTTTCGATATAAATAATGATAAAACGAGATTCAAATAATTTACACTGGTGTTTCTACTGATACTAGGCTTGACAAGGCCATAGCACTACACATGATTTTCTACAAATTCAGACCCAAACACATGTCGGGCACCATGTTTAGGGATTTGAGACTTGATTCTGATTTAGACTCAGCTATGCTCTGGGTACCCCTAACATCAGGTTATTGAGGCATATTACTGATTTTAGACCTGAATATACTTCAGGCACCCTTGAGGAGGGTCTTTTGAGATTACTACTATTGTTTTAGACACGGTTCGATTCCGGGCAAGTACTACGAGGTTCTGAGTTTTGAGATACTGTTTGAGATTGGCATGATTTATTTGTGGTTGATAAGTAGACCTCTATGGACCCTACCATTCCTAGGCAACTGGCTACGGGCTGATGCGCGTGCCAGGAGGAGTGGTGTATGGTAGAGTAGAGGTACAGGAGTAGAGTCCTTCCATGGGTTCCACCTCTACATGGGCCTTTGGGGTACCTGAGGGGGAACATACGGGTTACTTTCACATTATATCATCATCATGCATTTTGTATTATGATTCCACCCTTGTTTTCTATGTGCTCAGTGTATGCTCCAATTGTATGGGCGGTCGAAGGCTATGTTTTTACTTGATTGTGTTCCTCGGTTGTATGGGCGGCCATTGGGACTGTAGGTAGATCATATTTTTTCTTTCATTTGATAGAGCTAGTAGTGACCTTTAGTATCGATTGGATGGGTGGCTTTAACTTGTTGAGGCACCTGCTTTGGGGCTATGGGTATTGAGAGGCTAGTGGGGACTGCGTTGCTGAGATATTGATTGTGTAGCTTTCTAATCATTTGTGGGGTATTGATTCTTGTTTTTATTCTTGCTCGATAGGCAAATTTTGATACTTGTGGGTTAGTTATTCCATCTTAGGCTTGACTTGTAAGTTGATTATGTCTATCTTTATATTGGTATTTGATATCTTAGGCATGTTTCTGTTAGTATGTGACTTCTAGTTTGATTGTTTGCTTACTTCCCTTCTTTCCCTTTACTTTGAGGTTATCGATATACCGCCAATCTCTTTAAATTCTCTCTATATATACTATTGTTGAAAGGATCCCAGGTGCGTCCTATTCCTTCTTTTACCTGAGTATCTGTGTATGTGTATTTTTTTCGCTAGTATGTTATTCATGTATTCTTGGTTGGATTACTCATGTGCTAGATTGCCTGTGCTTCTTTCTCATTTTTTGTGACTATCCTCTTGTATTATTCTTTTTATGGCCTTTATATTTTATATGCGCTCAGTCGGCCGATGATGCCTACTGGGTACCCTTTCCTTAGCAATTGGTACTCACAGTACACATTTGCACTTTATGGTGCAGATATTAGTGTGAGATTTTGCCGTTGATTGCGTTGGAGACTCGTGCATCTTTTTGGATCTTCAAGACTAGGGTGAGTGCCTGACGGTCAGGGCTTGACCACATCTCAAGTCTTGGCACTTTTAGCACTCTTTGTATATTCGGAGACAGTTGTACTTATATTTTGTTACTTTTAGCACTTGTATGCTATTAGAAGATTCTATACTGTTGATACCAAGTCATGGGGTTGGTTTAATTTTCTTATTATATTCGATATTTGATTCTGCTTGTCTTTATCTTACTCTGCTTCCATTTACTTCCGCTTCTCATGCGTATTGGTTAGGTGGTAACCCATTAAAACCATTCTGGGCTACAAGAATTGGTTTGCCTACTAGGGGTTATAGGTGCCATCATGACCTAATAAATCAAGGCGTGACAACTTGGTATCATAACTTAGGTTCATCAGTGTTGTAGTACATAAGCAAGTGTCTAAGTAGAGTCTCACATATTGGTATGATGACGTTCTTATCCTATCTGCGGGAGGCTACAGGGAATTATTAGGAAAAGTTCCATCTTCTTGTCTCCATATCATGTGTTTCTGGCTCTATTGACTTCTAAACTTTGACTGTTTCATTCCTTCTCAGATGCCTAAGACAAGTTTGACAGTGGGTGATGTCGGGACTTCTATATATGTTGCTTCAGTGCTTCCGCCAGTGCCGGGACTTCGGAGTGAGAGGTTACCACATCAGATAGGAGGTGTGGGGTCAGCATAGCCTCTGGTCGAGATTCAGGATACCCCAGTTCTTCCGGACACTGTGGTTAGGACTCTGAGTCCTTTGGTGGGTGTTTCAATACCTTAGGGTAGGGCAGTACCCGGATCATCGAGCAGTGCTTCAGCTAAGGTTGATCTTCTAGTTATTCAGTAGGGTTGTATGTCAGTATTGGACTATGAGGTGAGGTTTTATGAGATGGTTAGACATACTGCTAGGGTTGTGCCTTCAGAGTTGGATAGGATTCAGAGATTTGTTGGGGGTTTGATGCCACCACTCCGTTTGGCGACCGAGCACTTGGTTGTAGTTGGGATGACTTTCCTTTAGATAGTTGATCACACTTGGGCTATTGAGAGTTTATGTTGTGAGGCATATGGAGGCAGTAGTAAGAAGTGTAATTGTCAGGCCAGTTTCTGAGGTTCTCAGACTCGAGGTAGGGGATTATCTACTAGGGATCAGTTCCGTTGCTTCTTATCTAGCAGACAAGTTTTAGTTGCTCCATAGGTTCCAGAAAGTAGTTGTGTAGGGAATGTTGAGCATAGTAGACAAGGTATAGATCATATTCTTCATGGTTTGCATCAGAGTACGTAGGCCATGGTGGCAAGTCAGGTTCAGTGAGATCTTCCCGTCGGGATTTATCTAGTAGAGATTGTTTTTGATATGGTGAGCATGGGCACTTTGCTAGGAACTATCCCACGATTGTGTATCCTGGCCAGCCTAGTTGTTATGATTGTGGGGAGATTGGTCACCTTTATAGAGATTATCCCTGGCAAGGGATGGTTGTGTCACACCCCAAACCATGGGAGGCATGACCAAAACCCGGAGCCTCAAAAGGCCGAGAGTGCCAAAATAGAGTGTATCACTATTGAACCTGCTGGGGGTATGAGACCGACAAGGTCTCTAAGAATAGCAATTTGAAACACTGAAAGCTCAATAGTAGGTAAACAACTCAAGGCCAACAAGGCTATTATCATAGTAGATAACTAATAACAAGGCTGACAAGGCCATACCCAACACTGATATACATATACACGTCTACAAGCCTGTAGGAGTAAGTAAAATATCTCATATCCAGGATAGGGCCCTGGACTACCCATAAGTTGTACATATACATAACCTGGTCAAAATATAAGCTAGACCTCTGACTCGTCAGCTCCAGGAAGAATGGAGCTTACCAAAATGGCTGAACTCTGCAACTCCTACTGAAGAGGTCTGTCTGGGTTTCTGTCTGGACCTGCAGGCATGAATGCAGCGCCCCAAGGCAATGGGGACGTCAGTACGACAATAATGTACTAGCATGTAAGGTAGAAACATAAAAGCAAGTAGCAAGTAGTAAATCTGAACAAGATATAATATGAAACTTGTAAACTGTAATTGGTAAGACTCGTTAAGCTCTTTCTCCTTTATTCTTTTTAGAATACAACACATGCATTAACACACACCGCAACTCACTCTTTATAACCCATGCTGAACCACAATAGCACCTCGGTGCACCCTATATATAATAGACTCAATATGGCAGTAGCACCTCGGCGCACACTATGTATATAATGGCCTCAATATGGCAGTAGAAATCGATTCACAATATGTATATAATGGCCTCAATATGGTAGTAGCACCTCGGTGCACACCATGTATATAATGGCCTCAATATGGCAGTTGCACCTCGGTGCAAACTATGTATATAATAGCCTCAATATGGCATCGGCGCACACTATGTATATAATGGCTTCAATATTGTAGTAGCACCTCGGTGCACACTATGTATATAATGGCCTCAATATGGCAGTAGCACCTCAGTGAACACTATGTATATAATGGCCTCAATATGGCAGTAGCACCTCGGTGCACACTATGTATATAATGGCCTCAATATGGCAGAATCACCTCGGTGCACACTATGTATATAATAGCCTCAATATGGCAGTAGCACCTCGGTGCACACTAACACGCAAACCACACATAATAAGTGTATTACTAGATTGACCTTCAAAGCTATTCTTGTTATTTATGAAGGTTCATTTATATAACTTCTTTAGCCTTGGTTTACTAGGTGTTGGACTCAACATACCAAACACATATAAATGGGTATTTGACTTTCTAACTTTCCTTTTATACTTTCTAAAGCTTGATTAGGGATCACAATACAAAGAAGAAACTTGACAGAAGGATAACTTATGTTTCGTACAAAAAGAATCAGATTTTTATAAGAAGGCGCCTTGAATCCCCATAATGTATAACTTAGTTTCTTAAGACTTGTTGAGTTACCAAATCAGCTCTCTTACAACAGAATACTCAAATTCCTTCTTTCGGAGATTTAGAGTTCTATTTCTAGATTCATGCCGATAAGGAATAATGAAGCCTTAACATACCTCGTTCCTTCCGAAGATTGCGCTTACCACAACTTGGACTTTCCGTTGTTAAGTTAATCTATAACACAACGGTATAATGAAGCTAATATTAGCTCTTAAACCTGATGCAACCTTTCCAAAACAGTAGCTAAACATTTCCTTGGCAGATTTACGTATTTTGCATTAATTAAAGGTGTATCGTCACACCTTTCTCCCCTGTCCAATACACATCACACACACACCAACCTACTTCCTCCAATAATACAAAACACATCAAACATCCCCTACACAACTCACCATGCCAAAATACAATAGCAACACATTGAACCCACGACTTCCAATCGTCGTCCCGTGAGTTCTTAACAACAATTCAACAACAATTGTCCATCCGAACTTCAATCAAAAAATATGATTATGGGCAGAGTAGTTACCACACTTGAAGGGTGTTTTCATCCTCTTTTTACTGATGGCTTGAAAAGCATAAGTACCCCCTACACATACACCAACAAGAGAAGAAGAAATCTCTTAATTGTTACACAATTTCTATGTGTTAAATATTAAAAAAGGGGATGCCATAGTTTATGTCTTTCTTACCATAGGATATCCTAGATATATGTAGTAGATTAATACCAAGATAACAAGGTGTTTAACTCACCTTAAGATTGAATGAATCTTGATCTTCTTAGAACCCTAAAGGGAGAGAGGGGCTGCCAAAAGGAAAGGAGATAAGAGAGATTTTTCCAGCTTTTTGTGATCAATATTGATCACCAAAATGTCTGTATAAAGGGATCATTTTGGCCGACTTTATTGAGTGTATTTGGGCCAAAATGGGTCAAGAAACATGGGCCAAAATTACCCTCTGCTTGGGCCTCAAAAGGGTTAAGTTTTGTGGCTGATTTTGGGCTTCTCTTGGGTCAAAATGTGGTCAATATTGGTGGCTACCTTTTGTAGTTGTTTGGGCCATATTTGGTTGTTCTTTGATGGGCCAACATTAAGATTCATTTGGGCTACCATTAGGTCTAATAATCCATGGTGTTGCTGCCCGTAATCGGCCCTCGGAACTTGGTTCGTTAGCGTAGGTAGGTGATGAACCTACTTGTCACCTAAGAGTTTATATAAGTCGAGCAAGCACCTCACTTGTTTTATCTCATTTTCAAAACCCTCATCCTTATACTTTAACTTAACACTTATATATATTTGACCATTTCAAATTCTAGGCCAAAGTACCCCCTTCACAATCTTGAGCTCAAATACCTTCGTCGATATTTACTTAGTCACATAGGTTTTGAAAGGTACGGGGTGTTACATCCTTCCCCCCTTAGAATCATTCATCCTCGAATGAGGGTAATGCATATAGAGCTCTAGTCCCTTAGGATTTTTTTGAAATTTTGGAAGAGTTTCCTTTATAATTAGGACTATCCAACCACCTGAAACTCAGCAAAAGTCCAGCACGATGCCTCACAGCGCGATACAACTATATACAATTAAATGTAATCATTTTCACATGTTCAGACCTGATCAGATTTGCATAGTAGGAAGAGTATCAAGAACATAAGAATATGACTTACCTATATACTATCTTCAAGTCATAAATAACTGGGGATGCTTTTTCCTCATTTCTTCCTCGGCTTCCCACGTCATTTCCTCGATATTATTATTTCTCCACAACACCTTTACTGAGGCTACTTCTTTGGTTCTGAGCTTCCTAACTTGACGATCTAGGATAGAAATTGGTACTTCCTTATAGGATAAGTCTTCATAAAGTTTAACATCTTTGATAGGCATAATACGTGAAGGATCTCATATGCACCTTCGTAGCATCGATACATGAAATACAGGATGGACTGTCTCTAATTCTGTGGGTAAATCAGCTCATATTCCACTTTTCCTACCCTCTGAATGATCCTGTATGGTCCAATATATCTTGGACTAAGCTTTCCCTTTTTACCAAATCGCATAACGCCTTTCATGGGGAAAACCTTTAGGAAAACCCAATAACTAATATTAAATTCCAAATCCCGATGTCGCACATCTGCATATGATTTTTGCCTACTCTGGGCTGTTAGTAATCTTTCTCGAATTAGCTTCACCTTCTCCATTGCCTGATTAACTAGCTCTGGCCCTAATAATCCTGCTTCTCCAATTTCAAACCATCCAATCGGTGATCTACACTTTCGCCCGTATAAAGCCTCATAAAGAGCCATTTGAATGCTTGCATGTAAGCTATTATTATAAGAAAACTCAATTAGTGGCAAATGGTCATCCCAACTCCCTTTAAAATCTAGTACACAACCTTGTAGCATATCTTTGAGTGTTTGAATAGTGCGTTCAACTTGTCCATCTATCTGTGGATGAAAAATTGTACTGAGACTTATTTGAGTACCTAAGCCTCTCTGTAAAGACCTCCAGAAATTTGTTGTAAACTGAGCATCCCTTGCTGAAATGATGGAAATTGGGACACCATAAAGTCAAACTATTTCACTAATATACAACTTGGAATAATCTTCAGCAGTATAAGTGGTCCTGACTGGCAAAGAATGTGCTGATTTTGTAAGTTATCTACAATCACCCATATGGAATCATATTTCCGATAAGCACAGGGTAAGCCTATAATAAAGTCCATGTTGATCACCTCCCATTTCCAGGTAGGTATCACTATACTTTGAGTTAGACCTCCGATTCTCTGGTGTTCAATTTTTACCTGTTGATGATTCGGGCATTGGGCTACAAAATCTGCAATATTTCTCTTCATAGTATTCCACCAATAAATCTGTCGAAGATCATGATACATCTTCTTCGCTCCTAGATGGATTGAATAGCGAGAATAGTGAACTTCTGCCAAAATTTTCTCCCAAAGCTCCCCGACGTTAGGTACACATAGATGACCTTGATATCTCAAAACCCCATCTTCCTTAAGCTCTATTAGTGGTTGCTTCTGTTGTGGAATTTCCTCCCTCAATCTTACTAATTCTAGATCATCATATTATCGTTCCTTTAACTCTGTTATAAGTGAGGATTCCGCTGTGCTTTGAATAACAACTCCCCCATTACCTTGGTCTAGTAGTCGAACCTGCAAATTAGCTAACTGATGTAGTTCTCTTGTCATCTCAATCTTTCTATTTTCCACGTGGCTCAAGCTTCCCATGGATTTGCGGCTAAGTGCATCGGCCACTACATTGGCTTTACCTGGATGGTACAAAATATCTACATCATAATCCTTTAGTAACTCTAGCCACCTTCTTTGCCTTAAGTTTAAATCCTTCTGTTTGAATAAATACTGTAGACTTTTGTGGTCCGTAAGCACGTCTACATGGACTCCAAACAAGTAATGGCGCCAAATTTTCAAGGCAAATATAACTGCTGCCAATTCAAGATCGTGAGTAGGGTAATTTTGTTCGTGCTTTCTTAGTTGTCTCGAGGCATAGGCAATAACTTTACCATGTTGCATTAAAATGCAGCCTAAACCAATCCTTGAAGCATCACAATAAACAACATAACCTTCCGTGCCCTCTGAGAGAGTTAAGACAGGTGCTGAAGTAAGCCTGTCCTTCAACTCCTGAAAACTCTGCTCACATGCATCAGACCACTGGAACTTGGCAGCTTTATGAGTCAACTTTGTCAATGGTGCAGAGATAGAAGAAAATCCTTCCACAAACCTCCGGTAATAAAGCCCAAAAAACTATGGATCTCTGTAGCATTCAAGGGCCTCGGCCAATTCTTTACAGCTTCAATATTTTGGCCGTCAACTCTAATACCTTAATCTGTAACTATATGGACAAGAAAAGCCACTGAAGTCAACCAAAACTCACATTTGGAGAACTTTGCATATAATTTATGATTATGAAGTGTTTGCAATACTGCACATAGATGATCAACATGTTCGGTTTTGGACCGCGAGTAAATTAGGATATCGTTAATAAATACGATCATGAATACATCTAGGAATGACTTGAAGACCCGATTCATTAGGTCCATAAAAGATGCTAGGGCATTAGTAAGCCCAAAAGACATTACTAGAAATTCAAAGTGGCCAGACTTTGTCCTAAAGGCTGTTTTTGGAACATATACCCCTTTAACACGTAACTGGTGATACCCCAACAACAAGTCAATCTTTGAAAAACATTTAGTGCCTTGCAACTGATCAAAAAGGTCATCAATCCTTGGAAGCGGATACTTATTCTTGATTGTAATTTTGTTCAGCTATCGGTAATTGATACACATTCTCAAGGACCCATCCTTCTTACGAAAAAACAAAACTGGTGTGCCCCATGGCGATGTACTAGGCCTAATGAAACCTTTTCGAGTAGATCCTTTAACTGTTACTTTAACTCTCTTAATTCTGCAGGAGCCATCCTGTAAGGGGGAATTGATAATGGCTGAGTATCTGGGAGTAGGTAATAGGCAAACTCAATTTCCCTTTCTGAAGGGATTCCTGGAAGCTCATTCGGGAATACATATAGAAACTAACTCACCACGGGAACCTATTGAAGAGTCGCTGGTCTATCCTCTGTGCTTATTACTCGGACTAAATGATAAATATAGCCTTTAGAAATCATTTTCTGGGCCTTAAGGTAGGAAATAAACCTACCCCTTGGCGTGGCAGCATTACCTTTCCACTCCAGGATTGTCTCTTTCGGAAAATGGAATTTGACAACCTTAGTTCTACAATTGATATTAGCATAACATACAGCTAACCAGTCCATGCCCATAATGACACCAAAGTCAATCATATATAATTTGATTAGATCAGCTGAAGTGAGACAGTCATAAATCCACACTGCACAATCTCGATAAACTCGTCTAGCTATAATAGATTCACCAACCGGCGTAGATACAACAAAGGGTCTAGGCAACAACTCAGGGCCTACCCCCAACTTACCAGCAACGAGCAGGATAACATATGAAAGAGTAGAGCCAGGATCTATAAGTGCATAAACAACATGAGTAAAAATAGTCAATGTACCTGTACCAACATCAGGTGACGATTCCAAGTCCTGGCGAACGGCTAGAGAATAAGTGCGATTCTGACCACCACCAGAACTGGATGCTCCTCCTCCTCCTCTACCTCTACCATGACCTAGTGTATCCTGTTGGCCTATCCTAGGGGGATGAATAGTAGATGAAGAAGCTTCCATCGACCCTGTAGGCTGGGACATCTCACCCCTACCTTTACTCGGACAGTCTTACATAAAGTGACCAGGATGCCCACACGAATAACAAGTATCTGAACCCAGGCGACAAATCCTAGGATGCTTCCTACCGCACTGAACACAAGGTGGCAAAGGTGGCCTCATCTGACCTGAATGCCCCTGGCGATAGGAACTGGATGCACCTAAACTGTGTCCTGGTCCAGTCTTAGAAAAACGATCATACCTCTGCCTTAGCAATTGATATGGGGCACCACTAGTAGAGTGGGGTGATCGCCTATTAAAATGTGGCCTAACATTACCTCGTGGATCTACATAGAACCCAGTAGATCTAGCCCTCTTATTCTGATCCCTTTCTCGGCTTTGGTTATCTCCAATTTGCACTTCAAGATCCTCTGCAGTCTGAGCAATAGCCTGTATCTTAGAAATATTCATATCCTCTTGTGTGGATGCTATTGTTAATCCCTTAATCAATTCATCCTTAAGGCCATGCACATATCGATGAACTCTAGCTCGCATCGTACTCATAACATTGGGGGCGTACCTGGCTAATGAATCAAACCTGAGGCTGTACTATCGAACACTCATATTGCCCTGCCTAAGGGCTAGAAATTGATCAAGTCCGGCATCTCGAACCTCTTGTGGAAGATAGTCAGCTAGGAAGGCCTCTGAAAATTCCTCTCATTCAGTTGGGGGTGCATTTGATCCTCTAGACCGATCCCAAGCCTCGAACCATAAAATGGCCACATCTCGTAACCTGAAAGATGCAAACTCCACTACCTCCACTACTGTTGCATGCATGACTCGAAGTACACGATAAGTCTGATCAATAAACTCCTGAGGATCCTCACGTGGGTCAGTGCCTTTAAATATAGGAGGACTTAGGTTGATAACCTCTCGAGCCCTAGAACTTTTTGAGCCACCTGACCTAACACTCGTTGATGCCCCAATTTGTTGTTGTTGTGTGGCTACCATCTGGGTCAATAATCGAAGATCACTCCTGATGTCCTGGTCCTCTGCTTCAGGTGGAGGAGCTACAAGGGCTGGTTCATCTCTAGCTATCTCAGATGCCACTGGAGCAGGTGGGGTCAGGGGTACTGGATACCCTCTAGTCTCATCAGTTACTTGATGAATTGGGATCTCTGGTGTCGGTGATTCACTTTGAACCTCAAATCTATCCATTCGGATAGGTGGGTATTGACTAGTACCTTCCCCCGTATCCATGCCAACCCGTCGGCTACTCATTTGTCTGGTCACAGGCAATTCTGTAAATAAGGAATAGAAAAACATGAATTAGACTTCAAACAACTTATGACCTCGCTCTATTGCACAATCTAGCAGATGAAAGAAGGATAACAATTCCTAAATGTCTCGTAGCCTCATGATTATAAGTATGGTGCACAACACACCCATAAGCAAGACTCTACTAGACATGGCTTGTAGACTCCCTGGGATTCGACGTGCTTTGATACCAAGTTTGTCACGCCCCAAACCATTGGAGGCATGACCGACACTCAGAGCCCCAAAAGGCCGAGGGTACCAAAATAAAGTGTATCTATGTTGAACCAGCTGTGGGTCTGAGACCAAAAAGGTCTCTAAGAATAGCTATTTGAAACACTAAAAGCTCAATAGTAGGTAAACAACTCAAGGCCGACAAGGCTATTATCATAGTAGATAGCTAATAACAAGGCCGACAGGGCCATACCCAACACTGATATACATATACACGTCTACAAGCCTCTAGGAGTAAGTTAAATATCTCATATCCAGGACAGGGCCCTGGACTACCCATAAGCTGTACATATACATAACCTGGTCAAAATATAAGCTAGACCTCTGACTCGTCAGCTCCAGGAAGAATAGAGCTTACCAAAATGGTTGAACTCTGCAACTCCTACTGAAGAGGTCTGTCTGGGGTTGTGTCTGGACCTGCAGGCATGAATGCAGTGCCCCCAGGCAATGGGGACGTTAGTACGACAATAATGTACTGGCATGTAAGGTAGAAACATAAAAGCAAGTCACAAGTAGTAAATCTGAACAAGATATAATATGAAACTTGTAAACTGTAATTGGTAAGACTCGTTAAGCTCTTTCTCCTTTATTCTTTTTAGAATACAACACATGTATTAACTTACACCGCAACTCACTCCTTATAACCCATGTTGAACCACAATAGCGCCTCGCCGCACCCTATATATAATAGCCTCAATATGGCAGTAGCGCCTAGGCGCACACTATATATATAATGGCCTCAATATGGCAGTAGCACCTCGGTGCACACTATGTATATAATGGCCTCAATATGGCAGTAGCACCTCGGTGCACACTATGTATATAATGGCCTCAATATGGCAGTAGCACCTCGGTGCACACTATGTATATAATAGGCTCAATATGGAAGTAGCACCTCGGTGCACACTAACAAGCAAACAACGCATAATAAGCGTATTACTAGATTGACCTTCAAAGTTATTCTTGTTATTTATGAAGGTTCATTTAGATAACTTCTTTAACCTTGGCTTACTAGGTGTTGGAATCAACATACAAAACACATATAAATGGGGATTTGACTTGCTAACTTTCCTTTTATACATTCTAAAGCTTTATTAGGGATCACAATACAAAGAAGAAACTTGACAAAAGGATAACTTACGTTTCGTGCAAAAATAATCAGATTTTTATAAGAAGGCAACTTGAATCACCATAATGTATAACTTATTTCCTTAAGACTTTTCGAGTTACCAAATAAGCTCTCTTCCAATAGAATACTCAAATTCCTTCTTTCTGAGATTTAGTGTTCTATTTCTAGATTCATGCCGATTAGGAATAAAGAAGCCTTAACATACCCCGTTCCATCCGAAGATTGCGCTTACCACAACTTGGAATTTCCTTTATTAAGTTAATCTACAACACAAGGGTATAATGAAGCTAATATTAGCTCTTATACCTGATGCAACCTTTCGAAAACAGCAGCTAAACATTTCCCGAGCAGATTTACGTATTTTGCATTAATTAAAGGTGTATCATCACACCTTTCTCCCCTGTCCAATACACATTACACACACACCAACCTATTGCCTCCAATAATACAAAACACATCAAATAGCCCCTACACAACTCACCATGCCGAAATACAATAGCAACACATTGAACCCACGGCTTTCGATCGTCATCCCGTGAGTTCTTAACAACAATTCAACAACAATTGTCCATCCGAACATCAATCCAAAAATATGATTATGGGCAGAGTACTTACCACACTTGAAGGGTGTTTTCATCCTCTTTTTACTGATGGCTTGAAAAGCATAAGTACCCCCTACACATACACCAACAAGAGAAGAAGAAATCTCTTAATTGTTAGACAATTTCTATGTGTTAAATCTTAAGAAAGGGGATGCCATAGTTTATGTCTTTCTTACCATAGGATATCCTAGCTATATGTACTAGATTACTACCAAGATAAAAAGTTGTTTAACTCACCTTAAGCTTGAATGAATCTTGATCTTCTTAGAACTCTAAAGGGAGAGAGGGGCTGCCAAAAGGAAAGGAGATAAGAGAGATTTTTCCAGCTTTTTGTGATCAATATTGATCAACAAAATGTATGTATAAAGGGATCAATTTGGCCGACTTTTTTGAGTATATTTGGGCCAAAATGGGTCAAGAAACTTGGGCCAAAATTACCATCTGCTTGGGCCTCAAAAGGGTTAAGTTTTGTGGCTGATTTTGGGCTTCTCTTGGGTCAAAATGTGGTCAATATTGGTGGCTACCTTTTGTAGTTGTTTGGGCCAGATTTGGTTGTGCTTTGATGGGCCAACTTTAAGCTTCATTTGGGCTACCATTAGGTCTAATAATCCATGGTGTTGCTGCCCGTAATCGGCCCTCGGAACTTGGTTCGTTAGCATAGGTAGGTGATGCACCTTCTTGTCACCTAAGAGATTATATAAGTCGAGCAAGCACCTCACTTGTTTTATCTAATTTTCAAAACCCTCATCCTTATACTTTAACTTAACACTTATATACATTTGATCATTTCAAATTCTAGGCCAAAGTACCTTTTTCACAATCTCGAGCTCAAATACCTTCGTCGATATTTATTTAGTCACATAGGTTTTGAAAGGTACGAGGTGTTACAGGTTGAGCCTTCATCTTTGACTACTCCAGCCTGTGTTGGACATCATCAGTCTGATGCCCCTCTATATGGGCCATAGGTAGAGGTTCCGGATGTTGTTTCTCTAGGTGCGACTCTATTTACCTTCGGTTGGTGATAGCCTTGCTCGTGTTGTGATTCTCCCCTTTTTCAAGTTTTTGCTCATGTGCCTTCCTGCTTTACTTGTTTGTTGTTTTTCTGTTTGAGTTTGTAGTTATATTAGTGTGTTTTTGATAGATCATCTCTTTTTAGTAGCGGATGAGTTGTCCTTGAGAGGTGTTTTCCCAGAGTTGTAGCTCGAGGGTAGGTCTTGTTTAATCTCGCTTCTTGTTCATTGTAGTTCTTGTCTTGGTTGGGTATTCCTTTCTAGCGGTCCTAGATGGTTGTTGCCTAGGCCGTTATCTAGCATGGCTAGAGATATTTGTATTGGTTCGGCATGATACCGGTAGTAGTGCTAAGTTTGAACTCCTGTCTTAAGTCGAGTGGTGTTGGTTTTTCTAGTGAGCATTGGTAAGTTTTGATTTTCTCTGCTGACTAAAATTGTCCCTCCTTAGTTATTTGGTCTGGTGAGTTAGCAGGTAGGGTTTGCTTCCGTGGTTTCTTTCTGTTCTAAATCTAGTTGAGTTTCTTTCTTGCTCTCCCCAGTTCTAGTTGATATTATCAAGTTTGAGTATGACATTATGGTCGGATTTTGGATTTATCTATTTTGCTAAGTGATGATGGTAGCATCGTGATTGATGTCTGGCTATGGAATTATGGCTTTGGGAGCGAGTGTTTGCCTACAACATGTTGGTTGAGTTAGGAATTTGGCCTACCCTCATTCCGTCGTATCAAGTGTTGCCGTAGGAGTTGTTGGAGCTAAGGAAACATCTCCAGGTTACATTTGAGAGAGAGCTTGTTAGGTTCGGGTTTCCTTGGAAAGGAGTTTGTTGGGTTTGCAAAGGAGGGTGCTGACTCATTGCTCACGCTTTGTGTTTTAGTAAGCTAGATGAGGTGACAATCAAGAGTTTCCTCTGGCTTGGGTGTTGGTGACTTTCTTCAACCAAATTTCAATTTGCAGTGGCTTTTTCCTTTGGTTAGTTTGAGGTTTCAGTAGCAGTTGCAGTTTGGGAAAATGACATATTCAGTGACTAGCTGACTGTAGTTCCTATGTGTTCATCGGTAGTGTATGGATCTACACAGAGGTTTGACAGAGGTTTTGGTTGCCAACTACTATTGGGTTTCAAAATTGTGGGCTAGCAAACTACTCTAAATGGTTAATGGTTGTTTCTTTTCGGTTGTGGTTCCTTGAGTTTGAAGGCAACGAGTTTAGATAACTTATCTTCCCTATTTCAGTTATAGAGTGATAGTTGGCCTTGGACACCTAGTCCTTGGCAAACCTTTGAGTTAGGCTGGACAATCCAGAGTTCAGCGGTGTTCTAGATAGTATGAGGTTCCTTCTACTATGGGTGGACGGACTCAGCGTCCTAAGTTTGAGATTCAGTGGTATTGTATTATATGTGATCAGATTGTGCAGGTTGAGACTAGCGAGGCTATTTTGGGTTCTAATGATACTTTAAGGTCGGTGGTCGCCTTTGCATTTCGAGGGTTTGAAAGCTTGATTAGTTTGTTCTTCAAGAATTGTCTGTTATGTGGGGTTCCAGTGTTGGTTAGACTCATCTAGTATGGACTAAAAAATTTGGTATGTGGTATACTTCTAGATGGTTGGTTGGTGTGTTGATATAGTAGAGCGGTTGATTCGAGCCAAAGGTATGAGTTAAAGGTGTATGCAAAAATTTCTATGGCTAAATGGCAACCTTGAACCCCAGGCACCTTTTCCTTTGCCCATGGGGTGTTTTGACTTGATATTCATGGCAAGGGGGACTTCTTCCTGAGGTAATATTAGTAAGGCAATTTCAAATCTGATCGATGTTGGGTATTCTTAGAGTTTGGAGCTTAGCTGGTGATTTCAGACTCTGTGGTAGGCTTACCACACTCTTTGTAGAGGCTTGGTTTTGGTTTGGTCCTATTGGGCCAGTTTGCCAGGTTCATTAGCTTCCTGTTGATTCAAACTTGACGCGGTGCAGTGAAGTTGGGTTCATTCTACAGTTTCGAAAATTTCTCTATCAACACACGATGTTCATACATGGCTTTCCTAACCATGGTGTGCAAAATTCAGTCAGGTTCAGATAAGGTTGTTCAGTTGGGTTCAGTTATCTAGTTTGATATTAGCAAAAGTGTTCGTTCGTTGGTGGATGGTCAGTCGGGGTAGGTAACTCCAGTTTTTGAGGATATGCTATGGGTTGTTGTCTTGTATGGAAAACACTAGTAAACTATGACTTGGTTTGGAAGGAGTTTGAGTAAAAAGGGTGACTTCGCTCATGGTAGAGTATAAGCGGGAACTATGGATCAATGGTGTATCAGTTGATGCTTCGAGAGGGGTTTGAGTGTTTGACTTGTATGAAGCTTCAAGTTTGTGGTGCAAAAGGATTCAGTTCAAAATAATAGGATTTTGCGGATCAACAGGTTCATGAGTTAGAGTTTTGGGTTGAAGGATTTTCTGGTATAACTTGGTTGTGGTTTAGAAGATTCGAGTTCTGTGTGTTGGTCGCCTTGATTCTTTAGTTTTGGTTGTGTGTCGGTGCTGACCAATTGAGATTCTCGACGTTCAGCTTAGGTTGGCAGATCTTTGGAGTTTTGGAGTTTGAGTTTTGAATCTAACTTGGCTTGTATGAAGTTTAGTCTTGGTTGCCTTTTGTGGTTTCATTCTGATGGGTGTCGTCCGGTCGAGGAGGCTACCCGGGTTGTCCGTGAAGTGGTGCGGGCTTTGTATCCGCTGTTCTTAAGTCCCTAGTATTTCCTTTGTTCCTGACTTTCGGGGACAAAAGTCTTTTTAGTAGTGGATAATGTAATGACTCTTCCAGTCATTTACATATTTTTGCCTTTCTTTTACTGTTAGAGCTTGCCTATAGCGACCCCAAGTCATTTATGGCTTGCTGGGACTGGTATTTTGATGTCCGGGCCGTTCGTTTGGTCTTTATGGCCATTTCCTTAGTATGTGACTTCTAGTTTGGTTGTTGGCTTGCTTCCCTTCTTTTCCTTTACTTTGAGGTTACCAGTATACTGGCCATCTATTTAAATTTTTTTTGTATATACTGTTGTTGCAAGGATACCAGGTGTGCCCTTATTCCTTCTTTCACCTGAGTATTTGTGTATGTGTATCTTTTGTGCTAGCAAGTTATTCATGTATTCTTGGTTGGATTACACATGTGCTAGTTTTCTTGTGCTTCTTCCTCATTTTCTGTGACTATCTACTTGTATTCTGCTTTGTATGGCTTTTATATTTTATATGCGCTCAGTCGGCCGATGATGCCTACTGGGTACCCATTGCTTAGTAATTGGTTCTCATACTACACTTCTGCACTTTTTGGTGAAGATATTAGTGTGAGATTTTTCCGTTAATCGCGTTGGAGACTCGTGCAGCTTTTAAGATCTTCGAGACTAGGGTGAGTGCCTGACGGTCGGGGCTTAACCACATCTCATCTTTGTACTGTTACTCTTTCTATATTCGGAGTTAACTGTACTTATCTTTTGTTACTTTTAGCACTTGTATCCTATTAGAAGCTTATGTACTCTCTATACCAAGTGTTGAGGTTGGTGTAGTTTTCTTATTATATTCTTATTTTGCTTGTGCTTATCTTTATCTTACTCTGCTTCCGTTTATTTCCGCTTGTCATGCGTATTGGTTAAGTGGTAGCCCATTTCTAACCATTCCAGGCTACGACAATTGGTTCACCTACTGGGGAGTTGTAGGTGCCATCATGACCTGAGAAATCGGGTCGTGACAAACAAATAAATATATTTTTTATTTTTCAATTTTTTAAATCTAATACCGACTTCGAGAGGTCTGTTTTATTAAAATAAATAAAATTTATTATATACTACAGACCTTTTATGGTCGATTTAATTAATTTTAATTGTTTTTTTAAAGAAACATATAATCGTCCATTGGTGAACGATTTAGTTAAAAATAAATATAAAATTATATTTATTAATTATTTTTTATATTAATAAATGAAATAGATTTTATATTTTTATATTTATGTAATTTGCTACAGACCTTAAGAAGTCAGCGTTTGTCTAATTTCTTTTTCCTGGGTAATTTTTTGATCTTCTGATGTCAAAAAATAAATTTCTCGCTATTTTTCTTCAAAGAAACCGACCTCCCTAGGTCGGTTTCCGTAAAAAAATTAACTTTACATTTTTGCAAATATCGACCTCACGTGGTCAGAAATTACCGACCATGAAGCGGAGGTCGGTTATAGTATTTTTTTTAGGAGTGATACTTTCTGATATAGTTGAGCGAAAAGCTCTCTTCTCTCTCATGCTAAACCCTAAACCATGACCTACCATCGCACCTCCACCTATGGCCACCACGGCCACTGGTCAGCCACCACTGGTAACTGACCAGATAATAGGCTTACCTACAACCTCAGAAAAATCTTCCCCCAACCTTTATCGTCCTAGAACCCCTAGCGATCCTACTAGCTTGCCTACTGATCAGACCAACCCAACCACAGATGTGGCCAGCGCCCCTATGAGTTTTCCTACCGATGATGGAGACATACAAGAACTTATCAAGCAAGAGGCAAAACCAAAGTATGCAGATTTGATAAAGCCAAATACGTTGAACAAGCAGAATGTTGAGATGGGAATCCCAATTCCAATCAAAGAGTTGACATATAATAATGGTATACCAAGAGTGACTTGGACTGAAGCTGAAGTACAGAACATGAACATTAAAGAGAACCTACAAAATGCAATTGTGGGAAAATTTTCTTATGCATGGACGGACATGGAGGAACTGAGAATAAAAATCCCTAAACAATGCAAAATTAAAGGGGATTGTAAGATAGGGTTACTACGCAATAGGCATGTCTTAATTATGCTACAATTAGCTCAACTAATGTCTGCACCAGAAAGATTCAGAAGTGTAGTATGAGCACCAAGACAACGGGTACTCAGTAGGCATCATCGGCCGACTGAGCACATATAAGATATAAAAATAGTAAAAAGAAGAATACAAGAAAGCAGTCACTGAAGCAAGGAAGAAGCACAAGGAACTAGCACAAGGAGTAATCAACCAAGAGTTACAAGTAAACATGCTAGCACAAAACATATACATAACACAGAAACACAGGTGTAAGGAAGAAACACCTGGAATCCTTGCAACAATAGTATATAAAAAGAGAGAGAGTCAGGAACATGGCGGTATACCGGTAACCTCAAGTAAAAGGAAAAGAAGGAAAGTAGTCTAACATACTAAAGATAGAATCAACAAGCATAAGGAAATTATAACACCAATCCCATCAGAGAGTTTTATAGTTTGTTGTTGCAGCTAGTGTTGCTGGTTCTGGTGTGGAGCACCTGTATGCCTGGGGAGTGAACCTTCATAGCTACCCCTGCGGTTACCAGCCACACCTGCGGTCCTAGGTGACATCGACAGGGGGTGCCCCTATGCTCCTTTTCTCTCTCCTGCACTACTGCCCTTGTGGTGTGATCACCGCATCTGTGGGGTTGGGGGTTTCATTGACCTCTACCCTTGTGGTGGTCTGGGCACAACGAGAATGCCGCACCTACATCATTTTTACAATAGGTGTGTGATAACGCTCAAGCAAACTCTACTATTAGGAGGTATCGGCAATTTTTAGAGCAAAACACATTTATAGTTCCCAACAGATGTCAGGGTCGATCCTATAGAAAATTTAGAGTTTAGCCTAGGTGATTATAAAATATAGCTCACAACGAGAATGAGTAATATAAAAATGGGGGGAACTGCGAATCTGTCACAATTTCTCAATTCAACAAAATAAAGCAATAAAGTAAAACAAGGTGTAGACAATAGAGAGGACAACTAGGGATGTGTGTCAAAAGGGACTCGAACATGGGATAGGGTGATTTGTTATTCATGGAAATTCATGCTAAATGACATGGGTAACCTTGGTTTTAAGTATGGTTATTTATCTCTCGATCAAAAACCATATTTTCAATAGTCTCAAGTCAAGCACTATTGATTAATCACAAAACAACCAAGCTAATGTTAGGGAGGTCATACTATTTCTAGCTTTAGACCCTTATATGGGTGATTCCATCAATGTGCACTATTTCTAGCCTCAATCTAAACTGAAGCCCAAGTTCCTACTAGCAATTTCACATCCGAAGTTATGATTTCCTCTTTCAAGCAAGACCACAACCAAGTAAGAAAAATCAATATTTGCAACCACCAATTTAGTTAAATAACTTTTATTTCACTTTTTCTCAGATGGTTCGGTCGAGATCAGCAGAAGGCAAGGACGAGACCCCTACACATATAGTTAGAGGCCTAGCTAGGGGACGGGGTAGAGGTTGACCCAGAGGTTTGGGTAAGGGACGGGTTGTAGTTCCAGCTCGAGCCCAGATAAGATTATCATGGCCAGAGCCTAATATTGGTGTTGAAGAGGTACATTATGAGTCAGAAGGTATGGGTCCAGCCCAACATTCAGCAAGTTTAACGGCTACTCCAGTACTGCAGAATACATTAGTTTTCCTTCTTGGGTTTGTTGAGGGTATGTCACAACCATAAGCTTTTCCTGGTACCCAAGGGTAACAGGGGTTGTCCCAGGGTACTCGAGGTGGTATCTAGTCTTGTAGATCAGGTGGTAGTGGAATTCGGAGCCGCATGTATGCATTTCTGGGACATCCAGAGGCTGAGGCTTCAGATGTTGTCATCACAGGTATGATCTCCATTTGTAATCAATCAACTTCTACTTTATTTAATCTGGGGTCTATAATCTCCTGTGTATTCTTATTATGCTACCCATCTGGAGTCTGCTTGTAAGTTATTACCTATTCCTTTATGTGTATCTACCCTAGTAAGAGATTCTTTAGTAGTGGATCATGTTAATCAGGCTCGTGTGGTGACTATTTTAGGATATGACATGTGGGTAGCCCTGGTTTCTGCTTAATATGGTCAATTTTGATGTGATTTTAGGCATGGATTGATTTTCTCCCTACCATGCAATCTTGGATTGCTTCGCCAAGACTTTTACTTTATGGATTCCTAGTATCCCTCTTATAGAATATAAGGGTGTCAATAGCCTCATACCAAGATGAGTTATATCCTTCTTGAGAACCTAGCAGTTTGTAGGGAAGGGGTGCTTAGCCTATCCTGCTTACGTCTGTGATACTAGTGCCACAACACCTTCACTTGAGTCAGTTCTTGTGGTTTGCAAGTATTAGAATGTGTTTCCTTTTGGTCTATTAGGGTTTTATCCCAATCATGATATTGATGTCGAGCTAGGAACTCAGCCCATTTCTATTCTAGCATATTAGATGGCACCCACTGAGTTGAGGGATCTTAAGGATCAACTTTAGGATTTGTTGAGTAGATGGTTCATCAGGCCTAGTATGTCTCCATAGAGTGCTCTGATTCTGTTTGTGAAGAACAAGAATTGGTCCATACGTGTATTGACTACAGGCAGATGAATAAGGTGACCATTAAGAACATGTATAAAATGTCGTGTATTAATGATATGTTTGACCAACTACAAGATGCAACAATTTTCTCAAAGATAGACTTGAGGTCTGGTTATCATAAGTTGAGGATTAGGGTTGCAAACATCCCAAAGACTGTATTTAGGACTCGATATGGACATTATAAGTTCCTAATCATGTCTTTTGGGTGTCACCAATGCCCCAATAACATTTATGGAGTTGATGAACCGAGTGTTCAGAGCTTACTAGGATTCCTTTATTGTTGTATTCATCAATGACATCTTATATATTTGAGGAGAAGAGATGAGCATGAGCAGCATTGAGAATTGTACTTCAGACCTTGCGAGACCTTCAGTTGTATGCCAAGTTCACTAAGGGTGAGTTTTGGCTTGAGTTTGTGGCATTCTTGGGGCATGTGTTGTCTAAGGATGGGATTATGGTGTATTCGGCAAAGATTATAGTAGTTCATGATTGGACTAAGCCTACTTCTCCTATCAAGGTTCACAGTTACAATGGGGTAAAAAGTTACTACATACAGTTTGTGGATGGGTTTTCTACTTTAGCAGCTCCGTTGACTAGATTGACTCAAAAAATGTCCCTTTCCACTGGTCTGATCTATGCAAGGTAACCTTCCGATCAAGGGTCAGAGTTGTACTGTGTATTGTGATGCTTCTGGTGTTTGTTTAGGTTGTGTATTAATGTAGTGGGGCTGAGTTATTGCTTATGCTTCCAGATAGCTGAAGGTTCACGAGAGGAACTACCTCACTCATGACTTAGAGTTAGTAGCGGTAGTGTTTGCATTGAAAATTTGGAGGTATTATCTGTATGGTGTGCATTGTGAGATCTTCACTAACCATTGTAGTTTTTAGTATATCTTTAGCCAGAAGGATCTTAATTTAAGGTAGCACAGGTGGTTGGAGTTACTAAAGGACTATGACATCTCCATTCTTTATCATCCGAGAATGGAAAACATGGTAGTGGATGCATTTAGCCAGAAGGTAGTGAGTATGGGTAGCTTTGTATTCTTAGCAGCGGAGGAGTGACCTTTAGCCTTGGACATCCATTCTTTGGCTAACAGGTTGGTTAGACATGATATTTTTGAGCTGGGTCATATTCTTTCTTGTGTTGAGGCTAGATCTTCCTTGTTAGAGTAGATTTGGGAACTACAGTTTGAGAATGCAAGGTTGAGGATCATTCATGATATGGTATTGAGTGGTGAGGCTAGGAAAGTGACCTTAGATTCGGAGGCTGTTTTGAGGATTGAGGTCGTTTCTCCATTCCTTGAGTTGGTGATCTAGTTAGGTTGATCTTGGAGGAGGCTCATTGTTTTAGGTATTCCATACATCCCAGGGCAGCTAATATGTATCGTGACTTGAGGAAGCACTACTGGTGGTGTGGGCTGAAGAGGGATATCTCTGATTTTATGTCTAGGTGCTTGAACTGTCAGCAGGTGAAGTTCTAGCCCCAGAGACCTGGTGGATTGACCTAGAGGCTACCTATTCCAGAGTGGAAATCGGAGCAGATAGCTATGGAGTTTGTGGTAGGCTTGCCATGTACTTTGTGGAGATTTGATGCTATTTGGGTCATTGTGGATAGGTTGATGAAGTGTGCTCATTTTATGGCTAATCAGACTTCCTATCGTTCCGAGTGGTTGGCTCAGATCTACATCTGTGAGATTGTCCATTTGCATGGGGTGCCAGTTTCTATCATTTCTGACCGTGGTACTCAGTTTACTTCGTGCTTTTAGAGGTCTACTCAGAGAGAGTTAGGTACCAGAGTCAAGCTTAGCACTGCTTTTCACCTATAGACTGATGGTCAGCAAAAAGTGCACTATTCAGTTTTTGAAGGATATGTTGCGAACCACTGTTATTGATTTCAGAGGCCAGTAGGACCATTTCTCAGCCTTGGCAGAATTCGCATATAATAATAGTTATCATTCAAGCATTCAGATAGCTCCATTAAAAGCTTTCTATGGTAGGTGGTGCAAATATCTAGTAGGTCTGTTTGATGTCTTCGAGGTTAGGCCATGAGGTACTGACTTGCTGATTCCATGGATATACTTTGTGTTATTCAGGAGAGGCTTCGTATTTCCTAGAGTAGGCCAAAGAGTTATGCTGACCGAAGGGCTCAAGTGTTAGAGTTCATAGTTGGTGACTGTGTGTTCCTTCGGTTGTCACCCATGAAGGGCGTGATGAGGTTTGAGAGAAAAGGCAACCTTAGTCCTAGATTCATTGGGCCATTTGAAATCCTTCATCACATTAGCAAGGCTACTTATAAGGTGTTCCTGCCTCCTGCTCTTTCCAGTGTTCATCCAGTTTTCTATGTTTCTATGTTGCGGCAGTATATTCCGAATGAGTCTCACGTTCTTTAGTGGGATTCGGTTCAGTTGGATGAGTCTCTAGACTTTGAGGAGGATCCAGTTGCTTTTTTGGTGTCGAGGAGGCTACTTGGGGTATTGAGAAAGACATGCGGACCTGCTATCCTCACCTTTTCGAACCTTCAAGTACCTTTCTCTCTTTATCTTTTGATGATGAAAGTTCTTTTAGTAGTGGATGTTGTAATTAATCTCAAGGTCATTTCCTTGATTTTTTTTTTTTTTTCTGTGTTTCGAGCTTTCTCACAGTGGCTGCAGGTAATTTATGACTTGCCAGGACAAATAGTTTGGTTCCTGGGCAGTTTGTTTGTATTTTAAGCCATTTCCTTATTTTGCAACTCATAAGGTTGGTAGAGTTGACTTTGGTCAACATTTGGAAAAGATGGCATCGTATGGAAATTACATCATTGTTGTTAGCTCTGGAATATTGACTTTGGGCTAGTAGGACCTTTGGTTCAGGTCTCGAGGCACCTAGACTCATTTTGGGCTATTAGGTTCCATTGGTAAAAGTTAGTTTTGAGTGTGGGCTCCACTTTTTATCAAAACAAACTTTGTTGGGGATTTTGTTTATTTCGTTGAGTCCGGACTGTCATTTTTAGTACGGTATCATATTTGATTTGTGTTCACGGGGTTTTGAATAAATATTGAGGGTGCCATCAGAGAGTTTTATACTTTGTTATTACAACTAGTGTTGTTGGTTCTGGTGTCGCGCACCTGCATGCTTGGGGGGTGCACCTTCGTAGCTACCCCTGCGGTAACCAGCCTCACTGCGGTCCTAGGTAACATTGACAGGGTGGCGCCCCTATGCTCCTTTTCTCACTCTTGCAGTGCCGCCCTTGTTGTTTGTTCACCGTACCTACGGGGTTGGGGGTTTCATTTACCCTCTTCCCTGTGGTGGTCTGGGCGCAATGGGAATGCCGCACCTGTATTATTTTGACCGCATGTGCATGATAACGCTCAAGCGTGCTCTCCTATTAGTAGGTATCAGTGATTGTAAGAGCAAAACATATTTATAATTCCCAACGGATGTCAGGGTCGATCCTACAGAGAATTTAGAGTTTAGCCTAGGTGATTATAAAGTAATAAAGTAAAACAAGGTGTAGACAATAGAGAGGATTACTAGCGATGCGTGTTAAATGGGACTCAAATATTGGATAGGGTGATTGCTTATTCATGCAAATTCATGCTAAACGATATGGGTAACCTTGGTTTTAAGTATGATTATTTATCTCTCGATCAACAACCATATTTTCAATAGTCTCAAGTCAAGCACTATTATAATCGCTAAACAACCAAGCTAATGTTTAGGGAGGTCATACTATTTCTAGCTTTAGACCCTTATATGGATGATTCCGTCAATTTGAGCTATTTCTAGCCTCAATCTAAATGAAAGCCCAAGTTCCTACTAGCAATTTCATATCCGAAGTTATGTTTTCCTCTATCAAGAAAGACCACAACCAAGTAATGAAAATCAATGTTTGCAACCACTATTTTTAGAGTTAAAATATGGTGAAATTACTAGACCCATGTCAATAAAGCAATTATAAACAAGAATTGGCAACACCCACACCCATTTTCAAGTACCCATTATCAACACATCCCTAGATAAGAGGTTTAGCTACTCATGCTTAAGGAAAGAGGTATACCAAATGGGTAATTCAATTTCCCTTCCATTCAAGAAAATTTCTCAATATTCAAGCTCAATTTGTACACAAATGGTGGTTCACAGAATTGGGAAGAAGGAATTTGAAGAAACCCTCTTCTTGTTCTTAGAAGGGAAAACTAGTTCACAAAGCTAAGAATATTGTTCAAAATTCAAAACTAACAGAACTATTTACAATTGTGCCTAAAATGGTTTTATAAACATTCCCAAAATGTCACATAACTTTGGACAAAAATGCCCTTTTGGTGGTGTGTGATGCGACGTGTGGTTTGCATAACGTGATGTGCGTATCACACACCCTCTTCAGTGGACTAGTGACTCGGGAAAATTGGGAGCTTCATGCAAAGTGGGGTGCGGTTCGCACAAGGCATTGTGCGCGTCACACATCGACTACACCTCTTAGAAGATTCTTCATCCAATTTTTGAGCATTGTGCAGTGGGAGGTATGGAATGCACCTCGTGTTATGCATGTCGCACGAGGTCTGCACCTCTCGGCATAATCTCCATCATGTTCAATCTTTCACACTTCAACTCCTTTTCAGCTTTTTTGGGTCCAATTCCTTATTTTCCATCTTTGATCATAAGTACCTGCATAGACATCAATAAAGGTCATTAGAACCTCTAAATCTTATCAAAACATAGCAATAATTCATGAGTGAAGGCTCAATAAGTTGATAGATTACCGACTTATCAAACCCTAAAAGATGAACTATTGCTTGTCCTCAAGCAAGATACTTACAAGGTAAGGAATGAATTATGCTCCAAAACCCAATCAAGGCACCAAAGACTACTCCATTCTAACGACTAAGAAAAATAAAAAATAAAAAGACTCAAACAAAAGACTCAACTACTATGCTTATATCAATATGAACCACCACATTATCAAGGCAATTGATCCTTTCAAAACCTTTTCAAAAAGGTTTTCATTTCTCATTCAAAACCAAGGGACTTTTTTCATTCAATAAAAGATACGAAGCTTCTCAAGTCATTAGCATGGGCCATTAAGGTTTTTCTCGAGATTCACCATACAACTTGTCTCATTCATTCCTCTTAATTTAAATAGAGACTTCATGTTTCAATTTGAGTGCATGAATCCACTCACTACAAGAGAGAATCTCACTCACAATTATGCAATTCACAAAACAAAGAGATTATAGAGAACCACGAAGACTCTCACTTTCTCAAGGAAATTTAAGTGCACACATGTCGAACCATAGGCTTGCCCTTCATGTAAATCACCACTAAGGTAGGGAAGCCAAGCTCAGAATCACCAAGAACTTGCGGGTTACGATGTTGTCTTGGGGTAATGTGAGGATTTGCATATGATTCAAGTGACTACACCTCCCTAATGCTCTTTGTCATTATTTCAACACCGCTCACATTTTTTACTTTTGACATCACTTTATTTCTTCCTCACACAACCCAAGCTTCTCCTTTTTTATCATGATTATTCAAAACTCCTTGTATCACTTTTGTTTGGCAGCACCTATGCTTTATTTTCATTTTGCTCATTGGATTGAACTTTTTGAAGAAATTTTCAATTCAACTTAAGGTGCTATCTTGCACTTGAAGTGCATCTCTTTTCATCTCCTCCTTGATCACATGAACCCCTAAACTTAGTCATTTGCCTATATTGTCTTTTCATCCCCCCCAAACATATGATTTTAGCCTACATTTCACTTTTAAGCAATTAGGAAGGATGGGTGCCAAGATAGAGGTTCCTAAAAGGTCAAGGCATTAAGCAAGGTTCCAAAGAATGGTCATGAGTTCAAGGGGGTTTACTAGAGTTGATGTCGAGGGAAGTCATTTGGGTGAAGTGGCTATCAAGAAGGGCCTATGATCATTTTCCAAGCTCGGCCACACCTTGAATTACGCCTTGAATCATATTTGGGGAAAGTTCAAGAAGACACATACGCACAAGAATCAAGGTAAAGCCTCACCACACAAGGCATCATGCCACAAGACTTCTTTCATTAGTCTCAAGATTAATTGGGACAAAAGACTTTTGACAAGCTATTTCGAATTCATTACACACTCATTTGTGAATTGATCAAGCCAAAGCGATATTGTACAAGTCATGACAAGAGAATTCTCTCCTCAAAAATTCATTTTCCCTCTTTCCTTTCATTTCCAAAAACATCTTGCCAAGAAAAATTTTTGGTGGGTCCAATTCGAGACAAGCACACTATGGACTCAAATTTAAACTAAAACTTAGCATTTTCCCTTAAGAAAGTCGTCTCTCAATCTATCATTGAGAAATACCAACACGGTTCGACACAAAAACAAAAGAAAAGGAAAAGAAAATGAAGAAAATAATTTTCTCCTTGGGAAAGAACCGTGGTATTAAGAAACCCTCAGAGTTTATTGCTAAACTACTATTCATAAGACGATAACCAATTTGCGCGCTCATGAATCAGTTGAAAAACAAGCCTCGGCATAGGCCTTTAGCGTATTTACAAAGCACGTGTAGTGGAACAATGGGGCATGTAAGACTAACCCGACAACACAATCATCAATAATAAAAATCAAGCCCGGGTAGTGGAACAATGGGGCGTGTAAGATTAACGCGGCAAAACAATCATCAATAATAAAAATCATGCCCGGTGAGGGCATAATTAACCTCAAAACAAAACAAAATATAAAGAAAAGGCCTGGCAAGGGCAATATCATCACAATCATCTAAAAATGCCCGACAAGGGCTAAATCAAGTCTAGAAAGAGAAATTAAGAATGTCAAGCCCAACACGGGCGCCAAAAATCAAAATCAAATAAAGCCACCTCCCCCATAAAAAGAAGCATTGCCCTCAACGCTTTCAAGATCAAGTAGGGAAAGAAAGGGGCAACTACCTGGAGGACTATACCTCATCATCATCATCATCTGCTGCCTCATCATCTACAGCCTCTCCACTAGGGCCAGCACCACCCTTTTGGGAATGTGCAGTAACTGAGGAATCTCTAAGGATGATGAAAATCTGGATTCTGGTCATAGTCATCAAGCAATGCATCCACATCACCGGGTAGCTCCTCATCATCATCTGCAAGGGATGAAATAAAGTTATCCATAGTACCATGAATGGTATGAAGTGGTGGTAAGGTGCTGAAATCTTCCTCTACCACTAGATCCTTACCTTTTTCCTTATCGAGGTACTTTCAGAGTGTTTTGATGGATCCCTCAATGATATCTACCCTTTTGCAAAGATTGGACACACTATCCACAACTCCCTTGATGGCCCTCTTGACCGCCCTATGATACTAACATGGATAGCATGGTTGACACGAGCATGGATGGCATAGATAACACATACGATGTTCATGCAAAGGGAAGCTTATGAGTCCGTGGGAGTGATGTGGATGAAGAAAATAGGCCATTTGTGCAAGTGGCTAGGCTTTAAATTCAAGAATCCATAAAGAAGACAACCAAACAAGCCCTTGCTTCATTAAGGGCAATATTGTAAAAAGTTAATGTCTTCTTATTTCCTTAGTATAAGTAGTAGCTTTTCTTTATTTTGAAGACTAGTTTTTGATGAATATTGAATATTGAGCTTTGAAGCTTGTAGTTTCTAGGTGAAGCCTAGCATTAGTTGGTAATTTTAGTAGTGTGGATCTTGGAATTGTTGGTGAACTTCTTGGTTTGGTTAATCGAAGGTTGCTCATTTGTGGTTTCTTGAGTTCCTTTGATTTTTCTCAAACTAGGGTTTGTGTTTGAATTATTGAATTCAATTGGGAGGTGAGGGTATCAAGTCCCTTGTTGCCCATAAATTCAAGAGTTTGAATATAAACTCTAATATCCTTCTTTTGTTTTCTTTCCTTCTTGTTCTTCCCTCTTTGTCCGTTATCACCCTATCATCAACCCTGGTAGATCATTTGCCAAGTCACTAAATTACCTCACATAGTTGTATGTTTTGTCAACCATATCATGGAGGCCACTCTTGGTCACTGGTTCTCTAGGTGTAGTGGGGGTGGGTGCCTCTGAAGCAGCCTGATAAAGATAGGGAGCATTCGCTTTAGCATTTGAGTCTTCAATTTCAACTTTTACCAATGTCTCTATGCTGTGCCATTTGAAACGAGGAGCATCCCTGTCAATTTTCTTATCAAGATCTAATACACCAATGGTAGGAGTAGGAATGTCATAACTGAAATAAGGAATGTCAGTGTGTGCACATAGTTTACTGATTAGCACTAGAAAGGTAAATGCATCACCACCCCTATAAGCATTCCTTTTGATCACTAAGGCAATAATCTCACCAAAATTGATATGGTCCCCCACCATGATTGAGCCTACAAGAATGGCCCCATCATGGGTGTCATTTTGGTCATTCTTAGAAGGCATGAAATGGTAGTGAACAAAATCATACCAAAAATGTGCCTCAAAGTACAGAGTCCGGTGTTGGATTTCACCCCCAAAAGTAGCCCAGAGATGTATAGTAGGAGAAACTATTAGAGCAGTCCATTCCAGAGGTTTGTGCTTGGCAAGTAGCTTGGCTATTAGTTCAGGGGTTGGTTCAAATGGAGTGCTCTATTAGATGGCATTAATTGCAGCTAGAGTGATCCATGTTTCTTTACCTCGAACAATGACTAATTCTAATGCGAATTTTTTTTCATAACCTCTTTTATAGCCCTTAGCATCTTGCGTGGCTTGGTATGAGGCAAAGAATTCCTAGACTAGCTCCTTGTAATAGTTTTTGGGCACCTCTTGAAATGGTTACCCCTGACGGTTGGCAAACTAATTTGGGATATTGGGCAGGTTATCCCCCACTGCATCCAAGTTGAAACTCTGCTCTGTGTTGAAGAACCTACCCATTTCACGCTCATAAATCGCCCTCGTGCCTTCCACTCTGAACCAAACTCTCTCCTCTTCTGAGGCTTAGGTGTGGGAAGATGAGACTTTCTTCTTCCTTTTTGAGGTTGGATTAAAGGAGAAGGAAGTTGTTGGCCTTCACGAACTCTTATCAACATTTCCCCTGCTAAAAGACATGTTATGCACGAGAAGATTGTGAGGCAAAAACATGACAAAAACAAAATCTTTTTGTATTTTTATCATATGTGAAAGGAAAATATCAAAAAGAAGTTAACAAACTAAAAAAGACGGGATGCAAAGGAGTAGAAAAACAAAATAGGTGATTGTTGGCTCATGCGGACCAGGTGCGGACTACACCAGACGAGGTGTACATCGCACATGGAATCACATGAGACAATAAAAACCTTCAGTGGCTTCAGCTTCGATGTGTGAAGTTGGCGTGGAATGCACTAACCAGGATGCACATCACACCATCTGTCGCACATAAAAATAGTTAACTAGTAGCCTATTTTCACATGGTGCTATGCCTTGTGCATTCTGCATATCAAGATCTATGCATCACATACAAAACAAATAAAGGCACAATTGGAATTTTTCGGTTCCTTGTGTTCTTGTGAATTATGTATGTGATTTGTAGAGCAAGATTTTGCCTGAAGCACTTGGCACCAAGTAGTAAACCAACAATTATAACAATGTGGGTAAGGGATATCATGACCACACAATCGTTCGGGTACTCAGACCTCCCCAGACATCCATTGACACAAGAAACAAGCAAAAGAAGACTCAACGATTTCCCTTAAGAAGGACATTACCCCATCTATCATCGAGAACATCAAGCCTTTAATTACTCAAGCGGGCACACAATTAACAACAACAATTATCACTTCCCCGCACAAGATCATACACCCAATAAAATTTTCAACAAAGAACATGGGTATACAACTAGCAACAATTTCAGCCCACACAACAATTTTTGAACAAACCTCAGGAAAAATGACGATTTGACCTTAAGAAAGACGTCACCCATTCTATCGTCGGACCAAATTATGCATTATCCACAAGTGAATTACTCAGACTTCACCCCAAATATAGATTTCAAGGCTAAAAATCACTATTAATCAACATGCATTATCAAAATATGAAGTTCTATCAAGTTGATCCTAAGCAAAATCCATAACATAATTCAAAATTAGGGACCCAAAATTTTTGGATCTCACCCAAAATCAACATAGCATTTCTAAAAAGCATGCTTCATAATATGAGTTTCCAACCTTCATAAAAACATGTATTTAACATCACGGAACTTACCACAAGTGAATATTAGGGTGAGAGAATCAAAAGATGAAGCTTTTAGAGAGCAACAATAGTGACCCAACAACTTGCCCAGAGAACTACGATGGCGGCACAGGTGGTAAATTAGAGGAGATGTTTGCGGTAGGGGAGGAGAAGATTTGGGGAAGTTTGAGGGGTTTTGGGAGAGAATTTGAGAGGTTGGAGGAGAGAATATGGAGAAAGAGGAGAAGGGTGGCAGATTTAAATGTTAATAAAAAGAAGAAAATTGGCCAGGTCGGTCTCTGGGTCAGGTCGATCAAGGGGTTAGGTCAATTACAATTTGAATTTTACCTTGGGGCACCGCAACATGCAGTTTGCACAAGCCCTTGTGCAGACCACATGTCGTTTCACACTTTACCTTTTTATGCCCCAAAGTTGGCCTGCTTTCTATTTCATTATGTGGTAGAGGTGCGATGTGCACATGGCTTGTGCGAACTGCACAGCCCAGGGCACATCACCTCCAATTTCTTTTTTTCCTCCCAATTTTCTGATTTGACATGAATTGGGTCGTGTGACGCACACAATGGATTGGGTGACATGCAAGGGTCCTCTACACATCCCATTGTTTCCCTGTTTTGCACTTGTTCATTCCTCTGCTCCTTGCATTCCTAAAACAAACGAAAAATAACAAAAGATAACCAAAACACAAAGTAAAAACACTTGGGTTGCCTCCTAAGAAGCACTTGATTTTACATCATGGCTCGACAATAGTACCTCAACCTTAGACGTTGTCACATAGCATGCCAATATGGTTGGCTTGGCCCCATCCCAACAAAGGGAGTTTCTCCTTCAACATCCTCAAAACATCACCATGTTACCGACTTGGCAACTCTTCAACATTGGGCGTCTTGCCCATTTCATACTCTTCAAGGGCACCATCAAGCATTCCCTCTAACTTTACCACCGAAGTTACCCTCAAGTCATCCGGAGGTCTTGTGGGTTGGCATACATTGAATGTCACCACTTCATTCCCCATCCAGAATTTAAGCTCTTTGAGTTCAACATCCACAGGTGCTCTCCCCGTGGCTAATAATGGTCTCCCTAAGATGATGGGCACCTCAACATCTACTTCACAATACAAGATCAAGAAGTCCGCCAGAAGAATGAACTTATCAACCTTTACCAACACATCGAATAAGATTACTACCGGACAATTAATTGACCGATCAGTCATAAGTTGTCTCATAGATGTAGGTTTCGGAGTACCTAATCATAACTTGATGAAGATCGCTAGGGGCATTAGATTGATGCCCTCCCCTAGATCACACAAGGCTTTACGGAACATAAAGAGCCCAAAAGTACATAGTTTGGTGAATGCACCAGGATCGTCTCGCTTTGTAGCAACATTGCTTATCATCACAGTGCTGCAACTGTGTGATATCTCAATGGTTCACACATTGACCACCTTCTTTTTTTAATAAACTATTTCATAAATTTCGAATACCCCGGCATTTGCATCAAGGCTTCAACTAAAGGAATATTTATTGATAGCTTGCTAAACATGTCAACAAACTTGCTAAACTTGTGATCTTCTTTCTTCTTGTTAAGCCTTTAAGGGTATGGAGGAGGTCCCTGTGTGGTCGGAACACTTTGCACAAGAGGGGGATCCTCCTCAACATCAATAGCAACTTGGGGAGGAGATTCAGCCTCACCCTATCTTTGTTAACATCAACACTTTCTGGGGCATTGGGTGCACCAAGCTTCACCCCAACCCCTGGGTTTTCGACATCTTTATCATGCACGATATCTTTTTGTTTATCACTCAGCTCAATGATGACTTCAACAATAGGCTTCTTTGCTATAACAACCGGCTCCACAATGCGCTCCTTCACTACTCCAATTGTTCTCCCACTTCTAGTAACAACCGCCATGACATGGGCATCATTTTTAGGATTTGTGGTAGTGTCACTAGGAAGTGTTCCCTTTATTCTCGAATACATTTGGGAGGAGAGGTGATTCATTTGGGCCTTAATATGTTTAATTGAAGTTGAATGAGAGCTCACAGTTTCATGAAGTGTAGATACTTTACTTTTAAGCTCACTAACCCCGGTGTTTGTCGTCTCCACTATCTTCAAAACCAAGGGCAACATGTCCTCTATCATCGAATGACTAGGATTGCTTATGTTGGGTTGGCATAAGGAATCTGACTTGTTTGGAGGAACATAAGGGTTTGAGCTCTGGTGATTGAATCTATCACCCTCTCTCCAATTCTTATCTCGTTCCTTTTTCCAACCTTGGTTCTTATCCCTCAAGCGATAATACCGGGATGAGAACCCACTGTTACATAGCAAACATTACCATCCACGATGGTCATAAGCTCATTGTCATTGGCCTTGATTTCTAGTGTACTCATAGCATTTATGGTCTTAGCACCACCAACCCTTATCATATGTTTTGCCACGAGGTTAATTTGTGTCATCATTTTTGCCATTGTCGCATCCCTCTCTTCATCCTTCCTCCTCATCTCATTTTTTAGGGTGGATGTGGTCACTCCTGACGTTGGGATATCAGCCTCCCTTGTATGCCAAGCTTTGTTAGTTTTGGTCATTCTCTTAAGAACGGCCGAGGCAATAGGAAATTAGAGATCTATAAAGGTACTACCACCAAGATTATTGGCCATAGATTTATTTATCGAGTTCAAGGATCTAAAGAAGCTTTCCAATAAGAAATGGTCCGATAAAACAAGGTTAGGACATAACACAAGTTTTTTTTTAAAATCTCAACCATGCCTTATGTAGAGGCTCATCGGGAAGTTGGCAGAAGCTGGTAATCTCATCCCTTAGATGCATCATCCGTGATGGAGGGAAGAACTTCATTGTAAAGGCATGGAATGATCCAGCAACTCCTCCAATCACGTCATGGCTTCCCCCATTAAAGAAAAGGGGAATAGGAAAAGTTAGATGGATTCTTGGGAGATATTTTAGAATATGAATGGTTGACATATCTCCACAAAATTGTGGATGTGCCTATTGACATTTTTGTGTGTTTCTCTTCCAAACATACCCTTCATTTGAATCAAATGGAGCATTGTGATAGTAACATGAAATACCATATTTCCCGCTGTAGGGGTAGGCAGATTGCACCTACTCCCATATATATCACGGGATTAGTAGCTTCTGCGTCCATGTAGCCTTTGTTAACACTATCGTTGTTACCGACCTCGATCGTGGACTATCCTACTCAATCACATCACAAACAACAAACAAAATAAAAAGAAACAAACACTCTCAAGGTGATTTCAAATCTACAATAAAAAGTAATAGGGTGATGGCGCCATTTTTTATAATGCTCAAGCGTACTCTCCTATTAGAAGGTATCGGTGATCGTTATAGCAAAACACATTTATAGTTCCCAATGGATGTCAGGGTCGATCCCGCAGAGAATTTAGAGTTTAGCCTAGGTGATTATAAAACATAGTTTACAACGAGAGTGAGTAATATAAAAAAATGGGCAATTGGGAATCTATCACAATTTCGCAATTCAACAAAATAAAGCAATAAAGTCAACAGGGCGTAGACAATAGAGAGGACGACTAGGGATGTGTGTCAAATGATAATCAAACATGGAATAAGGTGATTGCTTATTCATTCAAATTCATGCTAATGACATGGGTAACCTTGGTTTTAAGTATGGTTATTTATCTCTTGATCAACAACCATATGTTCACAACTAGTGATTATCCTTATGAAATTGATGATAATTGTGATCCTTTGTATGACACCTCACCTTTGGTTGTTAAATATGAAGATGATTTAGTTAATTCATGTGACGGCTCGAATTCTAATCTCTTTGGTATTAATGGTGGTGTGGGTCAAATTGGGGATTGCTACTTGAGGAAGGAAGGTGACTTTTTCCTACAAAGTATCTTGTCTTCTTCATGTGTCCCAACATGTGTTGATGTGCTTGATAAGATTCATGAACCAAATTGTGATCTTGCATGTGAGGGCACCTTGAGGAGGATTGACAATCTTGACACCTTTCTTTACCTCTTTGCATATGATGATGTCTTTGTTTGTATTAAATTTGTTTTCTATAGAGGTCGGGGTTCCTTTAATTTGTCCAATTATCTTTGTGACCACGATATGTGTGTATTTTACTTCTTTCACCCCAATGAACCCTTATGGGTGATTGCACCACTTTTGGTGTGGCCTTCTTGCGAGACAATAAAACAATTGTGTCTTATGGCTCCAAAGTTAAATATCATACCATCTTTTGGAATTCTTGATGCCACAAAGACCTTTGTATTTGCCTTGTCTCTTGATGTTTATCATAACCAAAACCTTTGCACCTTGTATGATGAGTTACTTTTATTGGAAGAAAAGGATATTTGGTTTTACCTGAAATTTGTGCCTCCTTGGCATGATGATATTATTGTTAACCCTTGTGCTAACCCTCATTCTTTGAGGATGTTTTGGTTGTTATCCTTCTCATGTGTTTTAAGGTTTGGATTCGAGGACGAATCATTTTCAAGAAGGAGAGGATGATACTAACATGGATAGTATGGTTGACACGAGCATGGATGACATAGATAACACATACGGTGTTCGTGCAAAGGGAAGCTTATGAGTTCGTGGGAGTGATGTGGATAAAGAAAAGAGGCCATTTGTGCAAGTGGCTAGGCTTTAAATTCAAGAATCCATAAAGAAGAAAACCAAACAATTCCCTTGCCTCATTAAGGACAATATTGTAAAAAGTCAATGTCTTCTTATTTCCTTAGTATAAGTAGTAGCTTTTCTTCATTTTGAAGACTAAGTTTTTGCATATTGAAGATTGATACTCTAAAACTTGTAGTTGCTAGTGTAAGGCTTAGTGTAATTCCCTTAAGGAATTAGTGAGTGATTAGGGTGACTCTCTTGATTGTTAGTTTAACTTCTTTGCTTAATTAATAGAAGGTCTCCCACTTGTGGATTTCATTTAGTTTTCCTTGATTAGTTGAGTTGAATTAGTTTCTAGTTGTTGGAATCAATTGGGAGGTGAGGGTTTTAGCCCCTTGTTGCCCATAATTTCAATTCTTAGTTATTAATTCTCATATCTTTTCCTCCTTCTTTCTTGTTTGCTTAATTTCCGTTATCACTACAGCTAGCGCTCCACCTCGGTTTCAAGGGTCTAGGGCTAATCAGTTTGGGAAAAGGAGTGAAAGTCAAGGCTCACAAGTAGCGGGGTACCAAAAACAGGGAAGTGTGAGCCAACTAAGACCTCCTAGACAGTCTTGTAAACAATGTGGAAGAAATCATCCAGGTATATGTCGTCTTGGAACAAATGCTTATTTTTGGTGTGGTACATCGGGACACATGATGAGAAATTGCCCTCAAAGGGGCATGGGTAGCATGGCATAACCTACTGGATCGGTTGTTGCATCATCATCATAGGTGCCTTCTATAGGTAGGGAGCCACAGGTGCCTGCAGGTCATGGTAGAGGTGGTAGAGGAACTGCTAGTTCCAATGGAGTTCAAAATCGTGCATATGCTCTAGCAGATCGACAGAATTTGAAGGCTTCACATGATGTGGTTACAGGTACATTGTCCATCTTTTCACATAATGTATATGCATTAATTGATCCGGGCTCTACACTATCATATGTAACTCCATTGATTGCTAGAAAGTTTGAAAGAACGCAAGAATTATTGGTTAAACCATTTGAAGTATTTACGCCAACTAGCGAGTCTATTATAGCTAGAAAAGTCTATTGTAATTGCATAGTAACTGTTTGTGACCGTAACATATTGGCTGACCTTGTTGAGCTAGAAATGATAGATTTTGATGTTATAATGGGTATGGATTTGTTGGCTTAATGTTATGCCACGGTAGATTGCCGAGCTAAGAGGGTGAGTTTCCATTTTCCAAAAGAGGCAGTCCTTGAATGGAAAGGTAATGTTGGGACGCCAAGAGGTAAGTTTATTTCTTATCTTGAGGAAAAGAAGATGATATGAGAGATATAGATGCGGAGCCACTAGATCTTCAATCTATTCCAGTGGTAAATGAATTTTCTGACGTATTTCCCGAGAGCTTCCAGGTTTGCCTCCAGAATGAGAGATAGAGTTTGGTATTGATGTGGTTCCAAGTACTCAACCCATCTCCATCCCTCCATATAGGATGGCCCCGGCAGAATTACGAGAATTGAAGGAGCAATTAAAATATTTATTAGAAAAGGGATTCATAAGGCCTAGTATAACCCCTTGGGGAGCACCAGTTTTATTTGTACGTAAGAAAGATGGATCATTGAGAATGTGTATTAACTACCGGCAGTTGAATAAGGTGACAATTAAGAACAAATATCCCCTTCCTAGGATTGATGATTTGCTTGACCAGTTACAGGGTGCTAAGTGTTTCTCGAAGATTGATTTGAGGTTGGGTTATCATCAAGTAAAAGTCAAAGAGAAAGATATACCCAAGAAAGCTTTCCGAACACGGTATGGTCATTTTGAATATTTAGTTATGTCATTTGGGCTAACAAATGCACCAACAGCTTTTATGGATCTGATGAATAGGGTGTTCAAGCCATTCTTGGACGTGTTTGTGATTGTATTCATAGATGATATCTTGGTCTATTCAAGATTAAAGGAGGACCATGCTAATCACTTATGGCAGGTGTTACAGGTTCTTCGTGATCATAAGCTATATGCAAAGTTTTCTAAATGTGAGTTTTGGTTAAAATCTATGGCATTCTTGGGTCATATTGTCTCTGATGAAGGAATAAGGGTTGATACTCAAAAGATAGAAGTCGTGAAGAATTGGCCAAGACCTAAAACACCTACGGAGGTTCGTAGTTTCCTTGGATTGGCAGGTTATTATAGAAGGTTTGCTGAGGGATTTTCCTCTATTTTTGCACCCTTAACAAAGCTAACACATAAGGCAGCCAAGTTCCAATGGAGCGATGCATGCGCAAGAAGCTTCCAAGAGCTGAAGAATAAGTTGACTTCTACACCTATATTGGTACTTCCAGAAGGCATAGAAGGGTATGCAGAGCATTGTGATGCTTTGGGAGTGGGCTTAGGATGCGTATTGATGCAACATGGTAAAGTAATAGCTTATGCCTCAAGACAGTTGCGGCCACATGAGAAAAATTATCCAACCCATGATCTAGAGCTAGCAGCGATTGTATTTGCTTTAAAGATATGGCGCCACTACTTGTATGGGGTTCATGTTGACATATATACAGACCATAAGAGCTTGCAATATATATTTAAGCAGAAGGATCTGAATCTGAGGCAGCAAAGATGGCTTGAGTTAATTAACAGATTATGATGTTGATATCTTGTATCATTCGGGGAAAGCAAACGTGGTGGCCGATGCATTAATTTGTAGGACAATGGCAAACACCTACGGGCAGTCCATGGAAAGACAAAGAATTGCTAAGGATCTATACTAACTAGCTAGCTTGGGGGTTCGCCTTCTTGAATCTCCAGATGAAGGGATTATTGTGCAAAATGCGGCAGAATCCTCATTAGTAGTTGAAGTAAAAGAGAAGCAATATAAGGATCCTATTCTATTACAGCTTAAGGAGAATGTACAACAAGGGGTGACAAAGGCATTTGAGCTTACGCAAAATAAATTACTCCAGTGCCAAAACAGATTGTGTCTGCCTAATATAGATGGACTAAGGGAGAGAATTATGACAAAAGCACATCATTCAAGATATTCTATACATCCAGGCTCAACTAAAATGTATCATGACTTGAAAGGAGTGTATTGGTGGAGTGACATGAAGAAGAACATTGCATAATTTGTTTCTCAATGTCCAAATTGTCAACAAGCTAAAGTTGAGCACCAAAAGCCTGGAGGTTATATGCAACATATAGACCTTCCGATTTGGAAGTGGGACATGATCAACATGGATTTTTTCACTGGTCTGCCTCTCTTATTTCGGAAGTTTGACTCCATATGGGTGATAGTTGATAGACTCACCAAATCAGCCCACTTCTTGCCGGTCAAGTCTACTTATACAGTTGAAGAGTATCCAAGGTTGTATATTAAAGAGATAGTTAGGCTACATGGAGTCCCAATCTATATTATATCTGATAGGGGAGCTCAATTCACCGCGAATTTTTGGAAATCATTTCAGAAGAGTTTGGGAACACAAGTGAATTTAATTACAACCTTTCACCCTCAAATGGATGGTCAAGCAGAACGTACAATCCAAACACTTGAGGATATGTTACGAGCTTGTGTATTGGACTTTAAAGGTAGCTGGGATGACCATTTACCACTTATTGAGTTTGCTTACAACAATAGCTACCATTCAAGTATCAAAATGGCACCTTATGAAGCTTTATATGGGAGGAAGTGCAGATCACCAATCGGATGGTTTGAAGTGGGTGAAACTGCCGAATTTGGGCCAGATCTTGTTCATCAAGCTATGGAAAAAGTTAAGGTGATACAACAGCGGCTGGCAACGGCTCAAAGTCGATACAAATCTATGCAGATATAGAAGAAGAGGGATGGAGTTTGCTATAGAAAATTGGGTATTTTTGAAGGTGTCACCAATGAAAGGGGTGATGAGATTTGGTAAAAGAGGAAAGTTAAGTCCACGCTATATAAGGCCATATAAGATTATTCGATGAGTTGGCCAAGTCGCATATGAGTTAGAGCTACCCCAAGATCTTTCAACAATCCATCCGATATTTCAAGTTATGGGAGATCTCACTTATGAAGAAGTACCAATTGCTATTTTAGATCGCCAAGTTAAGAGGCTAAGAAATAAGGAAGTAGCTTCCGTAAAAGTACTGTGGAGAAATCAACAAGTAGAAGAAGTTACATGGGAAGCGGAAGAAGCAATGAAATCCAAGTATCCTCATCTATTTGAGTCCGATGAGAAAGGTGAAAGTGTCGAGTTGAGGCATTAACGAGTAAGTATAAGTCTATATATATTATCTGTCTAATAGTGGTGCTTAACTTAGGTTTGAGCTTGTTTGGCCTGGTTAACTTTAATATCATTCAAGGACGAATGTTCCTAAAATGGGGAGGATGTAACACCCCGTATTCTGCATATACTAGTCCTATTTATATATCACTTGACATAGCCTTATCGTATAGGTGAGGGACCAAGTTTGTTATATGAGCAATGATAGTTTAATATGTATTGGGAGGTGCTGTAATGCCCCATTCAGTTCAGCACGTAAACGGCCAAGTTAACCTCAACAAAAGTATTTAAACTCGAGATGGTAAGGTTGTATTTGAGCTTAATATTTTGGGTGAAGTGTTAACTTAAAGCAAAAGGGATTAGAAATTAGAAAATGGAATAAAATAAGTGAGCTGCTTGCTTGACTTAACTAAGCTAGTAGGTGATAAGTAGGTGCATCACCTACTTTGACTTATTGACCGGCCTAAAGAACTAAGTAGGTGCATCACCTACTAAGACTATTTTGACTAGATTAGAGGGCCAAGTACACCCATCACCCACATGAAAAAATTCTGGCCCAAAGAAGTGAAAGAAAGGGGAAGAATTGGCATCCAAGGCCCAATAAGGTTAAGTCCAACAAAGCCCGTGTTAAATGGCCAAGTAGGTGTATCACCTTCTTGACATTTTGTGACTCAAAATGAGCAGGGAAATTCGGCCAAAGAAGTCCCTCTTTAAAGGGGTTAAGACCAGCTCATTTCACTCATTTTAACTTGGAAAAAATAATGATTTTAGAAGTTCTTTCTTTCTCTCTCTCTTAGCTTCACATAGCAGCCATAAAATACCATTAGGGTTCTTAAGTATTCTCCCTCTTTTCAAGATAAGTTGAAGGAGAGTTCAAGCTCTTGAAGAAGTACAAGTTAGGCGAACAGATTTTCAGAATTTGAGGTAAAGTTACTGCACATTTTTGGCCCTTTTTATATACAAGTTTGATATAGAATTCTGTATGTGTTTGTGTCAAGAACCATGGCGTAGTGATTGGAATCCTTGAGTTAAAATACTTTCTTATTATATTAAAGGATGTTTGGGACTATTTTAGGAGGAGTTTTATGTGTATATATATTTGGGACAGCTTGGTTGAACTTGTAAAAAGGTGTGTGAAGTTGTATTGAAGTATGGAAGGAGGGTGTGGAAATACACCACTTAATTGGGTGTTATGTTAACTTGCTGCCTGCACACCTTTGTATGTTGTTTGGTATATGTTGTGAAGTCGGAAGAGAATCAAGGGACCTTATGAGAAGGTCGTATAGTATATAGATATGTTTAGAGTAGAAGAGGTGAAAGGAACACTCTTGGTTTGATCAATTATGAGCTTACTGCCCAGTTACTGATTTAGTGAGATCAAGTAGCCCAAATTGGTTAACTAGCGACTAATACTAGTTTTGCCACGTATTTCATTGTAGATAAATAATTTTAAAGGGGGAAGCTTAATTAGTTGTAATATTCGAGTTACACAACAAGGTATGTAAGGTTTTTCAGTTTCATATTCCTTGGCATGAACTCTTATATTTGTGTTGTTACCAACAAAGTGAGTTTCCTAAGTGCTCTTCCTAGTAAAGGTACTTTCAACAGAAAGCTTTGTGAGTTACTCTCTAAGCCAAATGAGGTTCTTTGTGTCATATAATCTCCTAAACATTACATTGATGTTACGTTTGCTCCTTATATCATTGTTACTGCCTTAAGTGCATATTCACATGTCTTCTACTACTGGTCCATAGTTTTGAGCTCAATAAAGATTACAACCACCAGAGTAACAATCTCAAAGATTAAAGAAACTAAATGAAGTAATTTGTATATGTGTGGGTGGCAGCCCAGGGGTGAAAGCCTAGCATGGGTCGATCCCTATTTGTGTACTTATGGGTGGCAGCCTAGGGGTGAAAGCCTAGCATGGGTCGATCCCAATTTGTATATTTGTGAGGGCAGCATCCTAGGGGTTAAATTGCCTAGCATGGGACTCCTCTTCTACCACTGGTCAGTTGGTCACATGTATCACATGCCCTACAATGATTATAAAGCAAAGAAGAGTAACCAAAAGAATGTAATATACATGATTTCACAAGTGTAAGCAAATCTGATCTTCAATTCTTATTTACACGTTTATGCACTGATACCTGATTCTATTTGAGCTCTTGTTTACATATAGTTTACTTTATGATTACATATTCAGTAGATTCTCTCGTACTGACATCCCTCATGGGGGATGCTGCATTTCATGCCGCAGGCACATGTATTCTGGCTAGTATACCTCCCCAGTAGGAGCACATGACACTCGGCTGTTGTTGGTGAGCTCCTGGTTGATTCGGGGCTTTACCGAGTCTTTGGTATATATTTTTGGTATTGTACAGTTAAGGGTAAGGCGGGGCCCTGTCCCAACCTAAACTAAGTTTGTCTATCTTGTAGAGGCTTTGTAGACCAATGTTAAAGTAAAGCTTAGTTATGTCTTTGCTCTTAACAATTGTGGCCTCAATGCTCAGATCGTGTACATAAATTTTAGGCCTATCTATGTTGGTCTTGTTATTCAGGCAGCTTATCTATAGTCAAAGCTTCTTAATTATCATAGTTATATGCATGATAAATCACAGGTTATAAGTTGGTTCTCTCGGGCCTTTAGGGTATCGAGTGCCTGTCCGTCTAAATGGAATTTGAGGCGTGACAAAAACATACATACGGGAGTTTCTTATAACCGAAATGAGACCATGTGAGCTACATGGAATTTAACTATATAACCCTAGTTAGCAAATCTGACTTTGAACCTTGCCAAGGAACAAGTCACCATACCTAACTATATAACCCTAGTTGGCAAAGCTATCCTAATGCCCACTATGCACAGGACACCATGATCAATATGTGGTACCACTCTCATAAGCCCATAGGGCACTTCATTTCATAACCTACGCTGGCAACATAGTTTTGGACTTGGTAATCGAACCCTTGTTGCTCGATGCTAAATAATACTCCCAAAACATATACATATAGCTCATAATTTCATAGTGGCACAATCTCATGCCAAATATTGTTTGAAAAGCATGAAAACACATCCGGCATCATGTGATTCTCATATCATAGGTTCTTGAAGCTTACATATCCATTATTCAAAATATAATTTTCCTTCTTAAATTCATACTTGAAGAATTAGGTATGCAATTTCATAATTACATAAAGATATGTTATCTTAAACATGTAAACTTTCACTTGAAATCATGCAATTCAATGGAATCATACCAGAAATCAACTTTAATGCATGGGATTTTGAAACAAATTAAGGAATCTTATTCAAATCGTAAATAAACCATAAGAAACCATGAATTGATGCATAGAAACTTATTTCATAAGCTTTTCCCCAATTTAATCAAAATTCTAATTTCACAAGTTCATAATTCAAAATAAGAATTGGGGATTTTTGGCACAAGGGTGAAAGAAACCCATTGTTGGATACCCACATACCTAAAACATGAAGAACTTCTAGCTAGAACTTTGGGGATGAATATTGGAGAAGAATCCTTAAGCTTGGAGGTGGAGACTTGGAGAAGAAATCTGAAAGAAAACTCTTGAGAGACTTTCTTGCTTGAGCTTCTATGATCTTGCTTGCTTGAAACCCTAGGTACCTTTTGCCTTAGAGTCTTGAGGGAATTATTTAGAGATAGAGTGATGTTCTTATGAGTAATAACCCCTTTTGGGTGTTTAAAAGATGAGGCGAAAGACCAAACTACCCCCAACTTAAATGCTGAAAAAAGTGTAGAAAAATCACCGGATGGGGCTTCCTACGGGCCGTCGGACCAAATAGTGGGCTTCACGGGGGTCAAACAGGCTCACAGGCTGATTTCCACGCCCTTCAACCATGGGCCGTCGTGGTCACCATGGGTGTCCGGATGCCCGTCAGAATTTTCCATGCCCGTCTGCCAGTCCGTTGGATTTTTGACAGCAGTTAGTGCTTCACTAAATTGCCAATAATTTGTTACTCCGGACTCGTATTAATGAGTGGTCGGTGGCATTGGAAATATAATTCAAATACCTTTAATTTAGTGGATACTAAGCCACCTAACACTCTATATTGTATGAGTTATGATCATTTGATGTTGACCCTAGTTAGAACTTACATGAAAACTAAATTGGTAGAAGAGCTTTCAACTTAACTTTGAGGGTCCTTTATGACTTCGATTCACATCTAATACTCCTTCAAAACTTAGGAATTGATATAGATACTTAGATTCATAGAAAATTCATCTACTTTGGGTCTAACAATAAAATGAAGAACGGATTGGATCTTGGCTTAGAATTTCTGGGATGTTACAGGTATACATGTAACTATTTTTATAGGTTCACTAGCTTACTTGCTAAGCTCCCTTTTGGGGTTAAAAATTAGCATATTATTTATAACACTAACCCCTTGTCTACAATTTCTAGTTATGCCAATTATCGAGTACATCCTACTTATTTTATAAAAAATATACATAGATGCTACTTGTTACATGAAATATTGACATATATGCACTCTCCTCGATATGAATTCCGCTACATAAATGTTCTTCATGAAAGCTTTAAAAAAATTACTTATCATAATTATTTTATTCACATTATTGAGCATAGTTCTTGACTTATTGCTTCACCTTGCTCTCTATATATGAGGAGTTAAGAATGTTCGGTGTATTAATTATTTATAAAAGTTTCCTTTTGAAAATATTGGAAAATTATTATGTCATATTGTTCCCGTTAATTCAAATCAATAAGTAATTGGAGCTCCTAATAATTTTAAAGGAAGTACGAGATAAGTTAGATTCTAAGTTGTTAAAGTATTATTTGTCTTGTGCTTCTATAAGGACCAAGTTTATAATAGGTTCTCAATTTTGAGTCCTTACTGGAAAGAAGATTATGAGAGCTTACCATATAAGAGTTATATTATAGTTTTAGGTAATCCGTCTTACTAGTTCATCTTATTTCATTTGACTTTCAACTCATTTAGTTAATTTTGACTATGACTACTAAGTTGTCGTTTAATCATATGGTACCTTATCTAATTTTGGGGATAATTATACTTCTTAGAGGCACATTCGTAAGGTAGCAATGTAATTTAGGTATATCCTATAGGGGTAATAAGACAATTAGAGAGAACTTTTTATGATATGTACATATACATGCATATACAAGAATAATAAGTTATAGTATGGGTCCTAGTTGAAATTATTTGGGAGTAACTTTATTTGTGAGCTTATCGAGGTTTACTTGTTAGCCATTGAGGCTTATTTTTTGATCTGTTAAGAATCTGATTATTGATTTATCAAAACTAAGTTGGTATCCCACGAAGTTTTACTCAATCGTTGAACATGACTTTTTTACGTGCATCACTAGTTAATTGGTTATATGTTATCGTGTGTTAGATCACTTGATTATAGATTTTGTGCCAAATGAATCTGTGTTGATAGGTTATATGCTTTGTAAAGGGAATGTTTATGTGTTATGTGTTTTATAATAAACAGACTCGCATGTTACATTCTCACATATTACTTGCTAACATATTACATGCTTTCTAGAACACGTGACCACATGATTACGTGTATGTATGTTAGAGAATATACATTCACATATCGTAGGTTAACTAGGCACATGTGATAGACCTTATAAGTTTTATGTTTATATGACACATGCTTCTTAGGTCATTATTTGAGTGTTATGCATTTTAGAAAGTTCCTGTGATTTAGGATTCTAAGTTTAATCGATTGTATAATGTATGATTAATTGTTTGTTAGACAAAAGTGTATATATTATGAGAGTACAGTTTATATGCTTTTAGGACACTGATCCTCATAGCTCAATAATTGCATGACCTATGTCCGTTAAGGACATTTACTTTGATTCTACTATATTACAGATCGTATGTATACAAGATTTCTTGTTTCCTTAACTATTGTTTATATATTGTGCGCTCTCACCACGAAAGTGTTTATAGGAAAAATATTCTAATGGATATTAGCTCATTTGACAAGCGCTTCCTACAATAGTTTTCTACATGTTATTTGTCTGTCACGACTCAATTTCTCAGGTCATGATGGAACCTACAACCCCCTTGTAGGAGAACCAATTCTCGTAGCCCAGAACGGTTAGTAATGGGCAATTACCTAAACAACACGCACAATCAGCAGAAATAAGAGGAAGCAGATATAAAATAGAATAGCACGGATGAAAACAACCTGAATAAATACAAAAAGAAACTAAACCAACTTAAAGACCTGGTATCGATAGTACAGGAGCCTCTAATAGAATACAAGTTCTAGAGATAACAAACAGAATATACAATTGTCTTCGAATAAATAAAGAGTAGCAGTGCCAAAAGATGAGATGTGGTCAAGCCTGGGTCGTCAGGAGCTCACCCTAGTCTCAAATAACCAAAAGTTGCATGAGAATCAATGCGATTAACAACAAAAACTCACACTAGAATCTGCACCAGAAAGATACAAAAGTGTAGTATGAGCACCAATTGCAAAGCAATGGGTACCCAGTAGGCATCATAAGTCGACTGAGTACATATAAGATATAAAAGTAGTAAATAGCAGATAATCAAGAAGTAGTCATAGAAGCAATAGAGAAAGCACACGAAAACTAGCACGGATAAAAAACAAAGACAATACAAGCATGCTACGCTAGCCACAGAAGATATATATCATAGAAGAAGGTTAGGGAAAGGAGAATGCACCTGGATCCTTGCAACAACAATATATAAAGAGAGAGTTTAAGAACAGTGGCGGTATACTGGCAACCTCAAGTAAGAAAAGGAAGGAAGGAAAAGCAAGTAAATATACTCATGCTAGAAGCAATTTACTAACAAAATCATGCTAAACACACTCTTAATATAAGAATAGACAGAAAACAACCTTACAAATACCACCCTAGGATAGAATAACCTACACCACAAGGAATCAAAAAGCCACTAATCAGCACCATGATAGAATGAAATTCGCTAACTCACAAGTGCTAAGAAGGCCACAAAACTAGTGCCTCAACAAGATAGACACAATTAATCCACCAATAATCAGAATCCTTTCACAAGTAATAAACTAGTATAGCAACCACTAAACCACCAATAAATGAAGGCCATAACAAGCTCTACAATAAGATAGAAGTAATATAATCTACCTACAGTCCCAACGGGCACCCATACACTTGAGGAACATAATCAAGGGAAAATAATCCCTCCGATATCTCATACTACCAGAACGTACACTAAGCAAACAACAAAAAAGGGTGGATCTGAATACAATATGCATGATGTGATATGATATGATCAAACTGGTGTGATAGTAACCCTGTATGTATCTCCTCTAGCGCCTATAGGCCAGTAGGTAGGATCCATGGAAGGACTTCCCATAACTGCACCATATACCCCTCCTCTGGCGCACTGAGCACGTAGCCCCTGGTCCAGATTAGCATGGTCCATAGAGGTCCATGATCACATACTAAAATAGAATGCGGAATCTCAAAGTATAACTGCCCGGGATATATCCAAGTCTAAATCAGTGATTGGAATCTCATAGTATGTGCCCAGAGTCTATCCGGGTCTAAATCAATAGTAGTAATCTCAAAACCCTCATAAAGGGTGCCCGAAGTGTATCCGGGTCTAAATCAGTAATCAAGTGTCAAAAAACCCCTCCACAAAAGGGTGCCCAAAGTATACCCAGGTCTAATCCATAGTAAAAATATGTCTAGCGCTACGGCACAACCGAGTCTAGTATCATTATGAAAACTAGTGATAAAATCATCATAATATCAGGCTTATTCCAAGAAGATCCATCGAGTCAGTTCCAAATCCTTTCATAATCATTTATACCAAAAATGGACCCTCGGGCCATGCAAAATTTAGAAAACCATTTACAGTAGGCTTGCAGCCAAAACAATAAGAAAACATGCAGAAAAATCTTTTGCATGAATGATATGATCGCAAACAAACAATAGCCCAATGGCTCACAATGAACCTATCGGCCATGCATAGGCACAATCAGTTCTAGAACATAGATACCAAGCCTAACCTAACATCATGATATCCAGGGCTCGTAAAAATTCTAAAATATCCCACTGTCTAGTGTCCAAAGGCTTATACAAAGGCCACAAGGGTAATATTACAATACTACATCAAATACTACAAACAACATAGGAAATAATAAGGACAGAAGAGACGGACAAGGTTTGGGGTTCCAACCTAGAATATATAACCCAAGGATACTAATTAATGAAATTATAGCCTATATACGCAAAGTCTAAGGTAGGAAAGACCATAACCTACCTGTCGTCCAACGACTAGCTACTGGAACGATGTCCTCCAAGCTCGAACTACTCCGAGAAGCCCCGATTCACGAACATACTATAAAAATAATAAACTACTCATAAAGACAAAGCTAAAGGTTTCTATATTGCTAAAAGTATAGCTAGGTCAAAATTTGGGTCACAAGCGAGCCCGTGGGTCCCACAACCCAAAGCACCACAGTGTTCCTAATATCCTTGGGAGGACATGCTCCAAAAATGAGCGGAAATGGACCAATGGAAGGGCTCAAAACAGCCTCTCCAAATTAAGAATTGCAAGGAATTTGAAAGAAGGAAATTACGGTATTAAACCCGAAAACATACCAAAATAGAAGCCAAGAAACGATCATGGACTAGGAAATGTCCACCACCAAACTTGGACTAGAATAGATTTTATAATAGAGCTTGGGAGCTCAAAAGAATGGAGGAATATCGAGTTAGGGAAGATAGTAAATGAAATACAAGCGCTGGCCAGCTTATATGTTGCCCACTGCTAGAGCATAGGGGCGGCGAGGCAGGCATAGGTGCGATGGCGCCACTGCGCCCAAGCAGCCGCAAGTGCGCTAGCATCAAGGGGGCAGAAAACGTAGGGGCGCTAGCATGCCAAGTCAGGTGGGCATGCTATCATGGTGCCTAGGGGAAAGTGCGCTGGTGCAGGCATTGCCCAAGCGCACGGTGCAGTGCCACACTAGCAACCAACACCTGTTGTAGCCAACTCTAGGATATATTCAATAGATGGCCCCCTGGGAATGCATCTGGGTCTCGCAAACGCAAATGGGTTGAGCTATTCAACTAGAAATGGCATTCCAGACTCAACAAAATTGATGAAAATCCCAATGTAGGTCAATTTAATGAAAAGTGGAGCCCGCGCCCAAAATCACCTTTTAGGTTAACCAAAACCCAAAGAGAACCTAAGGCCAAAATCAAGTTTGAAAGCCTTGAGACCCAAATCAATGGTCCCTTTAGCCCAAAAATGATATTCCGAAGCTAACATTACTGACAGAATTTCCATCCGAGGCTGTTTTCTCTGAATGTTGACCAAAGTTAACCTTATAAGCCCAACTGGTATGAAAATGTAGAACGAGAGAGAATTTCAACTCGAATGCTCCCGGATCCTGACCAAAAGTCCAACTATACAAAAGTCCATGTTCCGTAACTAACGGGACTATCAGAATTCAATTTCGAGCACGATTGCTGAGAATGTTGACTGAAGTCAATGATTTCCTATGTTAAGGCTCTAAAATAGGGAAACAACCATAAAGACCAAACAAATGGCTCGGGCACTGAAATACAGGTCCTAGCAAGCCATAAATGACTTGGGGCCGCTACAGGCAAGCTCTAATAGTATAAGGAAGGAAAAAATGGGTGAATGACCAGAAGGGTTATTACATCATCCACTACTAAAAATTACTTTTGTCTGCAAAAGTCAAGAAAAGGAAACACAAGAGATTCAAATAAAGGTAGACATTAAGCCTGAACCACTTTCACGGTCTCCTGGGTAGCCACCCTGATTGGACGGCAGCCAATGGGGGATAAACAAAAGAAAAGCCACCAAACCTTAACCCCTTACTAGTAAAGCTAGACTCTAACCTTTAACTCCAAAACTCCAAAGGTTTATCAACCAAACCAAACCTTAAGAACTCTACTGGAATGCACCGACACTACACCAAAACTAAGAGAACTATGGCGACCATCACACAAAACTCAAAACCTCGATACCACAACTAAGTCCACTCATAAAACCACCAACCAAACCTCTAACTCATAAGTTCGTTGGCCCGCAAAACTCTTCTATCTAACCTGAATCCTTTGCACCATGACCATGAAGCTTCACACTAGTTGAACACTTGAGCCACCCTCAAAACATCAACTAGCCTAGCAGAGATCCATAGCTGCCACTATACACAACCTTGAACAATGTTAACTTTAAACTCAATTTCTATCGAAGCCAAACTCTAGTCTACTAGCCTCTGACAACCAAAATACCAACCCATAGCATATCTTCAAAATCTGGAGTAACCTACCCTGACTGACTATCAACCAGCGAACGGATACCTTTGCCATGATCAACCTCGATATCAAAACCCAACTAAACCAACCATCAAAGCTCAACTAAAATTTGTACACAAGGGTCGGGAATGACATGAATGAACACCCTGTGCCGAAGAGAAATTTTCCAATTGACAAACAAGGTTGACCTCGCTGAACCGTGCAAAGTCTGAATTGACTGAAAGTGAAAGAACCAGGGAAACCTGCCCAAGAAGACCCAAACAAAACCCAATCTCTATAAGGAGTGTGGTAAGCCTACCACTAAGTCCATAGACATCAACTAAGCTCCAAACTCTAAGAATACCATTGCTTCTCTAAATACTCAAACACCATTAAGATATAAAATCACCTTACTAGCCTCACCTTAAAAAGATGCCCATCATGCCGTGAATATCAAGTCAAACCACCCTGTAGACAAAGAAGATGTATGAAGTCCAAGGTCACCACCTAGCTATCAAGAACTTCACAATCTCTCAACTCACCCTTTGGCTCAAAACACCCGGTCTACTGTACCAGTACTCAAACCACCATCTCCAAAAGCATTCAATATACTATAACTTCTGGCCAACACTGGCAGAACCTAACCAACGCTGGAACCTCATACAACAGATAACCCTTTAGAGAATCAACTAATCAAACCTCAAATTCTTAGAATGCAAAGGGGCCATCACTCTCAAAGTACCATTAGAATCTAGAGTAGCCCTGCTAGCTCAAACCATACAACCTGATCACATATAACTGACAACCGCTGATCCTCAAACTGAAGCCGTTGAATCTGTACAACTAAGGTGAAATAAACCTCAACTCTGGCAAGAACTTTGTTGGGATCTGGCATGTCTAGCCTAATCAAATAGATACCTAAGGAATAGATGTCTAAGGGCAATGACCTTTTTGAAATTGAAAATGAGAAGTTGAGCTGCCTATACCCACTCCCTTCTGGATCAAAGATGTCACAACCAATGAGAACCTTCCACGAACTATCTGAAGCAACCTACTAGACCACGATTTGAAACCCAGCTCCAATTGCCAAACAATGCCTTTATCGAACCCCTGAATAGACTAGTATACCACCGATAAGCACTATAGCAGCTGGAGCCAACTAGGCTCTGAATATATAATTTTCCCAAATTCATAGATGCTACTGAGAATTTGGTCACCCAAAGAACATAAAAGGATAGTCATAGCTAATGCACAAGCCCCCAAAAGTAGTACTAGAAAAGCCTTCCATGTCAATCTCTACTTAATGAAATCCTAACCTCGAATTTATCTAAGGAAAATGCCACTACACTCTGTAGTTGGTCGAATCAAGTCATCGATGCACAAACCCAAGAAAACCCTCAGTCATCACCTCAGTCAGCTACTAGTGACCCATACCTACATACAAACTCTTTTTCAGAAGATCCTGGAGTTGTTCCTTTAGCTCCACATCTTTTACTAGCGAAACTCGATAAGGCAAGAAAAAAATAGGCCGAATGCCCAACTCAACCATAACGCTATAGCAAAAACTCGACCCAACTAGAACTGCGGAAAATAAGGAAAACAACTCACATAGCTGCCAACTTCCTAAACTAACTAGAATAACGAGGATTGACTCTAACCCCTTGGGAAAAGCAAAACCATCTAGTATCCAGTCACATATCTAACATTATTTGCCTTAATATAAAACAACCTTCCTCAGTACAAAACAACTGGTACCACACCACACTAACAGAAAAACTTCTAGAAAATTCTAGATAACAGCCTAGGCAACAACCACCCAAGACAGCTAGAAATGAGGTACTCAGACCAACTCTTAAACCAAAGTAAAAACTAGAAACAATGCTAAACCCATGAGCCATAAATTTGGATAGTAACCTCCCAAAGACAACACCTCTGATACAATACTAAAAAGGCACAACCTACCGAGAAACATACGCACAATACTACAAACTCAAATAATAGTACAACCAAACGAGAATTAGGTAGGCATATATCCATATACATGAAAAAGGGTAGATTCGCAAAGCAAACAATCCTAGTACTAGCTTATGGTAACAAAAGTCGTACCTGCAGTAACGATAGCTGAAACCTCCACCTCTGGGCTACAAAGAAAGGCATAAGACTATCGGTGTTTATCTCTGGACTGAGTAGTCAATATTGAAGGCTCGATCATCCCATGCTGAGGATAATCTCTATAAAAGTAACCAATCACTCCACAATTATAACAACCCAAAGAAGCCCTGCTCTAACGCATGCTGCCTATCGACTCTGGATGGATACCTAAACCACCTGGCTGAAAGCCACCTCTAACTATTTGGGGACCACCCCTACAACTCTGTACATCACCCTTCATTGAATGGGGACCACCCCTATTACCCTGCACACTACCTCTAGTCGGTGGAACTAGAACTATAAGAGATAAGACATGCAGACTTGGCTGACTAGAAGGTGGGATCGTGGGGCAATCCCTATCAAATTTCCCACACTCACCACACCAAAAACAACCTCTACCAGATAAAGTCTGTTGGGAAAATCTCGCTGAACCTGACTGGCGACCATGGCCTACACGCCCTGAATGTAAACCCTAGGAAACCTTACCTGCACCATGTCTACTTTGATCAACATGCCCTGTACAACCACCCTCTAAAACCTATGAAGTCATTGGAACTAGCCTACTAGAAAAGAAGCAATGAAACCGATCTCTACTAGAGAATCCCCTACCTCGAGACTGGGAACCATAAAAATAACCCTGACAATCACGCCTCTTAGCACTACCTCCATAATCCACATAACATAACCTCTCAATAGCCCAAGCATATACAACCACCCTAATAAAGGTAGTCCCAACAATCACCAAGTGCTCTATCGCCAAACGGAATAATGAAAACAATCCTCCAACAAATCTCTGAACTCTTACAAACTATGTAGGCACATTCCTGGCTGTGCACCAAATCACCTCGTGAAACCTTGCCTCATACTCCAGTATTGACATACAACCCTTCTAAATACCTGGAGCATCAAACCTAACTATAGCACTACTCAAAGAACTGGGTACTGCCCCTACAGGTAGTGCTAAAACACCCACGGGAAGACTCAAAGTCCTAGCAATGATGTCGTGAGGAATTGAGGTATCCATAAAACCTACCGGATGCTGGGTTGGCCCCAAGCCCCTTAACTGATATGGTAAGCTCTCACTTTGAAATCCTGGAACTGGATAAAGAACTGAAGCAACAGGCGTAGAAGCCTTAATGTCACCCGATATCACACTTTTCCTAGGAATCTGAGAAGGAATGGAGCAAATGAAATTTAGAAGTTGATAGAGTCAAGAACGCATGATATGAAGCCAAGAATAAAGAACTTTTCCAAATAATGCCTTGTATCCCCCCGTAGATAGGATATGGAAGTCATCGTACCAATCTGCGAGACTTTACTTAGAAACTTGCTCTTGTACTAATGAGACTAGTGAACCTAGAGCTCCGATACAAGTTGTCATGACCTAATTTTTTAGGTCATGATGGCACCTACAACCCCCTAGTAGGCGAACCAATCCCTGTAGCCTGAAATGGTTAGTAATGGGGTACTACCTAAGCAACATGCACAATAAGCAGATATAAGCAGAAGTAGATATAAAATATAATAACACAGAAGCAAAAAACCTGGATAAATATAAAAAGAAACTAAACCAACCTAAATACATGGTATCGATAGTATAGGAGCCTCTAATAGAATACAAGTTCTAGAGATAACAAACAGAATATACAATTGACTCCAAATAAATAAAGAGAACCAGTGCCAAAAGATGAGATGTAGTCAAGCACGGTCGTCAGGAGCGCACCCTAGTCTCGAATATCCAAAAGTTGCATGAGAATCCACACGGTCAATGGCAAAAGCTCACACTAGAATCTACACCAGAAAGATTCAGAAGTGTAGTATGAGCACCAATTGCAAAGCAACGGGTACCCAGTAGGCATCATAGGTCGACTGAATGCATATAAGATATAAAAGTAGTAAATAACAGATAATTAAGAAGCAGTCACAGAAGCAACAGAGAAAGTACACAAAAACTAGCACGGATAGAAAACAAAGAGAATACAAGCATGTTATGCTAGCCACATAAGATATATATCACAGAAATAGGTGAGGGAAAAGAGAATGCACCTAGATCCTTGCAACAATAATATATAAAGAGGCAGTTTAAGAAGAGTGGTGGTATACCGATAACCTCAAGTAAAAAAGGAAGGAAGGAAAAGCAAGTAAACATACTCATGCTAGAAGCAATATACTAATGAAATCATGCTAAACACACTCTAAAGATAAGAACAGACAGAAAAAACCTCACAAATACCACCCTAGGATAGAATAACCTACACCACAAGGACTCAAAAAGCCACTAATTAGCACCATGATAGAATGGAATCCGCTAACTCAGAGGTTCTAAGAAAGCCACAAAACCAGTGCCTCAACAAGATAGACTCCATGAATCCACCGATAATCAGAAGCCTTGAACAAGTACTACACTTGGATAGCAACCACTAAACCACCAATAATTGAAGGCTATAACAAGCTCTACAATAAGATAGAAGTAATATAATCTACCTATAGTCCCAACGAGTACCCATACACCCGAGGATGATAATCAAGTGAAAATAAATCCTTCGGCATCCCATACTAGCAGAGCGTACATTGAGCAAACAACAAACAAGGGTGGATTCGAATATAATATGCATGATGTGATATGATATGATAGAACTAGTGTGATAGTAACCTTGTATGTGCCTCCTCCGGTGCCTATAGGCCCAGTTGGTAGGATCCATGAAAGGACTTTCCCGTATACCTCTACTACACCATATACCCTTCCTCCAGCATACTTTGCACGTAACCCCTGATCCAGATCAGCAAGGGCCATGGAGGTCCTCGATCATATACTAAAATAGAATGTAAAATCTCAAAGTATAACTACTCGAGATATATCTAGGTCTAAATCAGTGATTAGAATCTCGAAGTATGTTCTCGGAGTCTATTTGAGTTTAAATCGATAGTAGTAATCTCAAAACCCTAATAAAGGGTGGTGTAATAACCCTCCAGGTCATTTTCCAATTTTTCGTGGTTTTTCTATGTTTCAAGCTTTCCCACAGTGGCTACAGATTATTTATTACTTGCTAGGATTGACGGTTTGGTGTCCAGGCTGTTCGTTGGGTCGTTATGACCATTTCCATGTTTTAGAACTTGAACTTACAAAATCTTCGACTTTAATTAATTTTCTTGGTAAACTCACTCAAAATCAAATTCTGATAGTTCTATTGGCTCCAGAACGAGAATTTTAGTCTAGTAGGACCCTAAGTTTGGGTCTGACTGCCTTTGGTTTGGCTTTGTGTTATTTTCTGTATTCTCAAGCCAATTTGGCTTGTGGGTTGACTTTGGTCAATATTCAGAGAGACGTCCTCAGATAGAAATTCCATTAGTGTTGTTAGCTCTGAAATGTTGACTTTGGGCTAGTGGGACCTTTGGTTCGGGTCTCGAGGCTTCCAGACTCATTTTGGGCCATTGGGTTTCATTTTGAAAAAGTTAGCCAAAAGTTGGTTTTCGGCGTAGGGCCTATTATCCATTAAATCAATCTTCGTTGGGATTTTTATCAATTTTATTGAGTCTAGAATATCATTTTTAGTTGAATAGCTTAGCTCATTTTTGTTTGTGGGACCCCAGATGCATTCTCGGGGGTCCTTCCATTTCAAAGTTGGATAGAACTTGGCTGTTGCAGCAGCTATTGATAATATTGTGCAACGGTGGGTGCCTGGTTGCACCTGTGCTAGCGCTCCTGCACTGGCATGTGCACGCCTGCATGCCTGGCTAGGCTGGCAGGGCAGTGCGCCTGTGGCACCTTGGGCATTGTGGCATAGCCACCCCTGCTCCTGCATGGGCGCACCTGCGCTAGTCGCTGGCAGTTATAAGTTGCCTTCTCCTTTGAAATTTCATTTCAACTCCAACTTTTTTCTACTCAGTTTTCCTCCATTAAAATAGCTCCAAACCTCTAATTTTTCTCCTGGTTCATCCCATATCCTAGTGGTGCTAACATTTCTTGTTCGTAGTTTGTCCAGGTTCATTAAATTTGTAAGTTTCCGCCCCCCAAAATCTCTCATATTCCATTGTTGTCTCCTTTGATCAAGTGGACTTCAGGGTTGTTTTGAGCCTCGAAATGAACCCTATTCGCTCTCAGCTTTTGGGTATGGGTTCTTTAACCCGTCGTGAACATAATTGTAAACTCACTCAGAATCAAATTCTGATAGTTTTATTGGCTCCAGAACGGAGATTTTAGTCTAGTAGGACTCTCAGTTTAGGTCTAACTGCCTTTGGTTTGGCTTTGTGTTATTTTCTGTATTCTCAAGCCAATTTGGCTTGTGGGTTGACTTTGGTCAATATTCAGAGAAGACGGCCTCAGATGGAAATTCCATTAGTGTTGTTAGCTCCAAAATGTTGACTTTGGGCTAGTGGGACCTTTGGTTCGGGTCTCGAGGCTTCCAAACTCATTTTTGGCCAATGGGTTTCACTTTGAAAAATTTAGCCAAAAGTTGGTTTTCGGCGTAGGGCCTATTTTCCATTAAATCGATCTTTGTTGGGATTTTTATCAATTTTGTTGAGTCTGGAATGTCATTTTTAGTTCAATAGCTTAACTCATTTTTGTTTGTGGAACCCCAAATGCATTCTCAGGGGTCCTTCCATTTCAAAGTTGGCTAGAACTTGTTTGTTGCAGCAGCTATTGCTGGTATGTCACAACGGTGGGTGCCTGGTTGCACCTATACTGGCACTCCTGCACTGGCATGTGCATGCCTGCATGCCTGGCTGGGCTGGCAGGGCAGTGCGCCTATGGCACCTTGGGCATTGTGGCATAGCCACCCCTTCTCCTACATGGGCGCACCTGCGCTAGTCGCTGGCAGTTATAAGCTGCCTTCTCCTTTGAAATTTCATTTCAACTCCATCATTTTTCTACTCAGTTTTCCTCCATTTAAATAGCTCCAACGCTCTAATTTTGCTCCTGGTTCATCCCATTACCTAGTGGTGCTCACATTTCTTGTTCGTGGTTTGTCCAGGTTCATTAAATTTGTAAGTTTCCTCCCCCAAAATCTCTCATATTCCATTAGTGTCTCCTTTGATCAAGTGTACTTCAGGTCTGTTTTGAGCCTCGAAATGAACCCCATTCGCTCTCAGCTTTTGGGTATGGGTTCTTTAACCCGTCGCGAACATAATTTTAAACTCACTCAGAATCAAATTCTGATAGTTCTATTGGCTCCATAACGGGGATTTTTGTCTAGTAGGACCCTCAATTTGAGTCTGATTGCCTTTGGTTTGGCTTTGTGTTATTTTCTGTATTCTCAAGCCAATTTGGCTTGTGGGTTGACTTTGGTCAATATTCAGAGAAGACGGCCTCATATGGAAATTCCATTAGTGTTGTTAGCTCCAAAATGTTGACTTTGGGCTAGTGGGACCTTTGGTTCGGGTCTTGAGGCTTCCAGACTCATTTTGGGCCATTGGGTTTCATTTTGAAAAAGTTAGCCAAAAGTTGGTTATCGGCGTAGGGCCCATTTTCCATTAAATCGATCTTCGTTGGGATTTTTATCAATTTTGTTGATTATAGAATGTCATTTTTAGTTGAATAGCTTGGCTCGTTTTTGTTTGTGGGTCCCCAGATGCATTCTCGGGGGTCCTTCCATTTCAAAGTTGGCAAGAACTTGGCTGTTGCAGAAACTATTGCTGGTATGGCACAACGGTTGGTGTCTGGTTGCACCTGTGCTGGCGCTCCTGCACATTCATGTGCACGCCTGCATGCCTGGCTGGGCTGGCAGGGTAGTGCGCCTGTGGCACCTTGGGCATTGTGGCATAGCCACCCCTGCTCCTGCATGGGCGCACCTGCGCTAGTCGCTGGCAGTAATAAGTTGCCTTCTCCTTTGAAATTTAATATCAACTCCAACTTTTTTCTACTCAGTTTTCCTCCATTAAAATAGCTCCAAACCTCTAATTTTGCTCCTGGTTCATCCCATAACCTAGTGGTGCTCACATTTCTTGTTCGTGGTTTGTCTAGGTTCATTAAATTTGTAAGTTTCCACCCCCAAAATCTCTCATATTCCATTGTTGTCTCCTTTGATCAAGTGGACTTCGAGGCTGTTTTGAGCCTCGAAATGAACCCCGTTCGCTCTCAGCTTTTGGATATGGGTTCTTTAACCCATCGCGAACATAATTGTAAACTCACTCTGAATTAATTTTGATAGTTCTATTGGCGCCAGAACAGGGATTTTAGTCTAGTAGGACCCTCAGTTTGGGTCTGACTGCCTTTGGTTTGGCTTTGTGTTATTTTCGGTATTCTCAATCCAATTTGGCTTGTGGGTTGACTTTGGTCAATATTTAGAGAAGACGGCCTCATATGGAAATTCCTTTAGTGTTGTTAGCTCTAAAATGTTGACTTTGGGCTAGTGGGAGCTTTGGTTCGGGTCTCGAGGCTTCCAGACTCATTTTGGACCATTGGGTTTCAATTTGAAAAGGTTAGCCAAAAGTTGGTTTTCGGCGTAGGGCCTATTTTCCATTAAATCGATCTTCGTTGGGATTTTTATCAATTTTGTTGAGCCTGGAATGTCATTTTTAGTTGAATAACTTAGCTCGTTTTTGTTTGTGGGACCCCAGATGCATTCTCGGGGGTCCTTCCATTTCAAAGTTGGCTAGAACTTGGCTGTTGCAGCAGCTATTGCTGGTATGGCACAACGGTGGGTGCCTGGTTGCACCTGTGCTGGCGCTTCTGTACTGGCATGTGCACGCCTGCATGCCTAGCTGGGCTGGCAGGGTAGTGCGCCTGTGGCACCTTGGGCATTGTGGCATAGCCACCCCTTCTCCTACATGGGCGCACCTGCGCTAGTCGCTGGCAGTTATAAGCTGCCTTCTCCTTTGAAATTTCATTTCAACTCCAACTTTTTTCTACTCCATTTTCCTCTATTAAAATAGCTCCAAACCTCTAATTTTGCTCCTGGTTCATCCCATAACGTAGTGGTGCTCACATTTCTTGTTCGTGGTTTGTCCAGGTTCATTAAATTTGTAAGTTTCCACCCCCAAAATCTCTCATATTTCATTGTTGTCTCCTTTGATCAAGTGGACTTCGGGGCTGTTTTGAGCCTCGAAATGAACCCCGTTCGCTCTCAACTTTTGGGTATAGGTTCTTTAACCCATCGCGAACATAATTGTAAACTCACTCAGAATCAAATTTTGATAGTTCTATTTGTTCCAGAATGGGGATTTTAGTCTATTAGTCCCCTCAATTTGGGTCTGACTGCCTTTTGTTTGGCTTTATGTTATTTTCTGTATTCTCAAGCCAATTTGGCTTGTGGGTTGACTTTGGTCAATATTCAAAGAAGACGGCCTCAGATGGAAATTCCATTAGTGTTGTTAGCTCTGAAATGTTGACATTGGGCTAGTGGGAGCTTTGGTTCGGGTCTCGAGGCTTCCAGACTCATTTTGGGCCATTGGGTTTCAATTTGAAAAAGTTAGCCAAAAGTTGGTTTTCGGCGTAGGGCCTATTTTCCATTAAATCAATCTTCGTTGGGATTTTTATCAATTTTGTTGAGTCTGGAATGTCATTTTTAGTTGAATAGCTTAGCTCATTTTTGTTTGTGGGACCCCAGATGCATTCTCGGGGGTCCTTCCATTTCAAAGTTGGCTAGAACTTGGCTGTTGCAGCAGCCATTTCTGGTATGGCACAACGGTGGGTGCCTGGTTGCACCTGTGCTGGCGCTCCTACACTGGCATGTGCACGCCTGTATGCCTGGCTGGGCTGGCAGGGCAGTGCGCCTGTGGCACCTTTGGCATTGTGGCATAGCCACCCCTGCTCCTGCATGGGCGCACCTGCGCTAGTCGCTGGCAGTTATAAGCTGCCTTCTCCTTTGAAATTTCATTTCAACTCCAATTTTTTTCTACTCAGTTTTCCTCCATTAAAATAGCTCCAAACCTCTAATTTTGCTCCTAGTTCATCCCATAACCTAGTGGTGCTCACATTTCTTGTTCGTGGTTTGTCCAGGTTCATTAAATTTGTAAGTTTTCGCCCCCAAAATCTCTCATATTCCATTATTGTCTCCTTTGATCAAGTGGACTTCGGGGCTGTTTTGAGCCTCGAAATGAACCCCGTTCGCTCTCAGTTTTTGGTATGGGTTCTTTAACCCATCACGAACATAATTGTAAACTCACTCAAAATCAAATTCTGATAGTTCTATTGGCTCCAGAAGGGGGATTTTAGTCTAGTAGGACCCTCAATTTGGGTCTTACTGCCTTTGGTTTGGCTTTGTGTTATTTTCTGTATTCTCAAGCCAATTTTGCTTGTGTGTTGACTTTGGTCAATATTCAGAGAAAACGGCCTCAGATGGAAATTCCATTAGTGTTGTTAGCTCCGAAATGTTGACTTTGGGCTAGTGGACCTTTGGTTCGGGTCTCGAGGCTTCCAGACTCATTTTGGTCCATTGGGTTTCATTTTGAAAAAGTTAGCCAAAAGTTGGTTTTGGCGTAGGGCCTATTTTCCATTAAATCAATCTTCGTTGGGATTTTTTTCAATTTTGTTGAGCCTGGAATGTCATTTTTAGTTGAATAGCTTAGCTCGTTTTTGTTTCTGGGACCCCAGATGCATTCTCGGGGGTCCTTCCATTTCAAAGTTGGCTAGAACTTGGCTGTTGCAGCAGCTATTGCTGGTATGGCACAACGGTGGGTGCCTGGTTGCACTTGTGCTGGCGCTCCTGCACTGGCATGTGCACGCCTGCATGCCTGGCTGGGCTAGCAGGGCAGTGCTTCTGTGGCACCTTGGGCATTGTGGCATAGCCACCCCTGCTCCTGCATGGGCGGACCTGCGCTAGTCGCTGGCAGTTATAAGCTGCCTTCTCCTTTGAAATTTCATTTCAACTCCAACTTTTTTCTACTCAGTTTTCCTCCATTAAAATAGCTCCAAACCTCTAATTTTACTCCTGGTTCATCCCATAACCTAGTGGTGCTCACATTTCTTGTTCGTGGTTTGTCCAGGTTCATTAAATTTGTAAGTTTCCTCCCCCAAAATCTCTCAAATTCCATTATTGTCTCCTTTGATCAAGTGGACTTCGGGGCTGTTTTGAGCCTCGAAATGAAACCCGTTCTCTCTCAGCTTTTTGGTATGGGTTCTTTAACCCATCACGAACATAATTGTAATCTCACTCAAAATCAAATTCTGATAGTTCTATTGGCTCCAGAATGGGGATTTTAGACTAGTAGGACCCTCAGTTTGGGTCTGACTGCCTTTGGTTTGGCTTTGTGTTATTTTCTGTATTCTCAAACCAATTTAACTTGTGGATTGACTTTGGTCAATATTCAGAGAAGACAGCCTGAGATGGAAATTGCATTAGTGTTGTTAGCTCCGAAATGTTGACTTTGGGCTAATGGGACCTTTGGTTCGGGTCTCGAGGCTTCCAGACTCATTTTTGGCCATTGGGTTTCATTTTGAAAAAGTTAGCCAAAAGTTGGTTTTCGGCGTAGGGCCTATTTTCCATTAAATCGATCTTCGTTGGGATTTTTATCAATTTTGTTGAGCCTGGAATGTCATTTTTAGTTGAATAGCTTAGCTCATTTTTGTTTGTGGGACCCTAGAAGCATTCTCGTGGGTCCTTCCATTTCAAAGTTGGCTAGAACTTGGCTGTTGCAGCAGCTATTGCTGGTATGGCACAACGGTGGGTGCCTGGTTGCACCTGTGCTGGCGCTCCTGCACTGGCATATGCACGCCTGCATGCCTGGCTGGGCTGACAGGGTAGTGCGCCTGTGGCACCTTGGGCATTGTGGCATAGCCACCCCTACTCCTGCATGGGCGCACCTGCGCTAGTCGCTGGCAGTTATAAGCTGCCTTCTCCTTTGAAATTTAATTTCAACTCCAACTTTTTTCTACTCAGTTTTCTTCCATTAAAATAGCTCCAAACCTCTAATTTGCTCCTGGTTCATCCCATAACCTAGTGGTGCGCACATTTCATGTTCGTGGTTTGTCCAGGTTCATTAAATTTGTAAGTTTCCACCCCCAAAATCTCTCATATTCCATTGTTGTCTCCTTTGATCAAGTGGACTTCGCGGCTGTTTTGAGCCTCGATATGAACCCCGTTCGCTCTCAACTTTTGGGTATGGGTTCTTTAACCCGTCGCGAACATAATTATAAACTCACTCAGAATTAATTTTGATAGTTCTATTGGCACCAGAACAGGGAATTTAGTCTAGTAGGACCCTCAGTTTGGGTCTGACTGCCTTTGGTTTGGCTTTGTGTTATTTTCGGTATTCTCAATCCAATTTGGCTTGTGGGTTGACTTTGGTCAATATTCAGAGAAGACGGCCTCAGATGAAAAATCCATTAGTGTTGTTAGCTCCGAAATGTTGACTTTGGGCTAGTGGGACCATTGGTTCGGGTCTCAAGGCTTCCAGACTCATTTTGGGCCATTGGGTTTTATTTTGAAAAAGTTAGCCAAAATTTGGTTTTCGGCGTAGGTCCTATTTTCCATTAAATCGATCTTCGTTGGGGTTTTTATCATTTTTGTTGAGTCTGGAATGTCATTTTTAGTTGAATAGCTTAGCTCATTTTTGTTTGTGGGACCCCAAATGCATTCTCGGGGGTCCTTCCATTTCAAAGTTGGCTAGAACTTGGCTGTTGCAGCAGCTATTGCTGGTATGGCACAACGGTGGGTGCCTTGTTGCACCTGTGCTGGCGCTCCTGCACTGGCATGTGCACGCCTGCATGCCTGGCTGGGCTGGCAGGGCAGTGCTCCTGTGGCACCTTGGGCATTGTGGCATAGCCACCCCTGCTCCTGCATGGGCGCACCTGCGCTAGTCGCTGGCAGTTATAAGCTGCCTTCTCCTTTGAAATTTCATTTCAACTCCAACTTTTTTTTACTCAGTTTTCCTCCATTAAAATAGCTCCAAACCTCTAATTTTACTCCTGGTTCATCCCATAACCTAGTGGTGCTCACATTTCTTGTTCGTGGTTTGTCCAGGTTCATTAAATTTGTAAGTTTCCGCCCCCAAAATCTCTCATATTCCATTATTGTCTCCTTTGATCAAGTGGACTTCGGGGCTGTTTTGAGCCTTGAAATGAAACCCGTTCACTCTAAGCTTTTTGGTATGGGTTCTTTAACCCATCACGAACATAATTGTAAACTCACTCAGAATCAAATTCTGATAGTTCTATTGGCTCCAGAACGGGGATTTTAGTCTAGTAGGACCCTCAGTTTGGGCCTGACTGCCATTGGTTTGGCTTTGTGTTATTTTCTGTATTCTCAAGCCAATTTGGCTTGTGGGTTGACTTTGGTCAATATTCAGAGAAGACGGCCTCAGATGGAAATTCCATTAGTGTTGTTAGCTCCGAAATGTTGACTTTGGGTTAGTAGGACCATTGGTTCGGGCCTCGAGGCTTCAAGACTCATTTTTGGCCATTGGGTTTCATTTTGAAAAAGTTAGGCAAAAGTTGGTTTTCGGCGTAGGTCCTATTTTCCATTAAATCGATCTTCTTTGGGATTTTTAACAATTTTGTTGTGTCTGGAATGTCATTTTTAGGTGAATAGCTTAGATCATTTTTGTTTGTGGGACCCGAGATGCATTCTCGGGGGTCCTTCCATTTCATAGTTGGCTAGAACTTGGCTGTTGCAGCATCTATTACTGGTATGGCACAACGGTGGATGCCTGGTTGCACCTGTGCTGGCGCTTCTGCACTGGCATGTGCACGCCTACATGCCTTTCTGGGCTTGCAGGGCAGTGCGCCTGTGGTACCTTGGGCATTGTGGCATAGCCACCCCTACTCCTGCATGGGCGTACCTGTGCTAGTCGCTGGCAGTTATAAGCTGCCTTCTCCTTTGAAATTTAATTTCAACTCCAACTTTTTTCTATTCAGTTTTCTTCCATTAAAATAGCTCCAAACCTCTAATTTGCTCCTGGTTCATCCCATAACCTAGTGGTGCGCATATTTCATGTTCGTGGTTTGTCCAGGTTCATTAAATTTGTAAGTTTCCACCCCCAAAATCTCTCATATTCCATTGTTGTCTCATTTGATCAAGTGGACTTCGGGGCTGTTTTGAGCCTCGATATGAACCCCGTTCGCTCTCAACTTTTGGGTATGGGTTCTTTCACCCGTCGCGAACATAAGTGTAAACTCACTCAGAATCAAATTCTGATAGTTCTATTGGCTCCAGGACGGGGATTTTAGTCTAGTAGGACCCTCAGTTTGGGTCTGACTGCCTTTGGTTTGGCTTTGTGTTATTTTCTGTATTCTCAAGCCAATTTTGCTTGTGAGTTGACTTTGGTCAATATTCAGAGAAGACGGCCTCAGATGGAAATTCCATTAGTGTTGTTAGCTCCGAAATGTTGACTTTGGGCTAGTGGACGTTTGGTTCGGGTCTCGAGGCTTCCAGACTCATTTTGGGCCATTGGGTTTCATTTTGAAAAAGTTAGCCAAAAGTTGGTTTTCGGAGTAGGGCCTATTTTCCATTAAATCAATCTTCGTTGGGATTTTTATCAATTTTGTTGAGCCTGGAATGTCATTTTTAGTTGAATAGCTTAGCTCATTTTTGTTTTTGGGACCCCAGATGCATTCTCGGGGGTCCTTCCATTTCAAAGTTGGCTAGAACTTGGCTGTTGCAGCAGCTATTGCTGGTATGGCACAACGGTGGGTGCCTGGTTGCACCTGTGCTGGCGCTCCTGCACTGGCATGTGCACGCCTGCATGCCTGGCTGGGCTAGCAGGGCAGTGCTGCTGTGGCACCTTGGGCATTGTGGCATAGCCACCCCTACTCCTGCATGGGCACACCTGCGCTAGTCGCTGGCAGTTATAAGCTGCCTTCTCCTTTGAAATTTAATTTCAACTCCAACTTTTTTCTACTCAGTTTTCTTCCATTAAAATAGCTCCAAACCTCTAATTTGCTCCTGGTTCATCCCATAACCTAGTGGTGCTCACATTTCTTGTTCGTGGTTTGTCCAGGTTCATTAAATTTGTAAGTTTCCTCCCCCAAAATCTCTCATATTCCATTATTGTCTCCTTTGATCAAGTGGACTTCGGGGCTGTTTTGAGCCTTGAAATGAAACCCGTTCGCTCTCAGCTTTTTGGTATGGGTTCTTTAACCCATCACGAACATAATTGTAAACTCACTCAGAATCAAATTCTGATAGTTCTATTGGCTCCAGAATGGGGATTTTAGTCTAGTAGGACCCTCAGTTTGGACCTGACTGCCTTTGGTTTGGCTTTGTGTTATTTTCTGTATTCTCAAGCCAATTTGGCTTGTGGGTTGACTTTGGTAAATATTCAGAGAAGACGGCCTCAGATGGAAATTCCATTAATGTTGTTAGCTCCGAAATGTGGGTGCTGCTGCACTGGCACCTGTGCTGGCGCTCCTGCACTGGCATGTGCACGCCTGCATGCCTGGCTGGGCTAGCAGGGTAGTGCTGCTGTGGCACCTTGGGCATTGTGGCATAGCCACCCCTACTCCTGCATGGGCGCACCTGCGCTAGTCGTTGGCAGTTATAAGCTGCCTTCTCCTTTGAAATTTAATTTCAACTCCAACTTTTTTCTACTCAGTTTTCTTCCATTAAAATAGCTCCAAACCTCTAATTTGCTCCTTGTTCATCCCATAACCTAGTGGTGCTCAATTTTCTTGTTCGTGGTTTGTCCAGGTTCATTAAATTTGTAAGTTTCCTCCCCCAAAATCTCTCAAATTCCATTATCGTCTCCTTTGATCAAGTGGACTTCGGGGCTGTTTTGAGCCTTGAAATGAAACCCGTTCGCTCTCAGCTTTTTGGTATGGGTTCTTTAACCCATCACGAACATAATTGTAAACTCACTCAAAATCAAATTCTGATAGTTCTATTGGCTCCAGAATGGGGATTTTAGTCTAGTAGGACCCTCAGTTTGGGCCTGACTTCCTTTGGTTTGGCTTTGTGTTATTTTCTGTATTCTCAAGCCAATTTGGCTTGTGGGTTGACTTTGGTCAATATTCAGAGAAGACCTCCTTAGATGGAAATTCCATTAGTGTTGTTAGCTCCGAAATGTTGACTTTGGGTTAGTAGGACCATTGGTTCGGGTCTCGAGGCTTCCAGACTCATTTTTGGCCATTTGGTTTCATTCTGAAAAAGTTAGCCAAAAGTTGGTTTTCGGCGTAGGGCCTATTTTCCTTTAAATCGATCTTCGTTGGGATTTTTAACAATTTTGTTGTTTCTGGAATGTCATTTTTAGGTGAATAGCTTAGATCGTTTTTGTTTGTGGGACCCAATATGCAGTCTCGGGGGTCCTTCCATTTCATAGTTGGCTAGAACTTGGCTGTTACAGCATCTATTACTGGTATGGCATAACGGTGGATGCCTGGTTGCACCTGTGCTGGAGCTTCTGCACTGGCATGTGCACTCCTGCATGCCTTGCTGGGCTGTTAGGGTAGTGCGCCTGTGGCACCTTGGGCATTGTGGCATAGCCACCCCTACTCCTGCATGGGCGCACCTGCGCTAGTCGTTGGAAGTTATAAGCTGCCTTCTCCTTTGAATTTTAATTTCAACTCCAACTTTTTTCTACTCAGTTTTCTTTCAGTAAAATAGCTCCAAACCTCTAATTTGCTCCTGGTTCATCCCATAACCTAGTGGTGCGCACATTTCATGTTCGTGGTTTGTCCAGGTTCATTAAATTTGTAAGTTTCCACCCCCAAAATCTCTCATATTCCATTGTTGTCTCCTTTGATCAAGTGGATTTCGAGGCTGTTTTGAGCCTCGATATGAACCCCGTTCGCTCTCAACCTTTGGGTATGGGTTCTTTAACCCGTCGCGAACATAATTGTAAACTCACTCAGAATCAAATTCTGATAGTTCTATTGGCTCCAGAACGGGGATTTTAGTCTAGTAGGACCCTCAGTTTGGGTCTGACTGCCTTTGGTTTGGCTTTGTGTTATTTTCTGTATTCTCAAGCCAATTTTGCTTGTGAGTTGACTTTGGTCAATATTCAGAGAAGACGGCCTCAGATGGAAATTCCATTAGTGTTGTTAGCTCCGAAATGTTGACTTTGGGCTAGTGGACCTTTGGTTTGGGTTTCGAGGCTTCCAGACTCATTTTGGGCCATTGGGTTTCATTTTGAAAAAGTTAGCCAAAAGTTGGTTTTCGGCGTAGGGCCTATTTTCCATTAAATCAATCTTCGTTGAGATTTTTATCAATTTTGTTGAGCCTGGAATGTCATTTTTAGTTGAATAGCTTAGCTCGTTTTTGTTTCTGGGACCCCAGATGCATTCTCGGGGGTCCTTCCATTTCAAAGTTGGCTAGAACTTGGCTGTTGCAGCAGCTATTGCTGGTATGGCACAACGGTGGGTGCCTGGTTGCACCTGTGCTGGCGCTTCTGCACTGGCATGTGCACGCCTGCATGCCTTGCTGGGTTGGCAGGGTAGTGCGCCTGTGGCACCTTGGGCATTGTGGCATAGTCACCCCTACTCCTGCATGGGCGCACCTGCGCTAGTCGCTGGCAGTTATAAGCTGCCTTCTCCTTTGAAATTTAATTTCAACTCGAACTTTTTTCTACTCAGTTTTCTTCCATTAAAATAGCTCCAAACCTCTAATTTTCTCCTGGTTCATCCGATAACCTAGTGGTGCGCACATTTTATGTTCGTGGTTTGTCCAGGTTCATTAAATTTGTAAGTTTCCGCCCCCAAAATCTCTCATATTCCATTATTGTCTCATTTGATCAAGTGGACTTCGGGGCTGTTTTGAGCCTTGAAATGAAACCCGTTCGCTCTCAGCTTTTTGGTATGGGTTCTTTAACCCATCACGAACATAATTGTAAACTCACTCAAAATCAAATTCTGATAGTTCTATTGGCTCCAGAATGGGGATTTTAGTCTAGTAGGACCCTCAGTTTGGGCCTGACTGCCTTTGGTTTGGCTTTGTGTTATTTTCTGTATTCTCAAGCCAATTTGGCTTGTGGGTTGACTTTGGTCAATATTCAGAGAAGACCTCCTTAGATGGAAATTCCATTAGTTTTGTTAGCTCCGAAATGTTGACTTTGGGTTAGTAGGACCATAGGTTCGGGTCTCGAGGCTTCCAGACTCATTTTTGGCCATTGGGTTTCATTTTGAAAAAGTTAGCCAAAAGTTGGTTTTCGGCGTAGGGCCTATTTTCCATTAAATCGATCTTCATTGGGATTTTTAACAATTTTGTTGTGTCTGGAATGTTATTTTTAGGTGAATAGCTTAGATCGTTTTTGTTTGTGGGACCCGAGATGCATTCTCGGGGGTCCTTCCATTTCATAGTTGGATAGAACTTGGCTGTTGCAGCATCTATTACTGGTATGGCACAACGGTGGATGCCTGGTTGCACCTGTGCTGGCGCTTCTGCACTGGCATGTGCACTCCTGCATGCCTTGCTGGGCTGGCAGGGTAGTGCGCCTGTGGCACCTTGGGCATTGTGGCATGGCCACCCCTACTCATGCATGGGCGCACCTGCGCTATTCGCTGGCAGTTATAAGCTGCCTTCTCCTTTGAAATTTAATTTCAACTCCAACTTTTTTCTACTCAGTTTTCTTCCATTAAAATAGCTCCAAACCTCTAATTTGCTCCTGGTTCATCCCATAACCTAGTGGTGGGCACATTTTATGTTCGTGGTTTGTCCAGGTTCATTAAATTTGTAAGTTTCCACCCCCAAAATCTCTCATATTCCATTGTTGTCTCCTTTGATCAAGTGGTCTTCGGGGCTGTTTTGAGCCTCGATATGAACCCCGTGCGCTCTCAACTTTTGGGTATGGGTTCTTTAACCCGTGGCGAACATAATTGTAAACTCACTCAGAATCAAATTCTGATAGTTCTATTGGCTCCAGAATGGGGATTTTAGTCTAGTAGGACCCTCAGTTTGGGCCTGACTTCCTTTGGTTTGGCTTTGTGTTATTTTCTGTATTCTCAAGCCAATTTGGCTTGTGGGTTGACTTTGGTCAATATTCAGAGAAGACCTCCTTAGATGGAAATTCCATTAGTGTTGTTAGCTCCGAAATGTTGACTTTGGGTTAGTAGGACCATTGGTTCGGGTCTCGAGGCTTCCAGACTCATTTTTGGCCATTTGGTTTCATTTTGAAAAAGTTAGCCAAAAGTTGGTTTTCGGCGTAGGGCCTATTTTTCATTAAATCAATCTTCGTTGGGATTTTTAACAATTTTGTTGTTTCTGGAATGTCATTTTTAGGTGAATAGCTTAGATCGTTTTTGTTTGTGCGACCCAAGATGCATTCTCGGGGGTCCTTCCATTTCATAGTTGGCTAGAACTTGGCTGTTGCAGCATCTATTACTGGTATGGCACAACGGTGGATGCCTGGTTGCACCTGTGCTGGCGCTTCTGCACTGGCATGTGCACTCCTGCATGCCTTGCTGGGCTGTGATACAATCATGGTTAGCTTGGAGCATATTAGGAGGGGCTTTTATATATGGATGATAGCTTGGAGCCCGGAGAAAGCCATGGAGCAACAAATGTACAAGGCCATGGGCGATCAAGATGTCATTTGGGCAATCAAGAAGGGCCCTTATGGGTTATTTCGAAAATAGTCACTTTTGGGCTATTTTTGTAATAGGCTATTTGTGTAAAGGCAATAACTATAAATAGTTGCCTTAGCCATTTTCATACTTAGATTATTGATGATTGAATTGTCTTGAATAGACTTGATATTTAGTTACTTTTAGGTTAGGATATTGATTGGGTTCAATTCCAATTATTAGTTTAGAATGAGTGATTAGGGTGGATTCCCGAATTGCTTGTGTTATCTTCTTTGCTTAATTGATCATCGAGTTATCATCTTGTGGATTCAATTTGGTTTCTCATGCATTTGATTGAGTTCTCTTCTCCCTTGGTTGATTGTTGATTCAATTAGCCTTTCTTTCTTCTATTCTCATCTCAATTTCTTCTAATTCTCATCTTAATTTCTCCACTATCTTTATTTTGTGTTGTTGAATTCCGTGTTTCCGGTATCGATTTTAGTCACTCGATTGAGATCGTTATCATTTGGTATCAGAGCTTAGGTTTTAAGAGTTGTTCCATCAATTCTTAGGTCTTAGGTTCACAAAAAAAAAAAAAAAAAAATCGTCCAAAAAAAAAAAAAAAACCGAAAATTTTCTTGTTTGATTTCTTGTTTTTGACACTAGATTCTTGTTCCCTAGTGTTTTTTGAGTCTAGATTTCAAATTATATTCAATTTGGAGTTGTAGAAGTGAAGTTGCCATTGAAGGACTTTGAAGTTTTGAAAACTTGCAAACTTGAAAAGTGGGTCTTTTGATTGGGGAGAAATTGGAGCTTAAAAACTATTGGGGTTTGTTCCCTAAGTCGAGGGGAAGATAATCCTAAAGTTTGAGCCAATTCCGAGTTGATTTGAAGGTGTTGGTGTTTAGTGTGTGTTCTTGGTGTTCTAGGTGTTTTTGATATTCATCAAGAACATCTTGAAGAAGAAGAAGCCAAAAGGTACATTTAATCCAACTTTTCCAAGTCAAAGTGGTCAAACATGTTTGTTGGATCCACAAGTGGAATTTAAAAAAAAAAAAAAAAAAAAGAAATTCAAAGGACCAAATCTGCCCCTTAAAAAAAGTTTTGGGGGCTGAAATGCACACTTGCAAACTTGGACAGAATGCTTCAAATTTTGGGACCCCAAAATTTTTCTAAGTGTTGGAACTCTTAAGACCTCAAAATTTTTCTAAGTGTCCAAACTTCAAATTTCTTCTTCTACACTCATTTTTCTTCTATTTCTCTACTATTTAACAACTAATTAACATCTTTAATTACTTGTTAACTAGTTTTAAAACATCAAATCACTTCTTTGATCCTTCAAATTAAGCAACACAAGTAACTTTTCTACTTTTGTTACTTAGTTTTTTTTGAGTTCGTTTTCTTTCGTGTTTTTTTTCTTCAACTTTTCTCATTTCATTTCGTAGATAATTTCTTGATTCAAGTCCTTTTTAGTTTTATTTGAGTCGTCCTTCTTTCAAGAGTCACAAAGATCCATTCCTCCACAAGGATAGATAACCTTGAATTTATTAAGCAAAACTAGTAACACTATCAATTTGCGAAAGAAGCCATAGAAGGTGAGTTGAGAGTTCACTTAAAGAGTGGCGTGAGGATTTTATTACTAACTTGTTTGCTAGTTTTGTAGGTACAAAACGAGCTATAAGGAAGTATGTCCTCTATAGCTTCGGATCCTTATGATGATGAAATGGGAGACTATGCTTGTAGCAATGGAGGCTATGAGTATGATGATGATGGGGATTGTGGAGGCTATGATAATAGCCATGATTTTGAGCCATATGGTGATGAGAACTACTACTTCGGAGATGGATGTGAAATGAATGGGGCTTATGGCTCTTATGATGAACATGAAGGAGTAGAAGTATCTTATGATGAAAATGGTGGGGTAGAAGAACCTTGTGATGATTCCTATGATGATGATGGAGAATATGAGGAATCTCACCCTACCTACTATGAGGATGAAAATGACTTGAGGTATAGTTCTTCCTCCCACATACTTTATGAGTCTTGTGATGAGAACACCGATGGAGCTAGAGAATATTCGTATGCCTTTTCTTGTGGTACTTATCCTAGTCGAAGTGGTGTGAGTGGGTATGTTGGTACAAGTGAAAGTCATCTAATGAGCAAGAGAAAATGTGCATTCCCTACTTGTAGAACTACTATGTCTCATGCTTCTTATCCTAATTTCAATGTGTCTTGTTCTCAATATGGAAATGGTGTTGGAGGTAGGATGGAAGGATCAAAGGGACATGAAAGTAGAGTGAAATCAAATGAGCCCCTTTCAGTGAGGGATCTTGAATCTTTAAAAATTAAAGAATTAGGGGATGCCATACAAAAAGGAGTTGACAAGATCATTCGATGGGTTGCCAATCTTAAGCCCGAGGAGTTACAAAAGATGATGAAGAAAATGATTCCTCATGAAGATGAACCAAAGGAGTTTCCATTAGAAGCAAAGCAAGCTACTCCTTGTGAGGATGGCATTAAGGGGTTAATCATGAAAGTGAAGGCATCTACTCTTTGTGCACCAAAGTGGAAGCTTGAAGTGAAGGGATCATCTAACCCTTCACAAGGGATACTTGGCACTTGTCCAAACTCTAATAAAATTGAGAGACAAAAGATTGAGAGGAGTAAGGGTGTGATAAGTGACAACTCTAGAGTGGAAAAAAGAGAGGTTGTGTGGAGTGATGTGAGAGGGTTGTCACAATCTTATCCTAATTCATGTAACTTTTCTTGTTTCTCTAGTTGTCTTGATACTTGTGCAGGTATTCTTGGAAGCAAGCCTAGCAAAGCACCTCAAAATGTGGAGAATCAAGAGGTGTTAAAAGGCTTCCCAAAGGAGCATTTGTGCTTCAATGTTGGAAACCAAGGTGAAGACAATCATTCATATGAGCTACGAGGTAACAAAGCTAAATCATACACTTTATTGAAAGTAAAAGATCATTGTGTGGCTAGTAGCCAATTGAGTGTAAGTGATAGCTTGTATATGTGTGAGCTTAAAGAGCCTTTACCTTTCTCTACTACCTCTTTGCATATGATGATGTCCATGTACGTATGAAATTTGTTTTATATAGAGGTAGGGGTTTCTTGGGTTGGTCCATTTGTTGTTGTGACCAAACTATGTGGGTCTTTCATATCTTTGACCCCGGTAAATCCTCATGGGTGTTTGCACCCTCTTTATTCAATGATATTTCTCACAGTCGAATCCTTTGTATGCTCTACAATGCATTGATCTTATTTGATACAAAGGATAGTTGGTTGTATTTCAAGTATGTGCCTCCTTGGCAAGTTGGTATGGTTGGTAACCCATGTGCTAACCCTCATGCTAGGAGGATATGTTTGTTGTTTGTCCTTCTCATATTTTTGCAAGGTTCCGATTCGAGGACGAATCCTTTTGAAGAAGGGGAGGATGATACAATCATGGTTAGCTTGGAGCATATTAGGAGGGGCTTTTATATATGGATGATAGCTTGGAGCCCGGAGAAAGCCATGGAGCAACAAATGTACAAGGCCATGGGCGATCAAGATGTCATTTGGGCAATCAAGAAGGGCCCTTATGGGTTATTTCGAAAATAGTCACTTTGGGCTATTTTTGTAATAGGCTATTTGTGTAAAGGCAATAACTATAAATAGTTGCCTTAGCCATTTTCATACTTAGATTTTTGATGATTGAATTGTCTTGACTAGACTTGATATTTTAGGTTAGGATATTGATTGGGTTCAATTCCAATTATTAGTTTAGAATGAGTGATTAGGGTGGATTCCCGAATTGCTTGTGTTATCTTCTTTGCTTAATTGATCATCGAGTTATCATCTTGTGGATTCAATTTGGTTTCTCATGCATTTGATTGAGTTCTATTCTCCCTTGGTTGATTTTTGATTCAATTAGCCTTTCTTTCTTCTATTCTCATCTCAATTTCTTCTAATTCTCATCTTAATTTCTCCACTATCTTTATTTTGTGTTGTTGAATTCCGTGTTTTCGGTATCGATTTTAGTCACTCGATTGAGATCGTTATCAGGCTGGCAGGGTAGTGCGCCTGTGGCACCATGGGCATTGTGGCATAGCCACCCCTACTCCTGCATGGGCGCACCTGCGCTAGTCGCTGGCAGTTATAAGCTTCCTTCTCCTTTGAATTTTAATTTCAACTCCAACTTTTTTCTACTCAGTTTTCTTTCAGTAAAATAGCTCCAAACCTCTAATTTGCTCCTGGTTCATCCCATAACCTAGTGGTGCGCACATTTCATGTTCGTGGTTTGTCCAGGTTCATTAAATTTGTAAGTTTCCACCCCCAAAATCTCTCATATTCCATTGTTGTCTCCTTTGATCAAGTGGACTTCGGGGCTATTTTGAGCCTCGATATGAACCCCGTTCGCTCTCAACCTTTGGGTATGGGTTCTTTAACCCGTCGCGAACATAATTGTAAACTCACTCAGAATCAAATTCTGATAGTTCTATTGGCTCCAGAACGGGGATTTTAGTCTAGTAGGACCCTCAGTTTGGGTCTGACTGCCTTTGGTTTGGCTTTGTGTTATTTTCTGTATTCTCAAGCCAATTTTTCTTGTGAGTTGACTTTGGTCAATATTCAGAGTAGACGGCCTCAGATGGAAATTCCATTAGTGTTGTTAGCTCCGAAATGTTGACTTTGGGCTAGTGGACCTTTGGTTCGGGTTTCGAGGCTTCCAGACTCATTTTGGGCCATTGGGTTTCATTTTGAAAAAGTTAGCCAAAAGTTGGTTTTCGGCGTAGGGCCTATTTTCCATTAAATCGATCTTCGTTGGGATTTTTAACAATTTTGTTGTGTCTGGAATGTCATTTTTAGGTGAATAGCTTAGATCATTTTTGTTTGTGGGACCCGAGATGCATTCTCGGGGGTCCTTCCATTTCATAGTTGGATAGAACTTGGCTGTTGCAGCATCTATTACTGGTATGGCACAACGGTGGATGCCTGGTTGCACCTGTGTTGGCGCTTCTGCACTGGCATGTGCACTCCTGCATGCCTTGCTGGGCTGGCAGGGTAGTGCGCCTGTGGCACCTTGGGCATTGTGGCATAGCCACCCCTACTCATGCATGGGCGCACCTGCGCTAGTCGCTGGCAGTTATAAGCTGCCTTCTCCTTTGAAATTTAATTTCAACTCCAACTTTTTTCTACTCAGTTTTCTTCCATTAAAATAGCTCCAAACCTCTAATTTGCTCCTGGTTCATCCCATAACCTAGTGGTGGGCACATTTTATGTTCGTGGTTTGTCCAGGTTCATTAAATTTGTAAGTTTCCACCCCCAAAATCTCTCATATTCCATTGTTGTCTCCTTTGATCAAGTGGTCTTCGGGGCTGTTTTGAGCCTCGATATGAACCCCGTGCGCTCTCAACTTTTGGGTATGGGTTCTTTAACCCGTGGCGAACATAATTGTAAACTCACTCAGAATCAAATTCTGATAGTTCTATTGGCTCCAGAATGGGGATTTTAGTCTAGTAGGACCCTCAGTTTGGGTCTGACTGCCTTTGGTTTGGCTTTGTGTTATTTTCTGTATTCTCAAGCCAATTTTTCTTGTGAGTTGACTTTGGTCAATATTCAGAGTAGACGGCCTCAGATGGAAATTCCATTAGTGTTGTTAGCTCCGAAATGTTGACTTTGGGCTAGTGGACCTTTGGTTCGGGTTTCGAGGCTTCCAGACTCATTTTGGGCCATTGGGTTTCATTTTGAAAAAGTTAGCCAAAAGTTGGTTTTCGGCGTAGGGCCTATTTTCCATTAAATCGATCTTCGTTGGGATTTTTAACAATTTTGTTGTGTCTGGAATGTCATTTTTAGGTGAATAGCTTAGATCATTTTTGTTTGTGGGACCCGAGATGCATTCTCGGGGGTCCTTCCATTTCATAGTTGGATAGAACTTGGCTGTTGCAGCATCTATTACTGGTATGGCACAACGGTGGATGCCTGGTTGCACCTGTGTTGGCGCTTCTGCACTGGCATGTGCACTCCTGCATGCCTTGCTGGGCTGGCAGGGTAGTGCGCCTGTGGCACCTTGGGCATTGTGGCATAGCCACCCCTACTCATGCATGGGCGCACCTGCGCTAGTCGCTGGCAGTTATAAGCTGCCTTCTCCTTTGAAATTTAATTTCAACTCCAACTTTTTTCTACTCAGTTTTCTTCCATTAAAATAGCTCCAAACCTCTAATTTGCTCCTGGTTCATCCCATAACCTAGTGGTGGGCACATTTTATGTTCGTGGTTTGTCCAGGTTCATTAAATTTGTAAGTTTCCACCCCCAAAATCTCTCATATTCCATTGTTGTCTCCTTTGATCAAGTGGTCTTCGGGGCTGTTTTGAGCCTCGATATGAACCCCGTGCGCTCTCAACTTTTGGGTATGGGTTCTTTAACCCGTGGCGAACATAATTGTAAACTCACTCAGAATCAAATTCTGATAGTTCTATTGGCTCCAGAATGGGGATTTTAGTCTAGTAGGACCCTCAGTTTGGGCCTGACTTCCTTTGGTTTGGCTTTGTGTTATTTTCTGTTTTCTCAAACCAATTTGGCTTGTGGGTTGACTTTGGTCAATATTCAGAGAAGACCTCCTTAGATGGAAATTCCATTAGTGTTGTTAGCTCCGAAATGTTGACTTTGGGTTAGTAGGACCATTGGTTCGGGTCTCGAGGCTTCCAGACTCATTTTTGGCCATTTGGTTTCATTTTGAAAAAGTTAGCCAAAAGTTGGTTTTCGGCGTAGGGCCTATTTTCCATTAAATCGATCTTCGTTGGGATTTTTAACAATTTTGTTGTTTCTGGAATGTCATTTTTAGGTGAATAGCTTAGATCTTTTTTGTTTGTGCGACCCAAGATGCATTCTCGAGGGTCCTTCCATTTCATAGTTGGCTAGAACTTGGCTGTTGCAGCATCTATTACTGGTATGGCACAACGGTGGATGCCTAGTTGCATCTGTGCTGGCGCTTCTGCACTGGCATGTGCACTCCTGCATGCCTTGCTGGGCTGGCAGGGTAGTGCGCCTGTGGCACCATGGGCATTGTGGCATAGCCACCCCTACTCCTGCATGGGCGCACCTGCGCTAGTCGCTGGCAGTTATAAGCTGCCTTCTCCTTTGAATTTTAATTTCAACTCCAACTTTTTTCTACTCAGTTTTCTTTCAGTAAAATAGCTCCAAACCTCTAATTTGCTCCTGGTTCATCCCATAACCTAGTGGTGCGCACATTTCATGTTCGTGGTTTGTCCAGGTTCATTAAATTTGTAAGTTTCCACCCCCAAAATCTCTCATATTCCATTGTTGTCTCCTTTGATCAAGTGGACTTCGGGGCTGTTTTGAGCCTCGATATGAACCTCGTTCGCTCTCAACCTTTGGGTATGGGTTCTTTAACCCGTCGCGAACATAATTGTAAACTCACTCAGAATCAAATTCTGATAGTTCTATTGGCTCCAGAACGGGGATTTTAGTCTAGTAGGACCCTCAGTTTGGGTCTGACTGCCTTTGGTTTGGCTTTGTGTTATTTTCTGTATTCTCAAGCCAATTTTGCTTGTGAGTTGACTTTGGTCAATATTCAGAGTAGACGGCCTCAGATGGAAATTCCATTAGTGTTGTTAGCTCCGAAATGTTGACTTTGGGCTAGTGGACCTTTGGTTCGGGTTTCGAGGTTTCCAGACTCATTTTGGGCCATTGGGTTTCATTTTGAAAAAGTTAGCCAAAAGTTGGTTTTCGGCGTAGGGCCTATTTTCCATTAAATCAATCTTCGTTGGGATTTTTATCAATTTTGTTGAGCCTGGAATATCATTTTTAGTTGAATAGCTTAGCTCGTTTTTGTTTCTGGGACCCTAGATGCATTATCGAGGGTCCTTCCATTTCAAAGTTGGCTAGAACTTGGCTGTTACAGCAGCTATTGCTGGTATGGCACAACGGTGGGTGCCTGGTTGCACCTGTGCTGGCGCTCCTGCACTGGCATGTGCACGCCTGCATGCCTGGCTGGGCTAGAAGGGCAGTGCTGCTGTGGCACCTTGGGCATTGTGGCATAGCCACCCCTGCTCCTGCATGGGCGGACCTGCGCTAGTCGCTGGAGGTTATAAGCTGCCTTCTCCTTTGAAATTTCATTTCAACTCCAACTTTTTTCTACTCAGTTTTCCTCCATTAAAATAGCACCAAACCTCTAATTTTACTCCTGGTTCATCCCATAACCTAGTGGTGCTCACATTTCTTGTTCGTGGTTTGTCCAGGTTCATTAAATTTGTAAGTTTCCGCCCCCAAAATCTCTCATATTCCATTATTGTCTCCTTTGATCAAGTGGACTTCGGGGCTGTTTTGAGCCTTGAAATGAAACCTGTTCGCTCTTAGTTTTTTGGTATGGGTTCTTTAACCCATCACGAACATAATTGTAAACTCACTCAGAATCAAATTCTGATAGTTCTATTGGCTCCAGAATGGGGATTTTAGTCTAGTAGGACCCTCAGTTTGGGCCGGACTGCCTTTGGTTTGGCTTTGTGTTATTTTCTGTATTCTCGGCCTTTGGTTTGGCTTTGTGTTATTTTCTGTATTCTCAAGCCAATTTGGCTTGTGGGTTGACTTTGGTCAATATTCAGAGAAGACGGCCTCAGATGGAAATTCCATTAGTGTTGTTTGCTCCGAAATGTTGACTTTGGGTTAGTAGGACCATTGGTTCGGGTCTCGAGGCTTCCAGACTCATTTTTGGCCATTGGGTTTCCTTTTGAAAAAGTTAGCCAAAAGTTGGTTTTCGGCGTAGGGCCTATTTTCCATTAAATCGATCTTCGTTGGGATTTTTAACAATTTTGTTGTGTCTGGAATGTCATTTTTAGGTTAATAGCTTAGATCGTTTTTGTTTGTGGGACCCGAGATGCATTCTCGGGGGTCCTTCCATTTCATAGTTGGCTAGAACTTGGCTGTTGCAGCATATATTACTGGTATGGCACAACGGTGGATGCCTGGTTGCACCTGTGCTGGCGCTTCTGCACTGGCATGTGCACGCCTGCATGCCTTGCTGGGCTGGCAGGGCAGTGCGCCTGTGGCACCTTGGGCATTGTGGCATAGCCAGCCCTGCTCCTACATGGGCGCACCTGCGCTAGTCGCTGGCAGTTATAAGCTTCCTTCTCCTTTGAAATTTAATTTCAACTCCAACTTTTTTCTACTCAGTTTTCCGCCATTAAAATAGCTCCAAACCTCTAATTTTGCTCCTGGTTCATCCCATAACCTAGTGGTGCTCACATTTCTTGTTCGTGGTTTGTCCAGGTTCATTAAATTTGTAAGTTTCCACCCCCAAAATCTCTCATATTCCATTATTGTCTTCTTTGATCAAGTGGACTTCGGGGCTGTTTTGAGGCTCGAAATGAACCTTGTTCGCTCTCAGCTTTTGGGTATGGGTTCTTTAACCCATCGTGAACATAATTAAACTCACTCAAAATCAAATTCTGATAGTTCTATTGGCTCCAGAATGGGTATTAACTGCCTTTGGTTTGGCTTTGTGTTATTTTCTGTATTCTCAAGCCAATTTGGCTTGTGGGTTGACTTTGGTCAATATTCAGAGAACACGACCTCAAATGGAAATTCCATTAGTGTTGTTAGCTCCAAAATGTTGACTTTGGGCTAGTGGGACCTTTGGTTCGGGTCTGGAGGCTTCCAGACTCAATTTGGGCCAATGGGTTTCATTTTGAAAAAGTTAGCCAAAAGTTGGTTTTCGGCGTAGAGCCTATTTTCCATTAAATCGATCTTCATTGGGATTTTTATCAATTTTGTTGAGTCTTGAATGTCATTTTTAGTTGAATAGCTTAGCCCCTTTTTTTTGTGGGACCCCAGATGCTTTCTCGGGGGTCCTTCTATTTCAAAGTTGGCTAGAACTTGGCTGTTGCAGCAGCTATTGCTGGTATGGCACAACGGTGGCTGCCTGGTTGCACCTGTGCTGGCGCTCCTGCACTGGCATGTGCACGCCTGTATGCCTGGCTGGGCTGGCAGGGCAGTGCGCCTGTGGCACCTTGGGCATTGTGGAATAGACACCCCTGCTCCTGCATGGGCGCACCTGCGCTAGTCGCTGGCAGTTATAAGTTGCCTTCTCCTTTGAAATTTCATTTCAACTCCAACTTTTTTCTACTCAGTTTTCCTCCATTAAAATAGCTCCAAACCTCTAATTTTGCTCCTGGGTCATCCCATAACCTAGTGGTGCGCACATTTCTTGTTCGTGGTTTGTCCAGGTTCATTAAATTTGTAAGATTCCGCCCCCTAAATATTTCATATTCAATTATTGTCTCCTTTGATCAAGTGGACTTAGGGGCTGTTTTGAGCCTCGAAATGAACCTCGTTCGCTCTCAACTTTTGGGTATGGGGTCTTTAACCCGTCGTGAACATAATTGTAAGCTCACTCAGAATCAAATTCTGATAGTTCTATTGGCTCCAGAACGGGGATTTTAGTCTAGTAGCACCCTCAGTTTGGGTCTGACTTCCTTTGGTTTGGCTTTGTGTTATTTTCTGTATTCTCAAGCCAATTTGGCTTGTGTGTTGACTTTGGTCAATATTCAGATAAGACGGCCTTAGATGAAAATTCCATTAGTGTTGTTAGCTCCAAAATGTTGACTTTAGGCTAGTGGGACCTTTGGTTCGGGTCTCGAGGCTTCCAGACTCATTTTGGGCCAATGGGTTTCATTTTGAAAAAGTTAGCCAAAAGTTGGTTTTCGGCGTAGAGCCTATTTTCTATTAAATCGATCTTCGATGGGATTTTTATCAATTTCGTTGAGTCTTGAATGTCATTTTTAGTTGAATAGCTTAGCCCCTTTTTTTTGTGGGAAGCCAGATGCATTCTCGAGGGTCCTTCCATTTCAAAGTTGGCTAGAACTTGGCTGTTGAAGCAGCTATTGCTGGTATGGCACAATGGTGGGTGCCTGGTTGTACCTATGCTGGCGCTCCTGCACTTGCATGTGCACGCCTGTATGCCTGGCTAGGCTGGCAGGGCAGTGCGCCTGTGGCACCTTGGGCATTGTTGCATAGACACCCCTGCTTCTGCATGGGCGCACCTACGCTAGTCGCTGGCAGTTATAAGCTGCCTTCTCCTTTGAAATTTCATTTCAACTCAAACTTTTTTCTACTCAGTTTTCCTCCATTAAAATAGGTCCAAACCTCTAATTTTGCTCCTGGGTCATCCCAAAACCTAGTGGTGCGCACATTTCTTGTTCGTGGTTTTTCCAGGTTCATCAAATTTGTGAGTTTCCGCCCCCAAAATATTTCATATTCCATTATTGTCTCCTTTGATCAAGTGGACTTAGGGGCTGTTTTGAGCCTCGAAATGAACCTCGTTCGCTCTCAGCTTTTGGGTATGGGTTCTTTAACCCGTCGTGAACATAATTGTAAGGTCACTGAGAATCAAATTCTGATAGTTCTATTGGCTCCAAAACGGGGATTTTAGTCTAGTAGGACCCTCAGTTTGGGTCTGACTTCCTTTGGTTTGGCTTTGTGTTATTTTCTGTATTCTCAAGCCAATTTGGCTTGTGTGTTGACTTTGGTCAATATTCAGAGAAGACAGCCTCTGATGGAAATTCCACTAGTGTTGTTAGCTCCAAAATATTGACTTTAGGCTAGTGGGACCTTTGGTTCGGGTCTCGAGGCTTCCAGACTCATTTTTGGCCATTGGGTTTCATTTTGAAAAAGTTAGCCAAAAGTTGGTTTTCGACGTAGGGACTATTTTCCATTAAATCGATCTTTGTTGGGATTTTTATCAATTTTGTTGAGTTTGGAATGTCATTTTTAGTGGAATAGCTTAGCTCATTTTTGTTTGTGGGACCCCAGATGCATTCTCGGGGGTCCTTCCATTTCAAAGTTGGCTAGAACTTGGCTGTTGCAGCAACTATTGCTGGTATGGCGCAACGATGGGTGCCTGGTTGCACCTGTGCTGGCGCTCCTGCACAGGCATGTGCACGCCTGCATGCCTGGCTGGGCTGGCAGGGCAGTGCGCTTGTGGCACCTTGGGCATAGCGGCATAACCACCCCTGCTCCTGCATGGGCGCACCTGCGCTAGTCGCTGGCAGTTATACGCTGCCTTCTCCTTTGAAATTTCATTTCAACTCCAACTTTTTTCTACTCAGTTTTCCTCCATTAAAATAGCTCCAAACCTCTAATTTTGCTCCTGGTTCATACCATAACCTAGTGGTACTCACATTTCTTGTTCGTGGTTTGTCCAGGTTCATTAAATTTGTAAGTTTCCGCCCCCAAAATCTCTCATATTCTATTATTGTCTCCTTTGATCAAGTGGACTTCAGGGCTGTTTTGAGCCTCGAAATGAACCTCGTTCGCTCTCAGCTTTTGGGTATGGGTTCTTTAACCCATCGCGAACATAACTAAACTCACTCAGAATCAAATTAGGATAGTTCTATTGGCTCCAGAACGGGGATTTTAGTCTAGTAGGACCCTCAGTTTGGGTCTGACTGCCTTTGGTTTGGCTTTGTGTTATTTTCTATAATCTCAAGCCAATTTGGCTTGTGGGTTTACTTTGGTCAATATTCAGAGAAGATGGCCTCAGATGGAAATTCCATTAGTGTTGTTAGCTACGAAATGTTGACTTTGGGCTAGTGGGACCTTTGGTTCGGGTCTCGAGGCTTCCAGACTCATTTTGGTCCATTGGGTTTCATTTTGAAAAAGTTAGCCAAAAGTTAGTTTTCGGCGTAGGGACTATTTTCCATTAAATCGATCTTCGTTGGGATTTTTATCAATTTTGTTGAGTCTGGAATGTCATTTTTAGTTGAATAGCTTAGCTCATTTTTTTTGTGGGACCCCAGATGCATTCTCGGGGGGGCCTTCCATTTCAAAGTTTGCTAGAACTTGGCTGTTGCACCAGCTATTGCTGGTATGGCACAACGGTGGGTGCCTGGTTGCACCTGTGCTGGCGCTCCTACACTGGTATGTGCACGCCTGCAAGCCTGGCTAGGCTGGCAGGGCAGTGCGCCTGTGGCACCTTGGGCATTGTGGCATAGCCACCCCTGCTCCTACATGGGCGCACCTGCGCTAGTCGCTGGCAGTTATAAGTTGCCTTCTCTTTTGAAATTTCATTTCAACTCCATATTTTTTCTACTCTGTTTTCCTCCATTAAAATAGCTCCAAACCTAAAAATTTTCTCCTGGTTCATCCCATAACCTAGTGGTGCTCACATTTCTTGTTCGTGGTTTGTCCAGGTTCATTAAATTTGTAAGTTTCCGCCCCCAAAATCTCTCATATTCCATTATTGTCTCCTTTGATCAAGTGGACTTCGGGGCTGTTTTGAACCTCGAAATGAACCCCGTTCGCTCTCAGCTTTTGGGTATGGGTTCTTTAACCCGTCGCGAACATAATTGTAAACTAACTTAGAATCAAATTATGATAGTACTATTGGCTCCAGAACGGGGATTTTAGTCTTGTAGGGCCCTCAGTTTGGGTCTGACTGCCTTTGGTTTGGCTTTGTGTTATTTTCTGTATTCTCAAGCCAATTTGGCTTGTGGGTTGACTTTGGTCAATATTCAGAGAAGATGGTCTCAGATGGAAATTCCATTTGTGTTATTAGCTCCTAAATGTTGACTTTGGACTAGTGGGACCTTTGGTTCGGGTCTCGAGGCTTCCAGACTAATTTTGGGACATTGGGTTTCAATTTGAAAAAGTTAGCCAAAAGTTTGTTTTTGGCGTAGGGACTCTTTCCATTAAATCGACCTTAATTTGGGATTTTTATCAATTTTGTTGAGTCTGCAATGTAATTTTTAGTTGAATAGCTTAGCTCATTTTTTTTTGTGGGACCCCAGATGCATTCTCGAGGGTCCTTCCATTTCAAAGTTGGCTAGAACTTGGCTGTTGCAGCAGCTATTGCTGGTATGGCGCAACGATGGGTGCCTGGTTGCACCTTTGCTGGTGCTCCTGCACTGGCATGTGCACGCCTGCATGCCTGGCTGGGCTGGCAGGGCCATGCGCCTATGGCACCTTGGGCATTGTGGCATAACCACCCCTGCTCCTGTATGGGCGCACCTGCGCTAGTCGCTGGCAGTTATAAGCTGCCTTCTCCTTTGAAATTTCATTTCAACTCCAACTTTTTTCTACTCAGTTTTCCTCCATTAAAATAGCTCCAAGCCTCTAATTTTGCTCCTGGTTCATCCCATAACCTAGTGGTGCTCACATTTCTTGTTCGTGGTTTGTCCAGGTTCATTAAATTTGTAAGTTTCCGCCCCCAAAATCTCTAATATTCCATTATTGTCTCCTTTGATCAAGTGGACTTCGGGGCTGTTTTGAGCCTCGAAATGAACCTCGTTCGCTCTCGGCTTTTGGGTATGGGTTCTTTAACCCGTCGCAAACATAATTAAACTTACTCAGAATCAAATTCGGATAGTTCTATTGGCTCCAGAATGGAGATTTTAGTCTAGTAGGACCCTCAGTTTGGGTCTGAGTGCCTTTGGTTTGGCTTTGTGTTATTTTCTGTATTCTCAAGCCAATTTGGCTTGTGGGTTGACTTTGGTCAATATTCAGAGAATACGGCCTCAGATGGAAATTCCATTAGTGTTGTTAGCTCCAAAATGTTGACTTTGGGCTAGTGGGACCTTTGGTTCGGGTCTCGAGGCTTCCAGACTCATTTTGGGCCATTGGGTTTCATTTTGAAAAAGTTAGCCAAAAGTTGGTTTTCGGCGAAGGGACTATTTTCCATTAAATCGATCTTTGTTGGGATTTTTATCAATTTTGTTGAGTCGGGAATGTCATTTTTAGTTGAATAGCTTAGCTCGTTTTTTTGTGGGACCCCAGATGCATTCTCGGGGGTCCTTCCATTTCAAAGTTGGCTAGAACTTGGTTGTTGCACCAGCTATTGCTGGTATGGCGCAACAATGGGTGCCTGGTTGCACCTTTGCTGGCGCTCCTACACTGGCATGTGCACGCCTGCATGCCTGGCTGGGCTGGCAGGGCAGTACGCTTGTGGCACCTTGGGTATGGGTTCTTTAACCCGTCGCGAACATAATTGTAAATTTTATTTTCTATTTCATCACGCGAACCCCGAGGGTCATTTTCTGACCTGGTTTTTGGCCCAATTTTTCGTATAGCAATATGGGTGTCATTTTTCTCGCCTTGACACATGGGTTACGTTTTTGATAGCATGGCAGCTTTTTGTGGTTGTTCAAAAGGGGAAGACACATGAGTGATGGTTCATGTGTGTGGTTCGGCCCCGAGGTAGGTTACGGTTTACTTCCTAGACTGAGTTTAGTTAGATTATATATTATATATTGCTGGAACATTAGGTTGGACCTGAGGTGAAAACTAGGCTTAAATTCTGTTACTTGTATTAAATTGTCCATTTTTGATCGTAGCCTAGAATTATTATGTTTATCTTTAGCCTAGGAGCTCGTGGCATTGTCGCGACTAGCATAAAATCCTTAGTATGCTTTTAGGAGGTTTTAGAGGTAGAGTAGATGATGGTAGCTATTTTCATTGTTATTTTTCCTGTTATTCCACCTTATTATCAGTTGTGTGTGTAAGTATGAGCCCGAGGCCATAACTTGGATTTGGACAGAGTTCCAGGTCAGTTCTCTTAATTTGGAGGGTATTTTGCCCTATTTTGCCTTGTTGTGTGCTATTTTCCCTGATTATGAATATTTTATGCTCATACTGCATTGCATATCATCGATACAAAAAGAAGGGTGTTTCAAAGGTTTTTGGTTTAAACTTAATGTTTACTTCAGTTACTATGATTTTCATATTTTAAATGAGTTATCTTAAGCCTTACTACGGATTTTGGAAGGAAAAAGGGAAAACACTATTTTATGCTTATATCTATAGTCTAATGTGGTATTCCAGACCCCCTATGCATTATTCTGGGTTTTTACTTCCCATTTACATACATATATATGTGCATAGTATGATGAGGTATTCCGAGCGCCTGATGTAGTATTCTGGGTTTATAGTATTATGCATTCATACATTACATCATCTCTCATTGCATTGTATTAACCTTGGTGCATTTAAGGTGTCGGTTTATTTGGGGTAATCTTGCTTTTATTTCATTCTGGTTGGCTCATTTGGTTCTGTTTTTGGTTTTATAACTAGATTTAGGTGGATCCTTGTATTTTGTGTACTTTCATGTAATTTATTTTATATACTATCTTCTGCGTTTGGTCAACCTATGATGCCTACTAGGTACCCATTGTCTTGGTACTCATCCTACTCTCTTCATCTTTTTTTTTGATACAGCACCTAGTACGAGCCACCCTCACTGATCCTCCCATTTTTCGAGGGATGTTGCAGTTCAGATCGCAGTGAGCTCCTGGCGCCTTGGAGACTCTACATTCTTTCCATCTTGTATTTCTGTCTGTATTTGTATTTTGGATAGACAGAGTTTATTGTATATCTAATCCATATTATAGTAACTTTCGTACTGGTGACACCAGGTTCGAGTTAGTTCTCATATCTGTTTTGTCTTCTTGGTCACTTTAAGGCAATCTTTTATGTATTTAGTACAGTTGGTATGTATATATGTTATCCAACCCTATCTTCCTTATTTATGTCTTCCGCTTTTCTTGCTTTAACTATTTTTATCGTCTACCATATTATTGGGTTCGGTTTGCCTACTAGGGGGTTATGTAGGAGGCATCATGGCCTGGTTTTGGGTCGTGACAGAGTGGTATCAAAGCACTAGGCTCACCGGTCTTGCCAGTACAAGGGCAAAGTGTCTAGTAGAGTCTCGTGGATCGGTATAATGATGTCTGTATCCTATATACTAGGGGCTATAGGACACTCCCTAGAAAAGATTTCATCTTGTTTGATTCCTTATTATGCTTCCTTAACTTGATTAACTTCTAAGTATCTTTGTTTCACAATTTCTCAGATGGTTCAGACGAGATCCGCAGCAGGTGAGGATGAGGCCCCTACACCTGCAGATAGAGCCCCAGCTAGGGGATGGGATAGAGGTTAACTCAGAGGTCAAGGTAGCGGATGGGCTGTGGCGCCAACTCAAGCCCGAGCTAGGCTACTATCACAAGAGACTGAGGATAGGGTTGATGAGGTAAAGTATGAGCTTGAGGGCATGGGGTCAGCCTAACATCCGGCAGGTTTTATGGCTACTAGAGTAATGCAGGACACTTTGGTTTGATTTTTGGGGTTTCTTGAGGGTATGAATCCACCAGCAGCTTCGCTTGGTACTCCGATTAGTTACCAGGTTAGACACGAGGCCCAAACTTCAGCTCAGGCTACAACACAGGGTTTAAGAGCACAACCTGCTATTGTGGCTCCCAAATTAGAGGTATTCTCAGTTCCTACAGTGGTTCCACATATCCCAGCCAGGAAACTTATGTTTTCTAAGAAGGAAAAGATGCTTGGATGATTTCTTAGATTGGGTCCTCCGAGGTTTTTGGGTGCTTCTAGGGAGGATGCACATGAGTTTCTGACTAGCTACCAGGGGAGATTGCAGAATTTGGGGTTAGTTGAGTTGCATGAAGCAGATTACACTGTGTTTCAGATGGATGGTCTAGCGAATAGTGATGGAGGTCATATGTATCTTGCAAACCAGTTGGGTCACCTCCGCTTACTTGGGAATAATTCTTTGTAGCTTTTCCGGAGAAGTATGTATCGCATAGCATGAGGAGAAGTTGATGGATTAGTTCTCAGGGTTAGAGCAGGGAACCGTGACTGTTTCTGAGTATGTGGTTCATTTCCATCAGTTATCCAGGTACGCCACTATGATTCTGCCTACCGAGCATGAGAGAGTACACTTGTTTGTTTTAGGTTTAACCTTGCAGCTTTGCTTGGTTACAGAGGGTATGGTAACATTGGGTCAGTCTTTTCAAGAGGTAGTATATCATGCCAGCACTATTGAGGGCATACTTCACGAGGCCTAAGGGGGCAGTGATAAGAGGGCCATTAGGGCAGTTTCAGCAGTTCACAAGACCATGGTAGAGCATATTATGGCAGAGGTCAGCACCAACAGTGTTTCCAGTCGAGCCAGTCTATTCAGGAGGCATTACAGATTGCTGAGCGTCAGTGTAGCAAGAGTATTATTCCTGCCCCATGAACTTCTCATTCAGGGTCCACAGGTCATGGTGGTCATTTTGATTCAGCCGGGTCTTCACAGAAGAGTATGTTTGGTTGGGGTTGTTATAAGTGTGGTGAGATAGGCCACTTTGCTAGATAATGTCCGATGGCACAACACCCTAGGAGATATGATCAGATGGTTCAGGCCCCTAGGGCTCCAGCACCTCTAGCCAGAGGCAGTTCACAGGGTAGTAGGGGTGGTCCCCAGGGTACTAGAGGTGGTCCTCAGTCCAGTAGGTCAGGTGGTCATGGCAGTCGGAGCCACATGTATGTAATTCTGGGAAGGATAAAGGCTTAGGCTTCATATGTTGTTAACACAAGTACGATCTCCATTTGTCATCGGTCTGCTTTTGCATTTTTTAATCCAGGGTCTACTTTCTTATATGTATATGTTTACTATGCTACTCATCTGGAGTCTGCTTGTGAGTTATTGCCTACGTCCTTGCATGTATCTACCCCAATAGGAGATTTCTTAGTAGTGGATCAGGTGTATTGGGCTTGTGTGGTGACTATCTTTGGGTACGACATGTGGGTAGACTTGGTTGTACTTGATATGGTTAATTTTGATGTCATCTTAGGCATGGATTGGCTATCTCCTTATCATGCAGTCTTGGATTGCTTTGCCAAGACTGTTACGCTACAGATGCCTCATATCCCTTCTGTCATATGTAAGGGTGCTGATAGCCACATGCCTCGAAGTTATATTTTCCTGAGCGCCCATTAGTTTGTTGGGAAGGGGTTCTTAGCGTATCTTGCCTATGTCTGTGATACTAGTTCCACCAGACTGTCTCTTGAGTCAGTTCATGTGGTTTGTGAGTATTCTGATATGTTTCCTTCAGACCTTCTGGGTCTTCCTCCTGAGCGTGACATTGACTTTGGTATTGATGTTGAGTTAGGCACTCAATCCATTTCTATTCTGCCATATTGGATGGCACCATCCGAGTTGAGGGATCTTAAGTATCAGCTCCAGGATATATTCAGTAGATGGTTCATCAGGCCTAGTATGTCTCTGTGGGCTGCTCCAGTTCTATTTGTGAAGAAGAAGGATGGGTTTATGCGTATGTGTATTAACTACACGCAGTTGAATAAGGTGACAGTCAAGAACAAGTATCTGATGCCGCGTATTGATGATTTGTTTGACTAGCTATAGGGTGCAATGGTGTTCTCTAAGATTGACTTGAGGTTTGGTTATCACCAGTTGAGCTTCAGGGTTGCAGATATCCCAAAGACTGCATTTAGGACTCGGTACGACCATTATGAGTTCCTAGTCATGTCTTTTGGATTGACTAATGGCCCAACAACATTTATGGAGTTGATGAATCATGTGTTCAGTGCCGACTTGGACTCATTTGTGATTGTGTTCATCAACGAAATTCTGATTTATTCGAGGAGTATAGAGGAGCATGAATAACATCTTAGAGTTGTACTTTAGACCTTGCGATACCATCAGTTGTATGCCAAATTCACTAAGTGTGAGTTTTGTCTTAAGTCTATGGCATTCTTGGGGCACGTGCTGTCCAAGGATTGGATTATGGTATATTCGGTGAAGATTGTGGTTGTCACTCCCCGAGGTTACCCCCTAGACGTAACACGGGACTTCAGACCATAAGGTCCCAAGATAACCCTTGGTCATAGCGTTCTCAAGTATAACAAAAGATAAGCAGAAGCATAATAGATAAATATGGAATCTTATACATAGGTAATCAAGCCAATGGAAATATAGAATCCAGAAAGAGACTCGAACACAGTCTATGTCTGAAAAGCCTCTACATGACATAAGGAGTTTCTAGGAAAAGACCCTAGATAACTCGAAGTACGGAAATGAAAAATCTAACAAACTAAGAACAAAACTAGCCCTCGGCCTAAGAGGACTCACAAACAGCCGACTGGGAAAGTGTCATGGGGACTCTAGCCATGAATCTGAGAAGGAACATCTGAATCTACATCATCAAAGGATGCACCACAAAATATGCGTCAGTACTATGGAATGTACTGAGTATGAGAGGCAATGCATGAATCATGATAAAACAGTTTAAAAACATACTTAAGAATGAATTTGTTACTTAGAGAAGGACCATAAATGAATATCAAGGTATAAAACATAAAACATGAAATAAAGCTTAAGTTTGATAGTATAGAATCATATAACTTCATAGCTTGAAAATAAACATGTGGGAGTTTTGCTTAACCGACATAAACCATGCTGAGCTACATGGAGTTCAGTATCTTGCACCCATATTGAAAGAGTTGTCCTAACTGGCCAAGATTAGAACCATTTCATACTAGGATCCTATCATAATAAGCCTCAACACGGGCAACCTATAGTGGCAACGTAGTTTTGGACTTGGGTTATCTGAACCCTCATCTCTCGGTGCTAAATACTACTCCCAAAAGATAATAATAACATGAGCTCATATACATGTGACATATCTAATGCCAAACTTGTTCATACTTGTTCATGACTTGTTCATACTTATTCATACCTCGTATCGTCATACTACTCATGAGGTTTAGTTTAGAAAGTGGCTTATGAGCATTGATGAAACATTGGGTGTCTTGCCTTGCATCATACTTCATAACATGGAAAACTTGCATACTTCATGACTTGTAAAATTTGCATGACTCTAGTTCAATTTCATAAAACATATACTTTCATAGAACATAGGAACTAGGCATGCATATGCTTGAAAATTCATAATGTACATGCTATGAAAGTCCAATTTGCTTAAATCAACTTCATGCATATAGAAATTTTCATTGTTAAACTTCAATTCGTGAAATAAGAGTTAACATGTAAAAAAAACCATGTAAAATCATGCAATTTAATAGTAATTTCATATTCAAATTATGAAAGGATCACATTTAGCAAAACCCATAAGAATTAAATAAGAACCCTAATTTGAAAATCATGAAATCAAAATTTGAATTAGGGGTTTTGGGCACAAAGGTGAAAGAAACCCATTCTTGAATACCCACATACCTTGATTGAAGCTAACCCACTTGAATTTAAATGACTTAGGAGACTTAAACTTGGAGTTTGAGTGTTGGAGCTTGAAACCCTAACTTGAAGCTTGAGAGTATGGAACTCCTTTTTTACTTTTGAAATTTGATAGATAGAATGGGAGAGAAATTAGGTCAAGTGGGAATAAAAACCCTCCTAAATAGGCTTAAAACGACTTAGTATAGGAGTTAAAAGAGTGAGAAATTACCAAAATACCCCTGCGAAAAGGATCTGAAAACTGCTAAAAATTTCATCACAGGCTTCTACGGACATGAATCATGACTAATGGATTGGATCACAGTTCGTGGAAAGGGTTCATGGTTCTTGGGAAAAGTTTCTTACCTCTGGACTGATTTCCACGAGTTGGTTTTACGACCCATGGAAACTTCCACAACTTGTGGAACCTCTTCGTGGTTATCAGGCCACTTTTAAGCTTCTGGACTGTTTCCACGAGTTGGTTTCATGAACCATGGAAACTTCCACGACTCGTGGAACCTCCTCGTGGTTTTCAGGAAAAAAAACTTATTTCCACGAGTTGGTTTCACGACCCGTGGAAACTTCCATGACTCGTGGACCCTTCTCGTGGTTGTTTTCTGTTATTTTGAAAGACAAACACCCTTTAGTAAAACACTGATAACTTTTTACTCCTGACTCGAATTAAGTCACGGTTGGTGGTGTTGAAAAGAAGATTCAAAGACCTTTAATTTGGTGGGTACTAAGACACCTAACGTTTTAAATTCTATGAGTTATGATCATTTGAAATTGACCCTTGAAAAATCTAGCACTAAAACTCAATCGGTAAGGAAGCTTTCAACTCAACTTTGAGCTAGAGGTTCTTTATGACCCTAATTCATATCTAATACACCTTTGAAACTTCAGAATAAGTCTTAATGCTTATATACATAGAAAATTTATCTAATTCGGGTCTAACAACACATGAAGAACGGTTCAGATTTGTCTTAGAATTCTGGGGTGTTACAATATCTCCCCTTTGGGATCATTCGTCCTCGAATGAAGACTTCTAAGTTGAGAGTGGAGTGGGGAAAGGTTTGAAATCCCATCAACTGAGTTTTAAAAGCTGAAGTATTTACATGATAACTGATCTCTGACTAAATTATAAACTGAGCTGAATTCATGAGGCATGTAAGCATACTGAGGGCATGAGAACAGCCGATGGTACTTGAAACTAAATGGCTAACATGATAACTAAAAAGGACGTCAAACTGAGAGTGGTAACTATACAAGGAAACCATTCTCCTTTAATACCCTGGACTAAACTGAACGTATGGCCTTCTAGACTTAGGAATGATTATCTATAGGTCTGAACTGATCTAATATGAGAAGTCTAGTATTCTTGCAAGTTGAAGCTACTAGACCTAAGATATGGGCACCCTGGGCTAGGAGTAAGAAAAGACTATTCTTGCCTTAATTACTACGATTGACAACTCTTAAGCTTAGAAACACCTTTCAACTACACTAACCCCTCTAAATACTAAGGTCTAAGTCTAACTACCTACTTTCACTATGTTCAAGCCTATCTTGACTAAATCTCTTACATCCATAGTTACCTCCTAAGAATGATATTTCTCCTTATCACAAAAATCAATTATGCTTGAGCTCTAATCAACGGGTCACTAGGAACACAAAGCAAAAGCCCATATGTATTTCATCACGACTTTTAAGCCTATCACCATGATCACCCTATGGTCTGTATCTCATACTATCCAAGACTTCTCCTCTCTTCATAGCATATCTAGGAGCTGTAACTTGAAGAAATTCACCAAAGGGACATACCAAAATTCCTCATCTAACTATTTCCCAAAAATAATCCTCACCTATCTTTTCTACAACACTTACAACCTACTACTTCCCATCTAGGATACTACTACTTATCTTCCTCTACTAACAACTATGAAAACACAAGCCAAGATCACTGAGAGAATAGAGTGGGAGCATGAGCATTACGAATGAAGGAATACTGATCAGTCTTGACTTATACTTAGTTTGATCTAGCCACTCAAGGTTGTGTTTGAGAAGTCATGTGAAAAACACATGAGTGTCTCACATCCTGTACATACAAAGCATGGTTAGAGTAAGGAAATCAAAAGCATGAATTATTAGAGAAATCTGGTATGAGCATATACATGATGTAGTATGATTTCATTAGCCATTAAGGCACATAATGAGAACTGAGTATGGAGCTGAGCATAGTGTGAGACATGAGCTTTCATATATGACAAGTATCATGGTGTAAAGTTGGAATTCGTAGAATCATAGAGTAAGATTGGAATCGCTATCTGGAGCAATTTATGTTTGTTCTGGTAGTTGAGTATGGACATGAATCTGCATGAACTCTGTGAATTTGAATTATGAACATGGCACTGGAATACAAGACACGAATGGGGTGTTGTAAATTTGAAATAAGACCATGGCACTGATACACAAGGCATACAAAAGGTATCGCGATGGCAAAAGTATACTTAGGATGCTAGGATGGAAATAAGCTTCTTCCTCCCCTCTTGACTTTGTTCTAACACCCACAAGCATCTCTACCTGAACCTCCAAAATCTGATCGACCTTACACTCTACCATCTCCCCTTTAGGTTCATGCTACCCTCCTTAATCTATGGACCTCCCACCAACCTCTCAAGGGAACTATGATCGTTTTACCCTAACAGAACACACACTACTCAAGGATCTAGCACTAATATCCACTTTCTTCTATAATTGAAGACTCTCCTCCTCCAAAAAGTCTATGGCTCAACCCTCCTATCCCCACTTAGTTCAAGGTCAAGACAACTCACAACCAAACAAGAGTAGGGGTCTGAGGACTATGGATGCATAAAGGAAAAAAATCTAGTGACGTACCTGATTCAACTTGTGGAGTAATACTCTGACTCGACTGGCTAGGCAATGAAAGGAATTGGCTTTGGAGCTGAACACCACTATTACTCCGCTTGGATGAGGTGCAATCCGCGATCCTATGGCCTAACAGCCCACACCCAAAACACCTCCCTTTGCCAGCAAGACACTCACCTAGATGAAACTTACTGCATCTACTATAACGAGGGTACCTCAAGGTCTTCAGAGCCTTATGGTTACAAGACTGAGAATCAACGGTAGGTGTGCTAACTAAATATGGTGTTGGTCTGGATGATCTCTGCTGAGAAGATGATTCGTTCCATGTTTCGGTCTTCTTGTTCTTTCTCTTCCTCTTCTTCAGTTTTTCTTTCTCATTCAACTGAGTAGTCATGGCTTGAGCCAACATACAGATGGCTTCACGAAACTCTGCATTCGTAACCTCATGATCCGGAGTGATCGGATTAGCATTTCTTGTGGGATTTATTCATGGAGACATTATCTGAAATACATACGGAATGGATTAGAAGGGTAAGTAGAGTCGAACTCTATCGCACGATAGTGAACATGAAGAAGTGAAGTTTTTCTTAAAACATCTTGTAGCCTCCCTCTCATTAGTGTGGCGCACTTCACACCCATGACAGAGACTCTACTTTGTGCGGCTTTCAGACACCCTAGGACTCTTGAACCTGAGGCTCTGATACCAAGTTTGTTACACCCCGAGGTTACCCCCCAGACATAACACGGGACATGGGAACACAAGAATCCTAAGCTAACCCTTGGTCATAGCATTATCAAGCATAACAAAAGATAAGCGGAAGCATAATTGATAAATCTGGAATCTTATACATATGTAATAAATTTAATGGAAATATAGAACCCAGAAAGAGACTCGAACACTGTCTATGTCTGAAAAGCCTCTAGATGACATAAGGAGTTTCTAGGACAAGACCTTAGCTAACTCGAAGTATGGAAATGAAAAAACTAATAAACTAAGAACATAACTAGCCCTCGGCCTAAGAGGACTCACCAACAGCCGACTAGGAAAGTGTCCTGGGGACTCTAGCCACGAATAGGAGAAGGAACACCTGAATCTTCATCATCAAAGGATGCAACGCAAAATATATGTCAGTACTATGGAATGTACTGAGTATGAGAGTTATGCATGAATCATGATAAAACAGTTTAAAAACATACTTCAGAATGAACTTGTTACAAACAAGGACCATAAATGAATATCAAGGTATAAAACAAAACATGAAATAAAGCTTAAGTTTCATAGTATAGAATCATATAACTTCATATCTTGAAAATAAATATGTGGGAGTTTCGCTTAATCGACATTAAACCATGCTGAGCTACATGGAGTTCAGTATCTTGCACCCATACTGAAAGAGTTGTCCTAACGGGCTAAGGTTAGAACAATTTCATACCAGGATCCTGTCATAATAAGCCTCAACATGGGCAACCTATAGTGGCAACGTAGTTTTGGACTTGGTTTATCTGAACCCTCATCTCTCGATGCTAAATACTACTCCCAAAACATAATAATAACATGAGCTCATATACATGTGACATATCTAATGCAAAACTTGTTCATACTTGTTCATGACTTGTTCATACTTATTCATACCCCAGATCATCATACTACTCATGAGTTTTAGTTTAGAAAGTGTCTCATGAGCATTATTGGAACATCCGGTGTCTTGACTTGCATCATACTTCATAACATGGAAAACATGCATAATTCATGACTTGTAAAATTTGAATGACTCTAGTTCAATTTTATAAAACATATACTTTCATAGAACATAGGAACTAGGCATGCATATGCTTGAAAATCCATAATGAAAATGCTATGAAAGTCCAACTTGCTTAAATCAAGTGCATGCATCTAGAAATTTTCATTGTTAAACTTCAATTCATGAAATAAAAGTTAACATGTAAAAAAACCGATGTAAAATCATGCAATTTAATAGTAATTTCATATTCAAATTATGAGAGGATCATATTTAGCAAAACCCATAAGAATTAGATAAGAACCCTATTTTGAAAATCATGAAATCAAAATTTGAATTAGGGGTTTTGGGCACAAGGGTGAAAGAAACCCATTGTTGAATACCCATATACCTTGATTGAAGCTAACCCACTTGAATTGAAAAGACTTAGGAGACTTGAACTTGGAGTTTGAGTCTTGGAGCTTGAAACCCTAACTTGAAGCTTGAGAGGATGGAACTCCTTTTCTACTTTTGAAATTTAATAGATAGAATGGGAGAGAACTTAGGTAAAGTTGGAATAAAAACCCTCCTAAATAGGCTTAAAATGACTTAGTATAGGAGTTCAAAGAGTGAGAAATTACCAAAATACTCCTAGGAAAAGGATTTGAAAAACTGCTAAAAATTTCATCACATGCTTCTATGGACATGAATCACGACTCGTGGATTGGATCATGGTTCGTGGAAAGGGTTCGTGGTTCCTGAGCAAAGTTTCTTGCCTCTGGACTGATTTCCACGAGTTGGTTTCACGACCCGTGGAAAGTTCCACAACTCGTGGAACCTCCTCGTGGTTATCAGGACACTTTTAAGCTTCTGGACTATTTCCACGAGTTTTTTCTTGACCCGTGGAAACTTCAATGACTCGTGGAACCTCCTCGTGGTTATCAGGCAAAAAAACTGATTTCCACGAGTTGGTTTCATGACCCGTGGAAACTTCCACGACTCGTGGAACCTTCTCGTGGTTATTATTTGTTATTTTGATAGATAGACACTCTTTAGTAAAATACTGATAACTTTTTACTCCGGACTTTTATTAAGTTAGGGTTGGTGGCGTTGGAAAAAAGATTCAAATACCTTTAATTTGGTGGGTAATAAGCCACCTAACTATTTATATTCTAGTTGTTATGATCGTTCGAAATTGACCCTTAAAAAATCTAACACTAAAACTCAATCGGTAAGGAAGCTTTCAACTCAACTTTGAGCTAGAGGTTCTTTATGACCATAATTCATATCTAATACACCTTTAAAACTTCAGAATAAGTCTTAATACATAGATACATAGAAAATTTATCTAGTTTGGGTCTAACAACACATGAAGAACGGTTCAGATTTGGCTTAGAATTCTAGGGTGTTACAATATCTCCTCCTTGGGATCATTCGTCCTCGAATGAAGACTTTTAAGTTGAGAGTGAAGGGGGGAAAGGGTTGAAATCCCATCAACTGAGTTTTAAAAGCTGAAGTATTTACATGATAACTGATCTCCAACTGAATTATAAACTGAGCTGAATTCATGAGGCATGTAAGCATACTGAGGGCATAAGAACAATCGATGGTACTTGAAACTGAATGGCTAACATGATAACCTAAAAGGACGTCAAACTGAGAGGGGTAACTATATGAGGAAACCATTCTCCTTTAATACATTGGACTAAACTAAATGTAGGGCCTTCTAGACTTAGGAATGATTATCTATAGGTATGAACTGATCTGATATGAGGAGTCTAGTATTCTTGCAAGTTGAAGCTACTAGACCTAAGATATGGGCACCCTGGGCTAGGAGTAAGAAAAAACTATTCTTGCCTTAATTACTACGATTGACAACTCTTAAGCTTAGAAACACCTTTCAACTTCACTAACCCCTCTAAATACTAAGGTCTAAGTCTAACTACCTACTTTCACTATGTTCAAGCCTATCTTGACTAAATCTCTTACATCTAGAGTTACCTCCCAAGAATGATATTTCTCCTTATCATGAAAATCAACCAAGCTTGAGCTCTAATCAATGGGTCACTAGGAACACAAAGCAAAATCCCACATGTATTTCATCACGACTTTTAAGCCTATCACCATGATCACCCTATGGTATGTATCTCATACTATCCAAGACTTCTCCTCTCTTCCTAGCATATCTAGTAGCTGTAACTTGAAGAAATTCTACAAAGGGATATACCAAAATTCCTCATCTAACTATTTCCCATGAATATTCCTCACCTAACTTCTCTTCCACGCTTACAACCTACTACTTCCTATCTAGGCTACTACTACTTAGCTTTCTCTACTAACATTTATGACAACACAAGACAAGATCACTTAGAGAATAGAGTGGAAGCATGAGCATTATGAATGAAGGAATACGGATCATTGAATTGTACTTAGTTTGATCTAGCCACTCAAGGTTGTGTTTGAGAATTCAAGTGAAAAAGGCATGAGTGTCTCACATCCTGGACATACAAAGCATGGTTAGAGTAAGGAAATCACAAGCATCAATTATTAGAGAAATTTGGTATGAGCATATACATGATGTAGCATGATTTCATTGGCCATTAAGGCACATCTTGAGAACTGAGTATGGAGACTGAGCACAGTGTGAGACATGAGCTTTCATATATGACAAGTATCATGGTGTAAAGCTGGAATTCATAGAATCATAGAGTAAGATTGGAATCGCTGTCTGGAGAAATTTCTGTTTTTTCTAGGAGTTTAGTATGGATGTAAATCTGCATGAAGTTTGTGAATTTGAATTATGAACATGACACTGGAATAGAAGACACGAATGGGGTGTTGTAAATTTGAAATAGGACAATAGTGCTGATACACAAGGCATGTAAAAGGGATCGCGATGGTAGAAGTATACTTAGGATGCTAGGATAGAAATAAGCTTCAGCCTTGCCTCTTGACTTTGTTCTAACACCCACAAGCATCACTACCTGAACCTCCAAAATCTGATCGACCCTACACTCTACCATATCCCCCTTAGGTTCATGCTACCCTCCTAAGTCTATGGACCACCCACCAAGTTTTCAAGGGAACTATGATCGTTTTACCCTAATAGAACATACACTACTCAAGGATCTAGCACTAATACCCACTTTCTTCTATAGTTGAAGACTCTCCTCCTCCAAAAAGTCTAGGGCTCAACCCTCCTATCCCCACTTAGTTGTAGGTCAAGACAACTCACAACCAAACAAGAGTAGGGGTCCAAGGACTATGGATGCATAAAGGAAGAAAATCTAGTGACGTACCTGATTTAACTTTTGGAGTAATACTCTGACCTGGCTGGCTAGGCAATGAAAGGAATTGGATTTGGAGCCGAACACCACTATTACTCCGCTTGGATGAGGTGCAATCCGCGATCCTATGGCCTAACAGCCCACACCCAAAACACCTCCCTTTTCCAGCAAGACACTCACCTAGATGAAACTTACTGCATCTACTATAATGAGGGTACCTCAAGGTCTTCGGAGCCTTATGGTGACAAGACTGAGAATCGACGGTAGGTGTGCTAACTAACGATGGGGTTGGTCTGGTTGACCTTTGCTGAGAAGATGATTCATTCCATGTTCCGATCTTCTTGTTCTTCCTCTTCCTCTTCTTCAGTTTCACTTTCTCATTCAACTGAGTAGTCATGGCTTGAGTCAACGTACAGATGGCTTCACGAAACTCTGCATTCGTAACCTCATGACCCAGAGTGATCGGATTAGCATTTCTAGTGGGGTTTATTTGTGGAGACATTATCTGAAATGTATACGGAAGGGATTATAAGGGTAAGTAGAGTCGAACTCTATCGCTCGATAGTAAACATGAAGAAGTGAAGTTTTTCTCAAAATACCTCATAGCCTCTCTCTCATCAGTGTGGCGCACTTCACACCAATGAAAGAAACTCTACAAAGTGCGGCTTTCAGACACCCTATGACTCTTAAACCTGAGGCTCTGATACCAAGTTCGTCACGCCCCGAGGTTACCCACTAGACATAACACGTGACTTAGGACCACAAGGATCCCATGCGTTCCTTGGTCATAACATTCTCAAGCATAACAAAGGATAAGCGAAAGCATAATAGATAAATCTGGAATCTTATACATAGGTAATCAAGTCAATGGAAATATAGAACCCATAAAGAGACTCGAACACTGTCTATGTCTGAATAGCCTCTACATGACATAAGGAGTTGCTAGGACAAGACCCTTGCTAACTCGAAGTACAGAAATGAAAAAACTAACAAACTAAGAACATAACTAGCCCTCGGCCTAAGAGGACTTACCAACAGCCGACTGGGAAAGTGGCTTGGGGACTCTAGCCAAGAATATGAGAAGGAACACCTGAATCTGCATCATCAAAGGATGCAACGCAAAATATACTTCAGTACTATGGAATGTACTGAGTATGAGAGGAATGCATGAATCATGATAAAATAGTTTAAAAACATACTTAAGAATGAACTGGTTACTTAAAGAAGGACCATAAATGAATATCAAGGTATAAAACATAAAACATGAAATAAAGCTTAAGTTTCATAGTATAGAATCATATAACTTCATAGCTTGAAAATAACGATGTGGGAGTTTTGCTTAATCGACATAAACCATGCTGAGCTACATGGAGTTCAGTATCGTGCACCCATATTGAAAGATTTGTCCTAACCGGCCAATGTTAGAACCATTTCATACCAGGATCCTATCATAATAAGCCTCAACACGGGCAACCTATAGTGGCAACATAGTTTTGGACTTGGGTTATCTGAACCATCATCTCTCGATGCTAAATACTACTCCGAAAACATAATAATAACATGAGCTCATATACATGTAACATATCTAATGCCAAACTTGTTCATACTTGTTCATGACTTGTTCATACTTATTCATACCCCGAATCATCATACTACTCATGAATTTTTGTTTTAGAAAGTGGCTCATGAGCATTGATGGAACATTGGGTGTCTTGCCTTTCATCATACTTCATAACATAGAAAACTTGCATACTTCATGACTTGTAAAATTTGCATGACTCTAGTTCAATTTCATAAAACATATACTTTCATAGAACATAGGAACTAGGCATGCATATGCTTGAAAATCCATGATGAACATGCTATGAAAGTCCAATTTGCTTAAATCAACTTCATGCATGTAAATATTTTCATGGTTAAACTTCAATTCATGAAATAAGAGTTAACATGTAAAAAAATTCATGTAAAATCATGCAATTTAATAGTAATTTCATATTCAAATCATGAGAGGATCATATTTAGCAAACCCATAAGTATTAGATAAGAACCCTAATTCGAAAATCATGAAATCAAAATTTGAATTAGGGGTTTTGGGCACAAGGGTGAAAGAAAACCATTGTTGAATACCCACATACCTTGATTGAAGCTAACCCACTTGAATTGAAAAGACTTAGGAGACTTGAACTTGGAGCTTGAAATCCTAACTTGAAGCTTGAGAGGATGGACCTCCTTTTCTTCTTTTGAAATTTGATAGATAGAATGGGAGAGAACTTAGGTCAAGTAGGAATAAAAACCCTTCTAAATAGGCTTAAAATGACTTAGTATAGGAGTTAAAAGGGTGAGAAATTACCAAAATACCCCTGGGAAAAGGATCTGAAAAACTGCTAAAAATTTTGTCACAGGCTTCTACGGACATGAATCACGACTCGTGGAATAGATCACGGTTCGTGGAAAGGGTTCGTGGTTCATGGGCAAATTTTCTTGCCTCTGGACTGATTTCCATGAGTTGGTTTCATGACCCGTGGAAAATTCCACGACTCGTGGAATCTCCTCATGGTTATCAGGCCACTTTTAAGCTTCTGGACTATTTCCATGAGTTGGTTTAACGACCCATGGAAACTTCCATGAATCGTGGAACCGCCTCATGGTTTTCAGGTAAAAAAATTGATTTCCAGGAGTTGGTTTCACCACCCGTGGAAACTTCCACGACTCGTGGAACCTTCTCATGGTTGTTGTCTGTCATTTTGACAGACAAACACCCTTTAGTAAAACATTGATAACATTTTACTCCAGACTCATATTAAGGCACGGTTGGTGGCGTTAGAAAGTAGATTCAAAGACCTTTAATTTGGTGTGTACTATGCCACCTAACACTTTATATTATAGGAGTTATGATCATTTTAATTTGACCCTTGAAAAATCTAACACTAAAACTCAATCGGTAAGGAAGCTTTCAACTCAACTTTGAGCTAGAGGTTCTTTATGACCCTAATTCATATCTAATACACCTTTAAAACTTTAGAATAAGTCTTAATACTTAGATACATAGAAAATTTATCTAGTTCAGGTCTAACAACATATGAAGAACGGTTCAGATTTGGCTTAGAATTTCTGGGATGTTAAAGTGGTCGTTCGTGATTGGGCTAGGCCTACTTCTCCTATGGAGGTTCATAGTTTCATTAGGTTGGCAGGTTACTACAGATGGTTTATGGAGGGATTTTCTTTGATAGCAGCTTCATTGACTAGATTGACTCAGAATAATGTTCCTTCTAATGGTCAGATGAGTGTGAGGTGAGCTTTCTCAAGCTCAAGGCCTTGTTGACTTTAGCTTCGATTCTTACTCTTTCGGTCGAGGGTCAGGGTTTCATCATGTACTGTGATGCTTTAGGTATTAGTTTGGGTTGTGTATTGATGTAGCAGTGCCGAGTTATTGCTTATGCTTCTAGACAGTTAAAGGTTCATGAGAGGAACTACCCCATATATGATTTAGAGTTAGAAGCGGTAGTCTTCACGTTGAAGATTTTGAGGCATTATCTTTATGTCATGCATTGTGAGATCTTGACTGGCCATCATAGTCTTCAATACATTTTCATCCAGAAGGATCTAAATTTAAGGTAGCGTAGGTGGTTGGAGTTACTGATGGACTATGAAATATCAATTCTTTATCATCCGGGCAAGGAAAACATGGTAGCAGATGCCTTAAGCCAAAAGGTAGTGAGTATGGGTAGCTTGTCTTTCTTAGTGATAGAGGAGAGACCTTTAGCTTAGGACATCTATTCCTTGGCTAACAAGATGGTCAAACTTGATATTTCTGAGTCGAGCTGTATTCTTGCTTGTATTGAGGCTAGATCTTCTTTGTTGGAGCATATTCACGCAAAACAATTTGATGATATGAGGTTGAGGATCATTTGTGACAAAGTGTTGAGCAGGGAGGCTAGAAAGGTGACCTTAGATTTGGAGGGTGTTCTGAGGATCGGGGGTCGTATCTGTATTCCTAGAGTTAGTGACTTGGTTAGATTGATCTTGGATGAGGCTCATTATTCTAGATATTCCATTCATCTAGGGAAGCTAAAATGTACCGTGACTTGAGGCAGCACTACTGATGGTGTGGGATGAAGAGGGATATTTTAAATTTCATGTCTAGGTGCTTGAACTGTCAGTAGGTGAAATTTGAGCACCAGAGGCCAAGTGGTTTTTCTTAGAGGCTACCTATTCTAGAGTGGAAATGGTAGGGATAGCTATGGACTTCATAGTTGGTTTGCCATGTACCTTGCAGAGATTTGATGCTATTTGGATCATTGTAAATAGGTTGACAAAGTCTGCTTACTTTCTGCCGGTTCAGACTTCCTACAGGTCTAAGAGGTTGGCTCAGATCTACATTCGAGAGATTGTCCGTTTGCATGGTGTGTCAGTTTCTATCATTTCTGACTGTGGTACTCTTTTCACTTCGCATTTCTAGAGGTCTATTCAGAGAGAGTTGGGTACTAGAGTTGAGCTTAGCACCACTTTTCATTTGCAGACTGATAGTCAATCAAAGTGTACTATTCAGGTTCTGGAGGATATGTTGTGAGTTTTTGTTATTGATTTTGAGGGTCAGTAGGACAAATGTTTAGTCTTTGCAAAGTTTGCATATAATAATAGTTACCATTCCAGCATTCAGATGGCTCCATTCGAGGCTTTGTATGGTAGGCGGTGTAGATCTCTAGTGGATTGGTTTGATGCTTTTGAGGTTAGGTCATGGGCTACCAACTTGCTTCGTCATTCTATGGATAGAGTTTGGCTCAGTCAGGAGAGACTTCGCACTGCCCAAAGTAGGCATAAGAGTTATGCTTACCGGAGAGTTTGAGATCTAGAGTTCATGGTTGGTGATAGTGTGTTTCTTTGTGTGACGCCCATAAAGGGCATGATGAGGTTCGAGAGTAATGGTAAGTGCAGTCCTAGGTTCATTCGGCTATTCGAGATCCTTCATAATTTTGGAGAGGTTGCTTATGAGTTGGCCTTGCCTCCTACTCTTTCCAGTGTTCATCGGGTCTTCCATATTTCTGTGTTGCGGCGGTATATTTTGGATGAGTCTCACGTGCTTTAGTTGGAGTAGGTTCAGTTGGATGAGTTCTTAGCCTTTTAGGAGGAGCCTTTTGCTATTTTGTAAAGGCGATTAGGAAGTTGAGGTCCAAGGAGATTCTATCATTTAAGATTCAGTAGAGGCATTATCCTACCGAGGAGGCTACTTGGGAGATTGAGACCGATATACGGACCCAATATCCTTGCCTTTTCGAGTCTTCAAGTACTATCTTTTCTCTAACTTTCAAGGACTAAAGTCCTTTTAGTAATGGATATTGTAATGACCCTCCAAGTCATTTTCCTGTTTCATGCTTTTTTCGTGTTTTGAGCTTTCTCGCAATGGCTACAGGTCATTTATGACTTGCTGGGACTAATGGTTTGGTGCCTGGGCCATTCGTTGGGTTGTTATGACCATTTCCCTATTGTAGTACTTGAACTTAGAAAATCTTTGACTTTGGTCAACTTTCTTGGTAAATGCACTCAGAATAAAATTCTGACAGTTCCATGGGCTCCAGAATGGGGATTTTGTTCTAGTGGGACCCTTAGTCTGGGTCTGAGTGCCTTCAGTTTGGCTTTGTGTTGTTTTCGATATTCTCAAGCTAGTTTGGCTTATGGGGTTGACTTTGGTCACTATTTGGAGAAGACGGGCTCGGATGGAAATTCCATCAGTGATGTTAACTCTGGAATGTCGACTTTGGGCTAGTAGGACCTATGGTTTGGGTCCCGAGGCTTTCAGACTCATTTTTGGCCATTGGGTTTCATTTTGAAAAAGTTAGCCAAAAGTTGGTTTTGGGCATAGGGAACACTTTTCGTTAAATCGACCTCCGTTGGGATTTTCGTTCATTCCATTGAGTCCGAAATATTATTTTCAGTCGAATAGCTTAGCTTATTTTTATTTACGGGACCCCAGATGCATTTTGAGGGGGTCCATCCATTTCAAAGTTTTCTAGAACTTGGTTGTTGCAGCTGTTGTTGCTGGTATGGTGCCACAGCGGGCACTTGGCTGTACCTGCGCTGGCCTGTACACGCCTGGCTAGGCTTGCAGGTCATTGTGCCTGCGGTGACTTGGGAGTTGTGGCGTGGCCTCCCCTACGCCTGCATGGGTGCACCTGCGCTAGTCGTTGGCACTTATAAGTTGTCTTCTCCTTTGAAATTTCAATTCAACTCCAACTCTTTTCTACTCGGTTTTCCTCCATTAAAATAGCTCCAGACCTCCATTTTTGCTCTTGGTTCATCCCATAACCTAGTGGTGCTCACATATCCAGTCCGTGGTTCATCTGGGTTCATTAAATTGGTAAGTTTCTGCCCACAAAATCTCTCATTCTCCAATGTTGTCTCCTTTGATAAAGTGGACTTCGGGGCAGTTTGGATCCCCGAAACGAGTCTCCTTTGCACTCAACTTTTGGATATGGGTTCTTTTACCCATCATAAACATAATTGTCAATTTTATTTGTTGTTTCATCGCACGGGCCTCGAGGGTTATTTTCCAACCTGGTTTTCAACTTGATTTTCCATATAGCAATATGGGTGTCATTCTTCTTGCCTTGACACCTGGGTTATGTTTTTGATAGCATGGCAGCTTTCTGAGGCTATTTGGAACAGGAAGGCACACGAGTGACGGTTCTTGTTTGTGGTTCATCCCCGAGGTAGGTTACAGTTTACTTCCTAGACTTAGTTTAGTTAGAATATATATATTATATGTTGTTGGAATGTTAGGTTGGACCTTAGATTAGAATTAGGTTTAAATTATGTTACTTGTATTAAATTGGCCCTTTCGAATCGTAGCCTAGAATTATTATGTTTATCCTTAGCCTAGGAGCTCGTAGCATCATCGTGACTAGCATAGAATCCTTAGTATGCTTTTAGGAGGTTTTAGAGGTAGGGTAGATGCCGGTAGTTGTTTTCATTGTTATTTTTCCTGTTATTCCACCTTATTATTGGTTGTGTGTGTAACTATGGGCCCGAGGCCATAACTTGGATTTGAACAGAGTTCTAGGTCAGATTTCTTCATTTGGAGGGTATTTTGCCCTGTTTTGCTTTGTTGTGTGCTATTTTCCCTGATTATCGATATTTTGTGCTCATACTGAAATGCATATCATCGATACAGAAAAGAAGAGTGTTTCAAAAGCTTTTTGGTTCTAACTTGAGGTTTACTTCGGTTACTATGATTTTCGTATTTTAAATGAGTTATCTTGAGCCTTACTATGGATTTTTGAAGGAAAAGGGAAAAACACTATTTTATGTTTATATCTATAGTCTGATGCTGTATTCTGGACCCCTGATGCGTTATTTTGGGTTTTTACTTTCCATTTACATACACACACACATACACACAGATATATATATATATATGCATAGTCCGATGTTGTATTTTGGGCTCCCGATTCGGTATTCCGAGTTTATACTATTATGCATTCATATATTACATCATCTCCCATTGTATTGTATTGACCTTGGTGCATTTGGGGTGTCAGTTGATTTGGGGGTGATCTTTATATTATTTCATTCTGGTTGGCTCGTTTGGTTCTATTTTTGGGTTTATAACTAGATTTAGATGGATCTGTTTATTTTGTGCACTTTCCTGTAATTTATTTTATATATTATCTTTTTGCGCTCGGTCGACCTATGATGCCTACTGGGTACCCATTTTTTTGGTACTCTTACTACACTCTTCATCTATTTTTTTGATGCAACACCTAATATGAGTCACCCTCACTGATCCTCCCATCGTTCGAGGCTTGGTGCAGTTCGAATCGCGGTGAGCTCCCGATGCCTTGGAGACTTTACATGTTTTCCATCTTGTATTTCTATCTATATTTTGTATTTTGGATAGACAAAGTCTGTTATATAGCAACTACTTTAGTCACTCTTATACCAGTGACACCAGGTCCGGGTTGATTCTCACGTCAGTTTTGTCTTCTTGGTCCATTTAGGGCAATCTTTTGTATATTTAGTACAGTTGGTATGTATATATGCTATTGGCCCTATCTCCCTTATTTATGTCTTCCACTTTTCTTGATTTAACTATTTTTATCGTCTTTCGCATTGTTGGGTTTGGCTTGCCTACTGGGGGGTTATGTAGGTGCCATCATGGCTCGGTTTTGGGTTGTGATAGGTGGCCAGAGTGTATCTGGGTCTAAATCAGTAATCAAGTCTCAAAAACACCCACAAAAGGGTGCCCAAAGTATACTCGGGTCTAAATCTGTAGTAATAACATGTCTAGAGTTACGACACAACCGAGTCTAGTATCAGTATGAAAATAAGTTATAAAATCATCATAATATCCCGTTTATTCAAAGAAGATCCATCGAGTCAGTTTCAAATCCTTTCATAATCATTTTATAGAAAATGGGTCCTCCGGCCATGCGAAGTTTAGAAAACTATTTTTAGTATGCCCGTAGCCAAAACAATAGTTTACATGTAGAAAAATCCTTTTCATGAATGATATGATAACAAACAAACAATATCCTAATGGCTCACAATCAACCTATCGTCCCTGCACAGGCACAATTAGTTCTACGACATAGATATCCAGCTTAACCTAACATCTCGATGTCCGGGATTCGCAGACATTCCCAAATATCCCACCGTCTATGGTCCAAAGTCTTATACAAAGGCCACATGGGGCCACAATGGTAATATTACAATACTACATCAAATACTACCAACAACATAGGTAATAATACGGACATAATAGACGGACAAGATCTGGGGTGCCAACCTAGCATACCCAACCCAAGGAAACTAATTAATGCAATTATAGCCTATATATGCAAAGTCTAAGGTAGGGAAGACCGTAACTTACCTGTCGGCCGACGACTAGCTTCTGAAATAACATTTTCCAAGCTTGAACAACTACTCATAAAGACAAAGCCAACGGTACCCATATTGCTAAAAGAATAGCTGGATCAAAATTTGGGTCACAAGTGGGCCCATTAGCCCCATAACTCAAAGTAAAAAATGGAAAATACCAAAGTTTTCCCAATATCCCCGAAAAGACATGCTCCAAAAAAGAGCGGAAATGGACCAAAATAAGGGCTCAAAAAAGCCTCCTCAAATTAAGAATAATAAGAAAACTGAAAGAAGGAAATTACGGAATTAAACCTGAAAACTTACCAAAATAGAAGCCAAGAAATGATCACGGACTAGGAAATATCCACCACCAAGCTTGGACTGGAATACAGTTGATGATGGAGCTTGGGAGCTCAAAAGAATGGAGGAAAACCGAGTTGGGGAAGATAGGAAATGAAATAGAAGGGCCGGCCAACTTATATGTTGCCAGCTGCTAGAGAGCAGGGGTGGCCAGGCGCGCGCAGGTGCGCTGGCACCCAGGAAGCCGCAGGCGCATTGGCACCGAGGATGTTGGGCAATGCAGGGGCTCTGGAATGCCAAGGTAGGCGGGCATGCAGGCGTGGTTCCCATGTGCAGGTGCGGCCCAGGCATACGTTGCAGTGCCAAACCAGCAACTAGCACCAACTGCAGCCAACTCTAGGAGATTTTCAATGGATGGGGCCCCTAAAAAGCATCTGGGTCCCACAAACATGAATGAGTTGAGCTATGCAACTAGAAATGGCATTCTAGACTCAACGAAAATGATGAAAATCCTAACGAACATCGATTTAACAAAAAGTGGGCCTCACGCCCAAAATCACCCTTTAGGCTAACCAAAACCAAAATTAAACCTAAGGCTAATATCGATTCTGGAAGCCTCGGGACCCGGACCAATGGTCCCTCTAATAACACTAACAGAATTTCCATCTGAGGTTGTTGTTTTGATCTTTTTCGGGTAAGGATGTGAAAACAAGTGACTCGTTTATTCAAAAGTTTATTTCGAAAATCTAATTAAAGTTCCAAAACGTTCTCAATAAAAAGCAAGAGTCGCCACTTAGTTTTTATAAAGTAAAAACCAAGAAAAACTTATAAGAATTTTTAAAATCCAAAACAGATAAAGACTTTAAAAATTAAGAGATTAAGGGTAAGGGTTCAAGTTAATACTCTTGGAAGGGTGTTAAGGCACCAAGAGTATCCGCTAACTCGTGGTTGCCAGGGCTTGTTAAAAAAACTAACTTGTTGACTAACTTTTGAAAAGGGATTGATTTTTATATGAAAACATTTTGTTTTTAGAAAGAATTGATTTTAAAGAATATAGTTACGAAAGAGTCATTTTATAAAAGACAATATATGGAAATTTTCATTTTTATACATAGAGAAAATAGAGTTGTCATTTAAAGAACAAAAGTAATTAACATAAAAAAATGTTTAAACAAAAATTTTGATTTCATTTGGGGATAATTTTGCTAAGTTTTACCAAGTCAGTCCATATTATACAATTAAACTAATCAACTAAGTAACAAGAATACATAATTAAAATATGTTAATCCTGTCCTAATACTAGTGTGTGCGTCCTCTTTAGGCCCACCGCCGTTTTCACTTTGGACTTAGTCCACTTTTCATCTTTTAGCCCTTTGGGCTACTGCTGCTGCTGAATCTCATGGGCTTGGCCTATTTTCCTTCGGCTGCTTCTGCTTCTGTCTTCAATAACTCATCCCTTTTGGGGCTTATTCATGCTGGACCAACAAACAGTATTGGGCTAAGCCCAACTAGAAGATGCAGGGGAATTTTGGGAGTCCAATTGGACTCCACCAGATTTTTATGCATAGAAAGTAAAGAAAATAAGGATTAGCACATATTTTAAATAAGTTAAGTAAAAGTAATTAAGCACTATACAAATTTCATACTTAAAGAAAATATTTACCAATACACACAGAGTTAAAATATATGAAACAAGGTTATTTAGACAATAAAATCACAATTTTTATCACCTAAGACATATACTTACAAGACTTCAAATTTTAACAGACTCATAAAGGCCATTCCTTTTTTCAGAACTCAAAAGGGATAAGAGGTCGATTCAATCAAAGCATGTATACGCAGATGCACAAATTTGAAGAGAAATGGTATCACAGAGGCACAAGTCATATACTCAGCACATTTAACCATTCTTAATGTCTAGGCTTGGGAGTGTAACATGCTAAAATACAGACTTGAGTCACATAAAAGACTTCTATGATCATGAAAGTAGCACAGTTCATTCAATAGGGAAGATTTACTTCAATATCACATATCATCAAATGGAAATAAGTTAGAAGAAAGCAAGAAGATAGACAAATTTTAGACATCAATTGCTAGTGTAACTAGTTGAAAAAGACCAAAATCATTGCACAGTCCATACACGTGATATACAAAGCAGGCAATGAAGTAAATATCTTGATGAAGATGAAACAGAGGAACCTACAAGGGTGAGGAGCATGCTATGAGGGGACATGCCTCACCTGTAGCTCCTAATCATAACAGAACTTTCACACACAACAACACAGAGTTCAGATTTTAAGACTTAGGCTTAAGAAAATTCTAATCCATGGTTAATAGGCTCACATATAGTTATTTAGCATGATCAAATCATTAAAGGAAAAGGGAAAGGGAACAGGGTAGAAGATAGGGAAATCAGGTGAAAAGGAGATGAGATTTGAACAATGATAACCATTCTAACATAAAGACTAAGCTTATAGCATTTTCATGTCACAAAAAAAGAATTAGAATAACAGATAGAGAATTGAGAATAACAGGAAGGGTAAAGCATTTCATGAACCAAAACCAAACTTAAGTCCTAATAACAGGTTCATACTCATGTTCATAGATCTTACATTACACAAGTCGACCAAAATTAATGGAACTATGAGATTCTTCAAGGAAGACTTAGAATAAAAGGTCTGAGAGAACAATACTAAAGCTTAGAAGATTTAGACAGAATCAATAGACACAATAGGGGGCATGATTAGGGAAAAGGGGGGTTGGGAAACAAACAAGAGAAAAAATCAAGCATTTTATAGACAAAACAGGGTAGATTTCACATTATTTAGCAACAAACTAGAATACAAACTTATACACATACTGTCTTCATAAATTAAACATAGTCAGTGAAACATCATGCTTATAACACGAAATTTCTACTCAAAATCATAATAACAGTCTAAATTTCAAACACATATCTTTAAAACTAACAAACAAGACCAGAACCCAGATTTCTCCAAGATTTAAGCATCATAATGCAAAAAATGAAAATAAAACAAGTAAAGGGAAGAAGGTAAGGGGTTTACCTTTTTTAGGGCAGCAAATTGGACCTCAAACTTCACCGAAAAGCCTTACAATCACCAGATTAATATCAACCCCATTCAGAATTTGAATTTCTTAGTATTTTCTTCCCCAACAGTTGACTGGTTTCGTGAGGTTAGAGAAATGATTCTCTAGAACCCCCAATTTTTCCCCAAAATCAACTACTTAACATGTAGTTGGGGGGTATTTATAGGGAATTTTGGGTGAAAATTGGGGGGGGGGGGGAAACAAGAGGGGTTTTTTGGGGATTTTGCTGAGAAATTCAAATTCCTCAGCTGGAGCAACGTTCACAGCAACAACTTGTACAGAATCCTCTAGACTTGCCAGTGCACCTTTTGACAGAGAAAATAAGACGTGAAATGGAAATGTTAGAGGGGTTTAGGGATGGTGAGGATGTGAGCAGCGTTGAAGCTGTTAACGGGGTTAGGGTTGTTATTTTTGAGAACGACAAAAGGGGAAGGATGGGGTGTTGGCGTACTGGATTGCTGAGGTATTGTACGAAGCGCGTTACTTCATACAACCAAGAGAGATAACGCGTGAGAGAAAGTAGAGAAGGAGAAGAGGGCGGCTACGGTTTGAGAGAGTGGAGAGAAGAAGAAGACGAGTGAGGGGTCTGTTTGGTTATGTTTGAGAGAGAAAGAGAAGAGTAGAGGTGTGATAAGGTGGAGAAAAGGGAATTGGGCCGGTTGGGTTGGGTATTGAGCAGCTTAGGGGGTTTTGGAGTGGGCTGAGGCAAGTAAAAGGGAATTGGGCTGAGGGGGTCGGGGTTTTGGGGCCCAAACAGCTGAAATATTAAGGGGGTTATAAGGGTATTTAATTGATGGCCACATTTGCGAAATGTGGCCAAAAGGTTAAGGACATAGCCAAATTGAAAGTAAATTGATAGGATTCGGCTAGATTTTAAAACATTTAGGGATTTAGGCTAGAATAGGAATAAAATGAGCTAATTACAATTAACCTCGAGCTGTAATGATTTAAACAATTTGAAATAAAGATTATTTTTAACACATAATTACCTCTTTAAACAAATTATGAAATTAATTATTCAATTAATCTCTAATTTGAAATAATTTGGAGAAAAATCAAGCGTTTAATTTCTTAAAAGGATTTTCTTGTGAAATTAAACTCTAAAATAGTTCTTTAAGTAAACTTATATAAATTCCACATAATTAAATATGAAAGATATAAATTGTTACTCAAGACTATTATAAAGCTGACTTGAAAAATATTTTATCCCTTTTTACAAAACAATTATTTCATAAATTGTTTAAAATTCAAAAGGCTCAAAATTAATTTATAATGTGGCGGGTAAAAATTGGGTTTCAACAGCTGCCCCTCCCTTTGGGTAGGGTGAGTATAATGAACCCTGGGCAAAGGGATTTGACGTTCCCAATTTTTGTCCGACCACAAGTCCATCTTTGGGAGGTGGTTGGTTTTAGCACGAATTTCAAGGAATCATGGCCAAACTTTGGTATTGTGTTTCCTACATTTTTCAGGTTACATGAGAATTCAGGCCACTTGTAGTTCAAGATCGTTGATTTTACGCGCGATTTTTGAGGAATTCCAAACTTTCCTAGTTTCAGAGTACGGAGAGACCGGAAAGCTGGGGAGTAGGAGGATTGGGGGGAGTTAGGAATGCAACCGAGTTTTCATCATAGAGCCCGTGACAATGAACAAAGAGGGAAGAACAAGAAGGAAAGAAAACAAAAGAAGGATATTAGAGTTTATATTCAAACTCTTGAATTTATGGGCAACAAGGGACTTGATACCCTCACCTCCCAATTGAATTCAATAATTCAAACACAAACCCTAGTTTGAGAAAAATCAAAGGAACTCAAGAAACCACAAATGAGCAACCTTCGATTAACCAAACCAAGAAGTTCACCAACAATTCCAAGATCCACACTACTAAAATTACCAACTAATGCTAGGATTCACCTAGAAACTACAAGCTTCAAAGCTCAATATTCAATATTCATCAAAAACTAGTCTTCAAAAAAAAGAAAAGCTACTACTTATACTAAGGAAATAAGAAGACATTGACTTTTTACAATATTGCCCTTAATGAAGCAAGGGCCTTGTTTGGTTGTCTTCTTTATGGATTCTTGAATTTAAAGCCTAGCCACTTGCACAAATGACCTCTTTTCTTCATCCACATCACTCCCACGGACTCATAAGCTTCTCTTTGCATGAACATCGTATGTTTTATCTATGCCATCCATGCTCGTGTCAACCATGCTATCCATGCTAGTATCATCCTCTCCTTCTTGAAAATGATTCGTCCTCGAATCCAAACATTAAAACACATGAGAAGGACAACAACCAAAACATCCTCAAAGCATGAGGGTTAGTACAAGGGTTAGCAATAATATCATCATGTCAAGGAGGCACAAATTTGAGGTACAACCAAATATCCTTTGCTTTCAATAAAAGCAACTCATCATACAAGGTGCAAAGGTTTTGGTTATGATAAATATCAAGAGACAAGGCAAATACAAAGGTCTTCGTGGCATCAAGATTTCCAAAAGATGGTATCATATTTAACTTTGGAGCCATAAGACACAATTATTTCATTTTCTCACAAGAAGGCCACACCAAAAGTGGTGCAATCATCCATAAGGGTTCATTAGAGTGAAAGAAGTAAAATACCCACATATCGTGGTCACAAAGATAATTGGACAAATTAAAGGAACCCCTACCTCTATAGAAATCAAATTTAATACAAACATAGACATCATCATATGCAAAGAGGTAGTAAAAAAAGGTGTCAAGATTGTCAATCCTCCTCATTGTGCCCTCACATGCAAGATCACAATTGTGTTCATGAATCTTATCAAGCACATCAACACATGTTGGGACACATGAAGAAGACAAGAGTTGTGACAACCTTCTCACATCACTCCACACAACCTCTCTTTTTTTCACTCTAGAGTTGTCACTTATCATACCCTTACTCCTCTCAATCTTTTGTCTCTCAATTTCATTGGAGTTAGGACAAGTGCCAAGTATCCCTTGCGAAGGGTTAGATGATCCCCTTCACTTCAAGCTTCATTTTGGTGCATAAGGAGTGAATGTGTTTTCTTCTCTAGGAAATATTAGTGGAAAGAGAAGTTCCCCTTTGCGATCCATGATATACTTGTACCAATCTTGTGCATGTGGAATCCTATGACTTTGGAACCAAGGATTTCCCAAACATATGTGACAAGTATCCATGGGAGCTATATCAAACCAGACCTCCTCTTGATATTTCCCAAGTGAAATAGGTACTTGCACCCTTTTATTAACATGATACCTTTTTTTAGTAACAAAGGATTCTCACTTCGGCCAAAAAGGTATCCCAAACAATTCAACCAACTGAGGGGTTATAAAGTTAGAAACACTATGATCATCAAGGACAAGATCAAACCCCGTAGTATGATAAACATTCACTTTTATTTCAAGACTTCGCCTCTCCAGGTCTTGCCTATCACACAACTTCCATTTTCATCAACATTTCCCTCAAAGGATTCACAAGACATACGGAAGGAAGCATTGTACCGCACATCGCCTTCATACTCATGGTGTGGAAAATGAGAACTTTCATAACCTTCTTCTCCACTATAATATTCTCCACAAGGTTCCTCTACCCCTTCAACATCATCACAAGAGCTATAAGCTCCATACATCACATATTTATCTCCGGAGTAGTAGTTCTCTCCATCATAATGTTCATGAACACATGATCCTTCATATCCCTCATTGGCTCCATCATAGCCTTCATAGGCCTCAACATTAGAATCATAGCCTCCATCGCTACAAATAGAGCCTTTCATGTCATCATCACAAGTATCCGAAGCTATGGATGAAATGCTACCTTATATCTCCTTTTGTACCGACAAAACTCAACAAACAATATTAGTAGAAAAAGACTCACATCACCCGTATGCAAACTCTCAACTCACCTCCTAAAATGTCGTCTCAAAATTGGTAGTGAACTAGCTTTGCTTGATCAATTCAAGATCACCTATCCTTTGTAATGGAGTGGATTTTTGTGACTCTTGAAAGACGTACGACTCGATTGAAGGTGAAAGGACTTGAATCAAGAAATTTATCAAGGAATTAAGATGAGAAAAGTTGAAGAAAAAAAAGCACGAAAGAAAACGAACTAAAAAAAACTAAGTAACAAAAGTAGAAAAGTTACTTGTGTTGCTTAATTTGAAGAATCAAAGAGATGATTTGATGATTAAAACTAGTTAACAAGTAATTAAAGATGCTAATTAGTTGTTAATTAGTAGAGAAATAGAAGAAAAATGAGTGTAGAAGAAGAAATTTGAAGTTTGGACACTTAGAAAAATTTTGAGGTCTTTAAGAGTTCCAACACTTAGAAAAATTTTGGGGTCCCAAAATTTGAAGCATTCTGTCCAAGTATGCAAGTGTGCATTTCAGCCCCCAAAACATTTTCTAAAGGGCAGATTTGGTCCTTTGGAATTTTTTTTTTTTAAATTCCACTTGTGGACTCAACAAACATCTTTGACCACTTTGACTTGGAAAAGTTGGATCAAATGTACCTTTTGACTTCTTCTTCTTCAAAATGTTCTTGATGAATATCAAAAACACCTAGAACACCAAGAACACACACTAAACACTAACACCTTCAAATCAACTCGGAATTGGCTCAAACTTTAGGATTAACTTCCCCTCGACTTAGGGAACAAACCCCAATAGTTTTTAAGCTCCAATTTCTCCCCAATCCAAAGACCCACTTTTCAAGTTTGTAAGTTTTCAAAGCTTCAAAGTCCTTTAATGGCAACTTCACTTCTACAACTCCAAATTGAATATAATTTTAAATCTAGACTCAAAAAACAATAGGGAACAAGAATCTAGTGTCAAAAACAAGAAATCAAACAAGAATATTTTTTTTTTTTTTTTTTTGGATTTTGAAGATATCAAATTTCCAAGACTTAGATTTGTGGAAACAAACCTAAACCGAGCTCTGATACCAAATGATAACAGACAAAGAGGGAAGAACAAGAAGGAAAGAAAACAAAAGAAGGATATTAGAGTTTATATTCAAACTCTTGAATTTATGGGCAACAAGGGACTTGATACCCTCACCTCCCAATTGAATTAAATAATTCAAACACAAACCCTAGTTTGAGAAAAATAAAGGAACTCAAGAAACCACAAATGGGCAACCTTCGATTAACCAAACCAAGAAGTTCACCAACAATTCCAAGATCCACACTACTAAAATTACCAACTAATGCTAGGTTTCACCTAGAAACTACAAGCTTCAAAGCTCAATATTCAATATTCATCAAAAACTAGTCTTCAAAAAAAAGAAAAGCTACTACTTATACTAAGGAAATAAGAAGACATTGACTTTTTACAATATTGCCCTTAATAAAGCAAGGGCCTTGTTTGGTTGTCTTCTTTATGGATTCTTGAATTTAAAGCCTAGCCACTTGCACAAATGACCTCTTTTCTTCATCCACATCACTGCCACGGACTCATAAGCTTCTCTTTGCATGAACATCGTATGTGTTATCTATGCCATCCATGCTCGTGTCAACCATGCTATCCATGCTAGTATCAGCCCACCTACATATCCCAAGACTCAAGGAATCAGACTGCTTGTAGTTTGACTCAATCGGTGGAAAACGTAATCTTTATGTTAAGACGACCTTTGGATCGAGGTGTATCATCACCCGGATTTGAAAAAAAAAGGAAATTTGCTAGCGTGAGTACAGAATATACCCTGGGTGCTAACTAAGACCCAAAGATATGAAATACCCACATGCCTTATGATTGGGGTGTGGTTTGATGGTGGTGGTGAGTTGTTCCTCAGTTCACGTCCAAAGAGTTTGATGTCCCTCTCCGGACTGTGTCACAAGTTGCTGCTACAAAAAAGTTCCACGTTGTGATGCGTCCTCGTTTTTTTTTTGGTGTAGTCCGCACCTGTGGTTTTTCTTTGAGAATTTCATCCTTCTCGGATGCTCTCGACAATATCTCGAAACCAAATGGTTAGTAGTATCAGAATTCAGCAAGGAGAGATAGCTTCGTACCTTATTTTCCTTTATTTGTTGTTTCTTAAGGAAGACGACGTCCTTTCCTATCTCTGTTTTAGGAAATGGCCGCTTCCATGACAGTCAAACATGATAGCCTTCTTGGATATCGGATAAGATTACTTGTGTAGCAATTTTTGAATGATGATGACCTTCTTGATTGTTTAAGGGAATTCTCTTGAATGCGATAACCTTCTTGGCTTTTGGCAGTGGCTTTTTGCATATGTCTTTGGGGTAAATCTCGCGTATCTTCCGTATCGACACGACTAACAGATATTCTTTGGATCATCAGGCTTTGGGTAATCTAGTGTATCATCCAACTTTTGATAGAGACGGCTTACAGATGCCATTAATTCGCCAGTTTTCGAGTAATCTTGCACATTATCCAACTTTGGATAGAGGCGGCTTATAGATATCCTTTGAATTTCTAGTTTTTTGGGTAATCTTGTACTTTTATCCGATCTTGGATGTGACGCGACTTAAAAATTTCCCTCGAATTACTAGCCTTTGGGTATTCCTACACAATATCAACGTGGATATGTCGCGGCTTATAGATAACCCTTGGACCATCAATTTTTGGTAGTCTTGCACTTTACCAAATTTCGGATATTCTTGCGATTTACGCATTACCTTTGGACTTTCAATCTTCAAGTGATCTTGCACACTATCCGGTTTCAGATATCATTGCGTCCTACAGATAGCTCTTAGTTCTGTCGAGTTTTGGGCAATCTTGCACACTATCCCATTTCAGATATCGCTGTGACTTATAGGCGAACTTTGACCTTCGAATGTTGGAAAATCTGATTCATCGTCCGATTTGGGTAGAGACGACTTACAGGTATCCCTCAGATAATAATCTTTAAACCTTGATGTCATGTGGTATATAACAGCATCTTCTGGTGATTGATGCTTTCGAATATAGGTGCATAAAATATCCTCGACGTCAGACTCCTCTGCCTTACGCAATATGGGACATAAATATGCTAGATGCCGGACTTGGCATAATAAATGATAATGATATCCTCAACGTCAGACTCTTTTGCCTCACGTAATTTTGGATATAAGCATGCTATATGCCGGATTTTGCATAATGAATGATGATAATGATAATGATATCCTCAACATCAGACCTTTTTGTCTCACGTAATTTTGAATCTAAGAATGTTGAGGTCGATCGTGTGTAGCTAGTGTGACTTGGGGATGCCAAATGAATGTCATCCTCTTTGAAGCCAGCTGGCAGAGGGACATAATCTTCACAGAGGATGTGTGTCTGCGATATACCATGATGATGGTCTTCTTGATATGCAAATATGAAGGGCCCTCTCGGCATGGTCCTCTTGACATGGCCCTCTCGGCATGAAATTATGAATGGCCCTCTCGGCATGGTCCTCTTGACATGGCCCTCTCGGCATGGTCCTCTTGACATGGCCCACTCGGCATGAAAATATGAATGTCCCTCTCGGTATGATCCTCTTGACATGGCCCTCTCGGCATGAAAATATGAATGGCCCTCTCGGCATGGTCCTCTTGACATTGCTCTCTCGGCATGAAAATATGAATGGCCCTCTCAGCATGGTCCTCTTAACATGGCCCTCTCGGCATGCAAATATGAATGACCCTATGATATGATGCCATACAATAAGACGTAACATAATATAATATGACGTAATGCAATATGTCATAATATGATGCGACACAATGCTATGCCATATGATGCAATATGGTGCAATATTATGCAATGCAGCATGATGTAATGTGTCATAGTGCAATATGAGTGCAAGAATGTAATGCCATGTAGAGATGTATAATGCCACCCATAGGGGAGTGATAGAAAACATCACCTTTGGTCTGGAGTTGACTTTTTTGTGTGTACCTGCTTTCTGGGACAGCCATAAATACCATTTTTGAACATTGTTTGTTCGGGGTGATCCCTATCTTGCCAGGCATTGGTGGAGAGTATTGTTGCTCTTTGTTTGGTGTCCCCAATTTGAAGCTGACTGAAATGTCCTGATCCCTTTGGGGACTTAAGAACATTGTCGGGTACTTTTTATCTGGTTGTTTATGTGAACTACCAGAAAAATCATCCGCTTTAGGGACTTTTGCCTCTTTGGCCTCTTCCTGCTGTTTTGGGCTTTTCTCGCCAAATTTTAAAGCATCTGGTCTCATTGCATTTTTTGAATGCGTTGGATAATGCGGGACCGCTTTCTGATATACTTTTGGGGACAACCTACATCCACAGAAAATTTGTTAGTTTTGTCAAAACTGGCATATGTTGACCTCCTTTGATCTTCTGCTCCTGGTTCTGCCTTCTCCGTATGCTTTCCAATCTCGGGTACTTGTCACCCTCGACTCTCCCCGGACCAAGGTAGACATAAGACAAAATCACATTAAAGGAGTAAAACTAATCTTTGTAAATATTTTTCAAAGAAGTTCTTTGGAAAACAAAGAGTTAAAAAAGGAGATGTTTTGGAAATGTCTCTGCTGTCATGTCATGTACTTGTTCAACGAACGTCCTTTACTCGAGGTCTTGACATTTCTGACATACTGCTAGCGGACTACAGAGGTCCTTCATCATCCTAACTGGGGAACTTGAAAGATGATTTTCAAAAAATCTATCACAGCCGAGGATTAATCCATATAGGACTGGGGATTTCTTTGAAGTAGACTCTGATCTCTCGGTGCTGGGGAGTTCCTCCGAGCTTAATGTTGAATTATTCAATGAAGCTTGGCGGAAATTTTGAGAAGCTTTTGAGATCCTTCTCAAAATTTCTGCCCCAGTTAATGGCTTCATAGCGAATCTCATTCCATTGGAAAGAGACTTGATACTTTGTTGGGATTATGAGATTCTTTCTCGATATTCACCTTGGTTGCTCTTCGGCATATTCTGTATTCTTGCTGGGGAACTCTTCGGAGTCTAACGCTCTTCATCTTCTGAATTTTTGAGATTCCTTTCTCAAAAATTCTTCCCCAATTTCCATTTCCTAGGCGATACGGACGAACCATTATGGCATTTACATATCTACAAGCATCCTCTTGTCTTGTTGGCAACGACATTCATCTTCTGAATTTTTGAGAAAGGTTTCTCAAAAATTCTACCCCAGTTTCCATTTCCTAGGGTGATATGACCGAACTATTGTGGCGCCTACGTATCCCGTTGAGGCAGGAATCAGGTCAAACGTAGTTCCCACACTCGAAGTGGGAGAATGATGGAAATAACTAAAGGGGTGACCGAGGCCGACACAGGCTGCCTACGTATCTCATTCTTGAGAATTCAGGTCAAACGTAGTTTAGGAGGAGGATAGGGATGTTCTAAGCTATTACAAGGCACAAAATGATTACAATCAGGAAATGCGATTACAGGGAAAGGAAATTAAAGGAAAACTATCCCTAAACAAAGTATCTCTTCACAGGATCGGAATTGATCAGTTTTGTCCACACTTGACCGTCCATTTCAGATAGGATCAGAGCTCCTCCAGATAACACTTTCTGGATGACATACGCGCCTTACCAATTGGGTGCAAACTTTCCATTGTATTCCTCCTGGTGGGGAAAAATGCACTTGAGAACCAGTTGTCTTATGGCAAACATACGAGCTCTCACTCTTTTGTTGACTGCATGAATCATTCTTTGCTGGTACAACTGACCATGGCATACGACACTCATCCTTTTCTCATCAATCAACATGAGTAGCTCATGATAGGCATGAACCCATTCTTCATTGTTCAGTCCGGCTTCTCGAATGATCCTAAGATATGGTATTTCAACTTTCGTAGGTATCACTACTTCCGACCCATACACCAACATATAAGGGGTCACCCCGGTCGAAGTCCTGATGCTCGTCTGGTATCCCAATAAAGCATAAGGCAACATCTCGTGCCAAGATCAGTGATCGTCGACCATTTTTCTCAAGATCTTCTTGATATTCTTGTTGGCGGCTTCCACAACTCCATTTATTTGTGGCCGATATGCGGTTGAATTATGGTGAGTGATCTTGAATTGCTCACATATTTCTTTCATCAAGTGGCTGTTCAGATTTGTTTCGTTGTCAGTAATAATTGACTCGGGGATCCCAAATTGACAGATTAGGTTGTTTTTAACAAAATCGGCTACAACCTTCTTGGTCACAGACTTGTAAGAAGAAGCTTCTACCCACTTGGTGAAGTAATCCATAGCTACCAAAATGAATCTGTGTCCATTCGAGGCAGACGGCTCGATGGGACCAATGACATCCATAACCCAGGCTACAAAAGGCCAAGGTGAGCTCATTGCATGAAGATCGCTAGGTGGTACTCGAATCAAATCTCCGTGGATCTGGCACTTGTGATATTTTTGTATGAACTTGCTACAATCGTTTTCCATGGTCATCCAAAAGTATCCAATTCACAAAATCTTCTTGGCTAGGGTGAACCCATTCATGTGGGGACCATACACTCCAGTGTGTACCTCTTCCAATAGTCTTGTGGCTTCAACCGAATCAACGCATCTTAAGAATCCAAGGTTCGGAGTCCTCCTATACAGGATTTCTCCATTTAGGAAAAAGTTGTTGGCCATTCGGCGAATGGTTTTCTTTTGGTTGGCGGTCACATCTTCGAGATAGACTCCAACTTCTTGATACCTCTTGATATCATAATACCATGGTTTTTTGTCTGATTCTGCTTCGACTTGTGCACAGTGCATAGGTTGTTCTTTGAGACCTATTATCAATGGATCAATATAATTCTGATCAGGATGTTGAATCATGGAGGATATAGTTGCCAAGGCATCGACAAACTCATTTTGAATCCTTGGAGTATGCTTGAACTCAATCTTTCTGAATCTCTTGCACAAATTTTGGACCATCTTTACGTACAACATGATCTTGGGGTTCTTCACGGCCCACTCACCTTGAACTTGGTGAATTAGCAAGTCAAAATCACCTATGACCAAAAGTTCTCGGACAAATATCAATAGCTAGTTGGATACCGAGAATACAAGCTTCGTACTCAGCTATGTTGTTAGTGCACAGGAAACGGAGTTTAGCTATCACCGAGTAGTGTTGACCAATTTCTGATACCAATACTACTCTGATGCCCGAACCTTTGAAGTTGACCGCTCCGTCGAAGAACAATCTCCAACCAGGGTACGACTCAACAATATCCTCACCTACGAATCGAATCTCTTCATCAGGGAAGTAAGTTCGTAGTGGTTATAATATTTATCAACTGGGTTTTCTGCCAGATGGTCCGTTAAGGCCCATCCCTTGATTGTTTTTTGAGTCACATATATGATGTCGAACTCACATAGCAGCATCTGCCATTTGGCCAACTTCCCTGTTGGCATGGCCTTTTGGAATATGTACTTTATGGGATCTATTCTAGAAATGAGGTATGTCGTATAGGACGACAGATAGTGCCTCAACTTCTGGGCGACCCAAGTCAATGCACAACAAGTCTTTTCTAGACAAGTATAAGGAGCCTCGCACGGAGTGAAATTTTTACTCAGGTAATAAATCGCTCGTTCTTTCTTTCCAGTTTCATCATGTTGTCCAAGGACACACCCGAAGGCATTTTCTGAAACTGACAGATACATCAATAACAGGCTCCCTTCTCTTGGAGGAACCAATATCGAAGGACTGGACAAGTAGTCTTTGATGCGATCAAAATCTTGCTGGTACTCCTTGGTCCAATTAGTCGGTGCATCTTTCTTCAATAACTTGAAAATGGGTTCACAAATAACCGTTGATTGGGCTATGAACCAACTAATATAACTCAACCTTCCCAGGAAACTCATGACCTCTTTCTTTGTCTTCGGGGGAGGAAACTCCTGAATTGCTTTGACCTTTGAAGGGTCGAGCTCGATGTCCCTTCTACTGACTATAAAACCAAACAATTTGCCAGCTGGCACCCTGAAAGCACATTTAACGGGGTTCAGCTTTAGATTGTATTTTTGCAGGCGGTCAAAAAACTTCCTCAAATGGGTCAAGTGATCCAAACTCTCACGGGATTTAACAATCACGTCATCCATGTATACCTCGATATCCTTGTGAATAATGTTAGGGAAAATGGTTATCATGGCTCGCATATAAGTAGTACCCGCGTTCTTGAGACCAAACAACATGGTCGGTAGTGATAAAGGTTATCTTTTCGGCATCTTCTTCGTCTATTAAAACCTGATAGTATCCAGCAAAGAATCCATGAATGATTGCATTTCGTGCTTCACGCAGTTATCGATAAGGATATGGATATTTGGCAATGGAAAGTTATCCTTGGGACTAGCCTTATTCAGATCCTGATAGTCGACACAGATTCTGATATTCCTGTCTTTCTTGGGAACTGGTAAAATGTTGGCCAACCAGGTCGGATACTTTGTAACCTCTACCACTCCAGACTGAATTTGTTTGGTAACTTCCTCTTTGATCTTCATACCTAGATCAGGCTTGAACTTTCGAGTCTTCTTCTTGATCGGGTCAAATCCCGGATTGATAGGCAGTTTGTGAGAGACTATGTCTGTGTTTAGTCCTGGCATGTCGCTCTAGGCCCAAGCAAATATGTTGATGTATTCTTGGAGAAATATGATAAGTTCTTTTTTCTGTGTTTCGGTCAAATGGACACTGATTCTAGTTTCTTTGACTTCTTGCTCGTCTCCTAGATTGACCATCTTGGTTTTCTCTAGATTAGGCTTTTCTCAGTTCTCAAAGTCTTTTAATTCTTCTGTCAGTTCCTTAGGAACCATAGTTTCCTCATCATATTCCTCAAAATCATCATCATCTAACTTAGTTTGTTCAATAAGCTCTTGGCACGATATGACAATGGCAGGTTTTATCTTATTATTACTGAAATCAAAATGAAATAGGTTAGAAAATAACAAGAAAGCACAAATAATTTTGAACGGCAGATATTTTCAAAATAAGGAGGCTTTCATTTAAAATCCAGAAATATGTACAAACTATGGCTACCACCTACATAAATACAGGTGCATGCCTTTTGGAAAGCAGTAAATAGTATGAGGAAATTTTAAACATAAAAGGCGGGTCGCGGAGCCTCATTCGGACCATCGCTGAATTTTGTAAAAACAAAGTCTTTGTCTACCCAGCCGAGTGGAGAGTAGCTAAGGGAGTAGCAACCTAGTTTTGCAATTTCTTGCCAAGTTCGATGTTCCTGATTGTGGTTGTTTCGGGAGCTTCTTCTGCTATAGCATCACACTCGTTGAACAGATCCCCCATTCCATCCTCCAACCCATCGCTTGGAGGACTGACATGTACTGGGAATGATTGATACAAATGATAATGAGGCTTGGCCAGTCCTGACCTCTTCTTTTCTTTGTTGCTGGCTTCACCTTCTTGGATCACATACCCCAATCCGTGCTTGCTCAACTGTGCAGGGATACTCAAAGGTTCGATCTGACCATCAGAGTTCCTTCCTAGCCCCGAGCCTAGTTCATAACCATACCTCAGCATTGTGGTCGCAAGCATCTTGTAAATGGGTGGCATGGGAGTTTGAGGAGCCAAGTCCTCTTCTGTGGCATTCACAATTTCCACTGTATAGAAGTCACTCCCTCTCGGGACCTCTACGATTGTGGGGACACAGCCGTTTTGGCAACTTAGGTGGCTTCCCTCTCCATGAATCACTACTTCCTGCCCTTCCCAAATGAATTTTAGCATCTGGTGTAGGGTAGATGGCATAGCTTCGGCTTCGTGAATCCATGGTCGCACCAAAACCAAATTGTAACTAGTGGTAATATCCATGACCTGGAACTCTGTCCAAAATTCAGTGGGTCCTATATGGATGTATAAGTTGACTTCTCCAAGGGTATCTCTTTGTCCTCCATCAAAGGCTCTCACATTGATCCTGCTTTGACGAATCTTCCCTAAATCGTATTCCAACTGGGTCAGTGTAGACAATGGACAGATGTTGAATCCTGATCTGTCATCGATCAATACCCTATTCACGACATTTTCTTGACTCTGAATAGTGATATATAGAGCCTTGTTGTGCATCACGCCTTCAAAAGGCACCTTATCTTCACCGAAATAGATGCGGTGGCTTCCCAGGACTTGGCTTGCCATGACAGTCAAATTTTCTACACTGGTACCCGTGGGCACGTAAGCTTCATTTAGAACCTTGAGTAACGCCTGTCTCTGGTATTGGGAACTCATCAACAAAGCCTAAATATAAATCTGAGCTGGGGTCGTTTCCAAATGCTTCACCATCAAATACTCCTTGGGTTGCATCCTCCTCCAAAATTCTTCTGCTTTTCCTTCAGTGATTGGCCTTTTCTGTATACTCTTCTTATAAGCATCATCTTCCTGATTATCAGGGACATAACATCTCCCAGATCTTGTCATGTCATGAGTCACAACAGCTTCAATTACAAAATCTTTTTCAGCCGGCACCAACACAACAAATTGTGGTTTCTCCGCGATGCTCAAAGCAAATATAGACCTTTCTAGTTCCTCAGGCTTTCTAGGGCTTGCTGGTACTATGGACTTGCTTGCGAACCATTCTTCCTCTATTTTGATCATGTTTATAGTGGCTCTTCTGTGATACAGAAGTGGGTTGTTATTAACATTTGGCGGTGCTGTTTGTAAGGTGACTACCTTATGATCGATCAAATCTTGAATCTTGTGTTTCAGATTGATACAATCCTCCGTACTATGCCCTGCGCCTCCCGAGTGATAGGCACAATGTCGATCAGCTTTGTAGAAAGGAGAGTTGATGTTGCCTGGTTTATGTTGAATGGGCTGAACTAATCCGGCGGTTTTCAATCATTCATACAACTGAGTTCGGGGTTCGGACAATTGAGTGAAAGTTGGAGGAACTTTCTTTTCCAAATTCGGTCAAGGGAGACCGGGGTTAGCTGGAGGAGGAACCTGGTGGTTGTTCTAATTTTCGTGAGCCCTTTGGTACACTGGAAAATTCTAGGGAGGAGTTTGGTAGGTGGGTTGCATATTTGGCATTGGAGCTTGGTAGACTGGCTGCGTATAGAAGATAGGTTGAGGGTTTTGTGGAATTTGAGGAGGAGTTGTTGGAACAAGTGGCTTCTTGTAACCAGCACCAAAGGGTTAATGTGGTTTTGGACTAGGATTGAAAGACACTGAAGATACCCTCTCTCTCTTTTTCTTGGGGGGTCCTGTTGGTCGTGAAGAAACCGGGGTCTTGGCGATCTTGCCACTGCGGAGCCCTTCTTCCATAATCTCTCTGATTTTGACTAAGTCGGCGAAGTAGGCCTTTACCGCCGATATCATCTTGTCATAAACATCCGACTACTGAGCGCGCATAAACACCTCGCTTATTTCTTCTTCGGTCATAGGAAGCCGGACTCTCGCGGCCTCTTTTCTCCACCAAATAGCATAATATCTAAAATATTTATTTGACTTTTGCCTGATGTGTCCCAGGGAATATCGATCCGGGATGACTTCTACGTTTTATGAAAATCTCTGGGCAAAGTCTCGGGCGAGATCCCTCTACTTGAACAACTTTTTCAATTCTTGGGAAGCGAACCATTTCAATGCTTCTTCATTCAGACTTTGTCTAAAGAGTCTCATTAGCAGGGCATCATTTCTTCGGGCATCGACCATTTGATCACAATAACTCTTTAGATGGGCTTCGGGACTCCCAACACCTTTGAAGATTTCAAAATTTGGAATTTTGAATCCTTCTGGTAAGTTCATCTCAAGGTGAATGTAAAGATCATCATAATCGTAGCCTTTTTCATAAGGTGAACTCTGCAACTCTCAAATCTGGACCATTTCCTCCCTTAATTGTGCCATATCGAGGTCAGTTTTCAATTCTGCGTCCTTCAACTCTCTTTCTTTCTCTTCATAATGATCTAACTCAGGGTTCTCCTGGAGGATGGGGGATGGCTCTGTTATGGTATGAAAAGTGGGGAGTAGGTTCTGCATGGGTGGGGGCTTGATGTGTGTAGCAGTATTTAGGTACGTGGGGGTAAAGCTATGTGGGTTAACATCGTTGGTGATATTAGGATGGTTGTTTTGAGAGTTATAGGTGTTTTGTGGAGTGTTCTGGAGGTTTGGAGGGTTTTTTGCAGGAGATAGGCACCTGGATTGTTGTTTGATTAGTATGTTGAACAGGGGGAGTATGGGTCTAGTATAGGGACCTGACGAGGGAGGGGTTATTATGGACAAGTTCGTTTGAAGGCCTAGGAATGAAAGAGGAGGGGATGTCTTTTGGTTGATTTACGGTTTGCGGAGAATTGAGTGGAGGGTTTTGAGGAGGGGGCTGAGACTCGCCCAAAGCAGGAGTAATAGCGGCGATTGCCAAGCTAGCAATGTCTTTTGCCTTTTGCACTTCTTCCTGCATCTTTTCTAATTTCTTCGCAAGCTCTGCGATCATTTCATTCTGTTCAGCGATGACGCTGTCCCTTATAGCCAAGGCATTTTCTTCCTCACTATCAGTCATTTTTTATTCAGACAAGCGAGGGTCAGAGGATGGATTCAAGTGTGCTTTCAAGCGAGTGAAGTAAGAGTGTTCAGCCCATTTTTGTCAACACAAACTGGTTTCCTTTATCTGTTAAGATGAAAAACAACTCAAAGGCCACTATGTTAGGTTTCGTTAGTGACGAATAATACAAGATATATGACAAGGAATAAACACATAGGAATTTCTTTAAACATATAAAAGTTACTTTTCGTCAAGGCAAATTGGTCCATGGGAGGTTTTGACTCAATCATTTCAAGGACCAGGATTTTGTCCGTTGATTTGGGATACGTAGGTTTTGTCAGGAAAGGTTGATTTTGTTGATCTTGTAACATCTCTTCCTATTGTTCTCCCGAACTCTTCGTTGTCTTATCGATGTGGAGAAATGATAATTTTTTAAGACATGGGCCGGGCCTTGAAGGCTGCCTACATATCTCATTCTTGAGAATTCAGGCCCTACGTAGTTCGAACTTGTGATAGATAAGTTCTCATTTTATTTCATTCACTATTCTAAATACAAAGGGAAAGTAAAAGACGACATCAAAAATAAAAATAAAGAAACTGAAAGCTAAAACTCTGCTACTTCTGCTACTTTTAGCTCTGGATGATGGGATCTTCTAGACTCTTCTCGATTTTTCTTCAAGGATGATAAGGGGGAAACTCCAGCTTGATTTTTCCCATGTTAATGAGGTATTCCAAATTGACCCGAAAGTGGTAACAAGTCTTGATATCATGGCCTCCGACCCCTTTGTGGTAGAGGCAAACTTCTTTTCCCTGACGCCAAGCCCTGGGCATCTTCCCTGGTTTCCTTTCCACAGGCTTCCAGATCTCGGTTTGGACCAGCTTAGTATAGATTTCATAGTAAGTGTCCTGGAATATGGTGAAATCATAGCGATGAATCATCATTTCCTCAGTGATAGACATGCCATAGCCAACTTTGCCACAAGCAAGGAAGGTTCAGGGGCCCCACAGATGGCTTATCTGGCCGCTAGTGATCATGTGGTAAATCTGGGCTCTTAGGGCATTGCATTCATTGGTAGTGTGTTCTCTGAAACATGGATGATAGGTGCATTCTTTATGCTCATTGTGAGGGTGACACCCATATCCCTCAGATTGGTCAGGATGCAGGACCTTCATAGCTTTCTGGGTCTCGTAAATATTTGAATAGAGAATCACCTTTAAATTTTTGGTATATTCACAGAAGTGAACTTTGAGGGTGATAGGATTCCCTCCTGGCCTGAATATGGAAGGCCAGATAGCATCACCCTTGACCTTGGTCTAGTGGCGGACTCTCGTGTCAAAGAGTCGGGCCCTTTCAGTAGTGATCTCCATGGGCACTTGCTCATTGTCTTCTTTAGTTACTCTTTCCTTCCCTTTGTTGACTTGTTCCAATCTTCCAGTGACATCCTCAAACTTCAGGTGCAATTCTTTGAGTTCTAGGTCAAAGTCTGGTTCGGTCTTAGTCTTAGTTTTTTCCAGTATTTGGTCAATCGCAGCAATCCTCTCTTTAGCCTTGGCGGTCTGCTCTTCCACCTCCTTGGATCGAGCTAAGGCAATTTCCATGAGTTGATTAACTCTCTCATGTTTTCTCTGAACCTTCTCAATTTTCTCTCGGATCCTTAGAATTCTCTCTCACAAGTCACGACCTCTATTTCAACCTTTCCTGAAAGAACGGAGATTTTTTAGAAAGTTTTTAGAAGGCTTTAGGATTTTTGGAGAAACTTGGAAGACTTGGAGTATTTTGGTGGGACTTTACATAATGGTCTTATATTTTGCCTCTGGTGTTCTAGAAAATTTTGGCATGGAGTGGACCAATTTTTCTTTGATTCAAGCAACACACATAGCACATAAAATGGTTTATATCACAATAATATCATGCTAATATCATAGTAATATCGCATCCTAACTGGGTGACCTTATTATGCCAAGTTTAGGCCTAGCGAGTTTGAAAGACGTATGTGATGTATTTGAACCATTCTATTGCCCCCAAAATAGCATGTATATATATATGGAAAACTTCCCTTTTTAAAGGGATACAAATGCTAGCCTAAAAGGGGATACATTTTAGGGAAAAGGATATTTGCACAAAAGTCACGCCCACGCAGGGGTGAATTTAGGTAAAGTAAAGACATACATGGAAATAAAAACCCATACATGGGCGAAGATACTAAAGATATGACGTGGAAGGTCCTTCCTCGGTCCTGCTCATCTTGGTTGCTCCGGCAATGCTCCTAAGCTCGAATTGGCTCAACCACATGTCGCTCTAGAGTTTCACCACTTGTTCATGCATAGGTAATGCCCCAGCCTCTAAGGCTTTCCTGGTCATTTTTTAATCAAGCTGGGCTACTCCCATTCTCATATCTTCGAGTTCTTGAGTCAACCCTACTATAGTGCGTCGATCTTTTTCTTTTTTCATAAGAAATTCTTTCTCTCTTCTTGCCACTTCCTCTTGGAGTTTCAGTAATTGGAGACGGAGATTTGGTATGGAGTCCACCTGTGGTTCTGATATAGATACTTCTCAATGTCTGCCTTCAACCACTGCTTATAGCCGTCCACATACCCGGGATCGAACCTGTCTGGGGCCAAAGTCTCTAGACCCATTTTCTCAAGTGTCTTCCAGTTGTGTCGGATCCTCGAAGCTTTTGGGACTTTTTCATGTTCCTCATAGTCGATGACATAGCAACCCATGTGAACGGTGACTGGCTCAATTTGAACCCTTCCAAATTGTCTAAGAACCCTTTGCGGAGCATAAGGTGGGATCCCGCGAATTCCTGGGAGAGGGAGGAAAGCTAGATCATGACATTTTACAATTACTTCCTTCAAGTAAAAATCATCGAACATCATCTGCACATTATCTTCTCCAAGCTCACAAAAAGCTTGGGCCCATCCTATCTTGGTCCTTTTTTCGGTGCCTCTATCCCTAAGCACTCCTGCCAACACTGCAGAGTTATCGATTCCATCTGGGTTGGGGATTTCCTGGCTTCCGTTATCTTTGGCTAGATGCTTGAGAATCCAATATTGTAGGAGTAGGTTGCACCCTTGGAGGTAACGATGACCGTTCTTGCATTTCTCCAAAGCTGTATAAATATCAGATAAGATGATAGGTACTAGAGGAAAATAACTGACGATGGTTCCTTTTGTCAGGACATGAAACATGGTATGGTCCACCATTATTATTTGGGTGTTGATGCATATTTGTTCATTTAGAGTAAATACCATGATTCCTAAAAGAGCAATAGCGAACGCCAAGGCTCGGGTCTTGTCCCACTCTTGAAACGTGTAGAATTTGCTTAGTGCTGAAAGAACCCTTCCCTAGTGGCAAAGTGGCTGTAGAGTTCTTGAAAGGAGATACTTGGACCCCTTATCCACGGGCATTGATTCTCCCACAAGTGGAGATTCTTTGCAATCTAAGTCGGGGTGGGTTTATTCGGTATTAAGATGCCTTGTTGAGGCCTTAATCTCCTTTCATTGACTGTACCCGCGGTCTCTAGGCAACCCCTGAGTTCTTCTATCGTTAGGGTCATTTCCATAATTCTAAATTGGAACACCATTTTCTTGTTGTCCCAATACCCCGTTAAAACCTCGATCAATTATGGCTAGGCCTCCATATCTAATAAAGACGGCAAATGTCCCATATACTGGCCGACTGTCCTCTGACGGTTAGGACCCACATTTATCCACCACATTTGGAGTAGGAGAGGCGCCTCTTTTACCATGTCAAATTTGAGGAATTTTGAAATCCTACAAAATAGAATAACCTGTTAGGCCCCACCCCAGGACAATAGTAAGGTTACAATACATACGTCTTTCAAACAATACGTAGTTGGATGCTATGTCGTTGGGTCGGAAACCCGTTGACATGTTTTGATGGTTTTGATAACATAGTTGGATCCAAGGGATATTAAGACATCCTAGGCTAATGCATATTTTTGGGATTTGGTTTTGCTCTATCCTGAGTTTCTAGAATAGGTTTCGAAATTGACCGGGAACCCGGGCGGACAAACCAATCTTGAAACAACAAGTAACCGTTAACCGAACGCGGGTCAACTACTTCACTCATCTCTTTCAAAAATTGTGTGTTTTGTCAAGAACGACTGCAAAGATTTACGTAATCACCTTTTACCCCTGATGTATTCTAATGCTTTACCAAGAGAGGCAGAAAATGCCATGAACATTTCATAATTGTAGAAAAAGTAAACAATTAAGGAAAGCAATAAAGTTACTAATTATTACAATTTCCAAATAGCTAGTCAAACAAGTTAGTTTCAAACAATAAAGTTAGAACCTAGTTGAATTAATTCCACCAGAGTCATCATTTCTGTTTTGATCCTTTTCGGGTAAGGACGTGAAAAAAAGTGACTTGTTTATTGAAAAGTTCATTTCGAAAATCTAATTAAAGTTCCAAAACATTCTCAATAAAAAGCAAGAGTCGCCACTTAGTTTTTATAAAGTAAAAACCAAGAAAAACTTATAAGAATTTTTAAAATCCAAAATAGATAAAGACTTTAAAATTTAAGAGATTAAGGGTAAGGGTTCAAGTTAATACTCTTGGAAGGGTGTTAAGGCACCAAGAGTATCCGCTAACTCGCGGTTGCCCGGGCTTGTTAAAAAAACTAACTTGTTGACTAACTTTTGAAAAGGGATTGATTTTTGTATGAAAATGTTTTGTTTTTAGAAAGAATTAATTTTAAAGAAGATAGTTACGAAAGAGTCATTTTATAAAAGACAATATATGGAAGAGTTCATTTTTATACATAAGAAAAACAGAGTTGTCATTTAAAAAACAACAGTAATTAACATAAAAAAATGTTTAACCAGAAATTTTGATTTCGTTTGGGGATAATTTAGCTAAGTTTTACCAAGTCGGTCCAAATTATACAATTAAATTAATCAACTAAGTAATAAGAAGACATAATTAAAATATGTTAATCGTGTCCTAATACTAGTGTGTGGGCCCTCTTTAGACCCACCGCCATTTTCACTTTGGACTTAGTCCAGTTTTCATCTTTTAGCCATTTGGGCTACTGCTGCTGCTGAATCTCATGGGCTTAGCCCATTTTCCTTCGGCTGCTGCTGCTTCTGTCTTCAATAACTCAGCCCTTTTGGGGATTATTCATGTTGGACCAACGGACAGTGTTGGGCTTAGCCCAACTAGAAGATGCAGGGGAATTTTGGGAGTCTAATTGGACTCCACCAGATTTTTATGCATAGAAAGTAAAGAAAATAAGAATTAGCACCTATTTTAAATAAGTTAAGTAAGAGTAATTAAGCACTATACAAATTTCATACTTAAAGAAAATATTTACCAATACACATAGTTAAAATATATGAAACAAGGATATTTAGACAATAAAATCACATTTTTTATCACCTAAGACATATACTTACTTACAATACTTCAAATTTTAACAAAGACTCGTAAAGGCCATTCCTTTTTCCAGAACTCAAAAGGGATAAAAGGTTGATTCAAACAAAGAATGTATACTCAGATGCACAAATTTGAAGAGAAATGGTATCACAGAGGCACAAGTCATATACTCAGCACATTTAACCATTCTTAATGTCTAGGATTGGGAGTGTAACATGCTAAAATACAGACTTGAGTCACATAAAAGACTTCTATGATCATGAAAGTAGCACAGTTTATTCAAAAGGGAAGATTTACTTCACTATCACATATCACCAAATGGAAATAAATTAGAAGAAACAAACAAAGATAGACAGATTTTAGACATCAATTGCTAGTGTAACCAGTTGAAAGTCACATGAGAGTACAGGGGAGGGATATATAAGAAGGTTGTTATCATGGTAAAGACCAAAATCATTTCACAGTCCATACATGTGATATACAAAGCAGGCAGTGAAGTAAATATCTTGATGAAGATGAAACAGAGGAACCTACAGGGGTGAGGGGCCATGCCTCACCTCTAGGTCCTAATCATAACAGAACTTTCACACACAACAACACAGAGTTCAGATTTTAAGACTTAGGCTTAAGCAAATTCTAATCCATGGTTAATAGGCTCACATATAGTCATTTAGCATGATCAAATCATTAAAGGAACAGGGGAAGGGAATAGGGTAGAAGATAGGGAAATCAGGTGAAAAGGAGATGAGAGTTGAACAATGATAACCATTCTAACAGCAAATCTAAGCTTATAGCATTTTCATGCCACAAACAAAGAATTATATAGAAGTCATGAAGCTTTTAACAGGTCACAATGTTAAGAGATTAATACACATAATAACTTTAAACATAAGTGAATGACACCATAACTTAATCAATTCCTATGCATAAGATCATCTAGGTAAGACAGTGAAGGGGAAAAGGAAGAGGAGAGCAGGATCTCTACCAAATTGAGGAAAACAAGGGAAACAGGAAGGGGTTGAACATTAGTAAACAAGTATAAAATTCATGTGTGTCATATAAATCAAAACAAGAAGCAGTAGAACTTATCAGCACTTAAGCTAACCTAAACATCATCCTAAGTGTAAGAAAATGACATTAACAGTTTAGGTTCATAAGTGGCTACCACACAGATAAAAATAGTAAAGGGAAAAGAAGAGAACAGATTCAAAAAGCAAAACCCAAAGAGATTGAGAATAACAGGAAGGGTCAAGCATTTCATGAACCAAAACCAAACTTAAGTCCTAATAACAGGTTCATACTAATGTTCATAGTTCTTAGATTACACAAGTCGACCAAAATTAATAGAACTGTGAGATTCTTCAAGGAAGACTTAGAATAAAAGGTCATGAGAAAACAGCACTAAAGCTTAGCAGATTTAGATAGAATCAATAGACACAATAGGGGGCATGATTATGGCAAGGGGGGGGTTGGGAAACAAACAAGAGAAAAAATCAAGCATTTTATAGACAAAACAGGGTAGATTTCACATCATTTAGCAACAAACTAGACTACAAACTTATACTTACACCTACTATCTTCATAAATTAAACACAGTCAGTGAAACATCATGCTTATAACACAAAATTTCTACTCAAAATCATAATAACAGTCTAAAATTCAAACACATATCTTTAAAACTAACAAACAAGACCAGAACCCAAATTTCACAAAGATTTAAGCATCATAAATGCAAAAAAAGAAAATAAAATAGTAAAGGGAAGAGGGTAGGGATTTACCTTTTTTAGGGCAGCAACTTGGACCTCGAACTTCACCGGAAAGCCTTACCACCACCAGATTAATATCAACCCCATTCAGAATTTGAATTTCTTAGTGTTTTCTCCCCCAACAGTTGACTGATTTCGTGAGGTTAGAGAAATGATTCTCCAGAACTCACAATTTTTCCCTAACTTCAGCTACTTAACATGCAGTTGGGGGTATTTATATGGAATTTCGGGTGAAAATGGCGGGGGAAAAAAGAGGGGTTTTTTGGGGATTTTGTTGAGGAATTCAAATTCCTCAGTTGGAGCAACATTCACAACAACAACTTGTACGAAATTGTACAAGTTTTACAAATTTTGCGGAGGGGGTTGACACCTGGTGGGTTCTAGAATCTTCTAGACTTGCCAGCACCTTTTGACTGAGAAAAATGGATGGGAAATGGAAACTTTAGAGGGGTTTAGGGATGGTGAGGATGTGAGCAGCATTGAAGTTGTTAACGGGGTTAGGGTTGTCATTTTTGAGAACGATGAAAGGGGAAGGACGGGGGGTGGCGTACTGGAATGCTGAGGTGTTGTACGAAGCGCGTTGCTTCGTACAACAAGGAGAGATGATGCGTGAGAGAAAGGAGAGAAGGAGAAGGGTACGTCTAGGGTTTGAGAGAGTGGAGAGAAGAAGAAGATAATTGAGGGGTCTATTTGGTTATGTTTGAGAGAGAAAGAGAAGAGTAAAGGTGTGATAAGATGGAGAAAAGGTAATTAGGCTGGTTGGGTCGGGTATTGAGCGGGTTAGGGTTTTTGGAGTGGGCTGGGGCAATTAAAAGGGAATTAGGCTGAGCGGGTCTGGGTTTTTGGAGCCCAAACAGCTGAAATATTAAGGGGGTTATAAGGGTATTTAATTTATGGCCACATTTGCAAATGTGGCCAAAAGGTTAAGGACATAGCCAAATTGAAAGTAAATTGATGGGATTCGACTAGATTTTAAAAGATTTAGGGATTTAGGCTAGAATAGGAATAAAATGAACTAATTACAATTAACCTCAAGCTTTAATGATTTAAACAATTTGAAATAAAGATTATTTTAACATGAAATTACCTCTTTAAACAAATTATGAAATTAATTATTCAATTAATCTCTAATTTGAAATAATTTGGAGAAAAATTAAGCGTTTAATTTCTTAAAAGGATTTTCTTGTGAAATTAAACTCTAAAATAGTTCTTTAAGTAAACTTATATAAATCTCATATAATTAAATATGAAAGATATAAATTGTTACTCAAGACTATTATAAAGCTGACTTGAAAAATATTTTATCCCTTTTTACAAAATAATTATTTCATAAATTGTTTAAAATTCAAAAGGCGCAAGATTAATTCGTAATGTGGCGGGTAAAAATTAGGTGTCAATCAACAGTTTTCATCTCCAAATTTTGACCAAAGTCAACCTTATAAGCCTAACTGGCTTGAAAACACAGAACGAGAGAGAATTTCAACTCGAAATCTCCCATATCCCGACCAAAGGTTCAACTAGACCAAAGTCCATGTTATGGAGCTAATGGAACTGTTAGAATTTGATTCTGAGCACGATTGCTAAGAATATTGACTGAAGTTAATTATTTCTTAAGTTAAGGCTCTAAAATAGGGAAACGTCCATAAAAACCAAACAAATGGCCCGAGCATCAAACTATCGGTCTCAGCAGACCATGAATGATTTGGGGCCGCTATAGACAAGATCTAACAGTACAAGAAAGGCAAAAATATGTGAATGACCAAAAGGGTCATTATATTGCCTCATAAGAGTATTTGGTTAGATGTGTGTGCTTATGCATTAGGGATCCATTGATTGTATGTTAAAAACAATGTTTGCTCTTGCATTATGAGAATTATAAGCTTTGTAGGTTACTTGTTTGCGTGTCATATCTCTCATAACATATTTTTTTGAATGTTATATGCCTCACATATCATACATATATGAGGTAAAGAAGTAGCATTCTGGAGTCAAATGTTTAATTTTGTGGAGGCTATGAACAAATAATTTATCAGTTAAGCGTTATAGAGATTATGTGTTGTAATTGAGTAGTCGTATGTTCTAAGCTTTTATAGCCTAAGACTTTGGTTAAAATAATTATGCATCTGCCATCCTTACAAGATTAGCCAATAAGTTTCAGATTCTAGTCTATTCATTTTCTTACTACCTGTTTTAGAGGTCACTGGTAAGCACAATGTTGTATAATCCACAGTTCATTTACACATAATATTACCTATTCTTACAGTTTAACCGTACATTCAGCATACACTTAAGGATAGAAATGTTCACAAGATAAGAACCTTTTGTTAAGTTTTTATGATTAAGTGCCCCTACATGCTCAGATACTTGAATGTTATGAATTCTACTTGACTGAATTTATTAGATGTCATATACTATTCTATGCACACCTACTTGATTAGAAAGGTAAGGGTAAGTCGCCCTCTTAAATCGCAACGTACGTTATATGGTAATTAGTGATATCTTGTCAATCATGGCCTTGTTGGTATGTTTTGTATTGCCCCATGAGTCACATAGGTTGGTTTTAACTGAGTTTCAGGTTTTGGATAGCCCCATAAATAGAGAGAACTCTTCCAAAATTTCGAAAGAATTCCTAGCCTTAGTCCCACATATTTATTTTCATTCGAGGATGAATGTTGCTAAGGGGCGAAGGATGTAACACCTTAGGTGTTTAATGTTGTCCTTCATATCGTTTAAAAGGCTTACAAGCCTAAATTTAAAATTTTTATTTATCACCCCGCGTGTTCATAAAAAATTGATTTAGATTGAAATTTGAAAAAAAAAATTACTTCTTAAATGCCTTAATATTTACGAATTTTTTTTAGTTACGATATATTTGTGTATATATTTATTTTATAAGATTTTTATAAGTTATTAATATTTAAACGGAGATATTAAGTTTAGCTATGTATGAAAATTATTGTTATATTCGATAATTTTATTCAAAAAGGGGTGTCCACCGCATTGTCACATATAATGTAATACCCCAAACATCCTAAGCTAATACCCGAACCTTTTTCCATGAGTGTAATGGTCATTTCCCTAGTGTGGTGAGTGCTTTGGATTCGAATCATGTTCATAAGAAACTCCTATCATCAAGTTAAGTTACAAGCACCTCAACCAAATAAGTTTTCATGTAAGACAAAACTTGGATCAACTTCTAACGACCATTTCTCCTATAATATAAAGAGTTAGTAGCCTAATACCCACCAAATTAAAGGTTTTTGAGTCTTATTTCCAAAGCCACTGACTGTGCATTAATTTGAGTCCAGAGTAAAATGTTATGGGTATTTTATTGCAACACTATCAGTGACTACGGATGGGATGATGACCCGTGAAACATAACTACGGTCCATACTGTGACTCGTGAATACATACATAAACCTTAGAATTTTCATCTTCAAAACCACTGGTTGGTCCATGACCCGTAATCCAAAACCACGATCCGTAGATTGACCCACGGTTCATCAAAATTCAGCTTTTCTTCCCCAGTTTCCACGAGCGACTTGATGGGTCATCATTTTGAATGATGGTCCATCCTGTAAACTGTGGAATCACGTTCAGAGAGGTACCAAGTCCTATAAATTCCATGGCTGGGTTGATGACCCATCAACTCATTTCACGACTTATCCTTCCATCCGTAGTTTCTGAGGATCAGAGGTTCCTCATTTCTTGAAGTCAAAACCACGAGTCATAGGATGGTCCGTTGTTCAGAATCACAGACCATAGAGTGACTCATGGAATGGAATTCCAGTAGTCTCCTAAAAGTGGTTCCTGAAACCACGAACCAAATCGGTGCGTCATTCACTTTGACGGTCCATAGATTGACTCATGGTCCTTAAAGCTGAGTTATTTTATCAGTTTTTCCAAGTTTAAGTCCAAGGGTATTTTTGTAATTTTCCACTCTTTAAACTCTTAAATGAGGTTGTTTTGACCCCTTTTAGTAGGGTTTCTACCCAAATTAGCCTATGTCTCTTCTTATTCCCTCATTCAAGCATCCAAAAGAGGAAAGAACTTCATAACTCCAAGTCTCAAGCTCAAGATCAAGGGTTTAATCCCAAGTCTCCCTTCTTCTCATCCCAAGTTAGGAAAGCTTCAAGTTCAGGTATGTGTGTATTCAATAAGGGGATTCCTTCACCCTTATGCCCAAAACCCCAAACTTCTAAATTAATTTTATGAATTTCTAAATTAGGGTTCTTACCCAATTCTCATGGATTTCTCTATAAATTGTTTCCTCAAGATTCTTCTATGAATTATAACTCTAAATTACATGATTTTGCATGGATTTTCATAAGTAGTTCCCTACTCATGATTTGAAGGCTAACCCTTGTCCAATTTGTGAAATTATTATGAATTCAGTTTACTGACATCAATTCATGATTTCTCATCTTTTACCCATGATACATATGAGATTCCTTAAGTATTTTCAAAAGCCCATGCATTGAGAATAATTTCTAGCATGATTTCACCCTATGGTATATTTTTTCAATCAAAAACCCTATTTTTGAAATCTATAAAGCTATGCAAGTGTTGAGTAAGTTTTTCATGATTTTGCTATAAGCACGATGAATAAGATATGTTTTTAAATACATGATTTTTAGCATATGATTTATGACATGAGATGGAGCTTAGGCTCACAGCAGTATATTGATGATTTGTATGACATCTTGATGTTCCATTAACGCTCATGAACTATTTTCAAAATCAAGGTTTGTGAGTTATATGATGATCCGGGTTTGCCAATATGATTATGATTATAAACAAGATTTGAAATCTAGATATATCACATGTATGTGAGCTTTATGATATATTTTGGGAGTAGTATTTAGCATTGAGTGATGAGGGTTCTAGATAACCCAAGTACAAAACTACATTGCCATTATAAGTTGCCCTCTGTGGCTTATGACACGATCCTATTATGATATGGTTCTAACCTTGTCCCGTTAAGATAACCTTTTTCAGTATGGACACTGGACTCTATGTAGCTCATCATGGTTTATGTCCATTAAGAGAAACTCCCGTATGAATGTTTTCAAGCTTTTAAGTTATATGATATTCTATTTTAAAGCTTGTCTTATTGTTTTATGACTCATGTTCAAACTTTGATATTTACTTATGATTCCTTCTATTTTATGCATGAACCAAGTTTTAAGCATGCTTTCAAGTATATTTTATCATGACATATGCATATCTCACATACTCAGTACATTCTATAGTACTGACTGCATTCCTCTTTTTACTGCATCATATTATGATGTAGATTCTGTAGCCCGCTTTCAGATTTGTGGCAAGTAGATCAGCCACACCTCTAGTCATCTTGGTAAGTCCTCCTCCTTCAAGGACTTGGAGTTAGCTTCATTCTAGACTTTTAGTTCTTCAATTCAGTTTTTAATATTTAAAATTAGTTGGGGGCTTATCCCAGCAACTCATCAATAGTAGAGGCTTTTAGATATAGAGTTAGATATTCAGCTGTATTCAGATTATCATCCTTAGACTATTATTTATATAAACAGATTAAGTTGATCATTACTTCAGTTAATCTTTCGTTCTTATGTTTTGTTCAATTTTTAAGTCATGCTAATGCCAGATGGTTATCTTGAGATCACTTGTGATCTTGGGTCCTGTCTTATGTCTAGAGGGTAGGCTCGGGGAATGACAAACTTGGTATCAGAGTATTAGGTTCAAGATTCCTAGGGTGTCTAAAAGCCACATCAAGTAAAGTCTCTTTCATGGGTGTGAAGCACATCACATTTATGAGAGAGAGGCTACGAGGTGTCTTAGGAAAAACTTCACTTCTTTTATGTTCAATATCGTGTGATAGAGTTTAACTCTATTTATTATCCAAATTTATGTGATTGTCCTAATTCCACCTGCTTTACCTCATATTTGCGATGCCATAAGTAGTAAATCTCAAATTATCTATCAGCGAGGTATTCTCAGATTCTCTTCTAGACCCTTGTTACTAATTTTTCCATAAGACGGGAAAGTGTGTACCCAGATCCTTGGGTAGTATTGACACCCGACAGGTGTTGTGTAGTAAGCCATTAGTAGTAGAATGAACCTAGAGCCATAAATATACGTCAGAAGTATAGTAGCCTAGATGGGAGAGTGAATATTGATTGGAGTATGTGTTTAGAGGTGTGTTTTATTAGATGAGTAATGGGATTATACATCCTTTGGTATAGACTAAAGAACGGTAAGTTGTTGTGCTAGTATAGACCAGGTATAGGATGTGAGCAAAAGGGAAATAGTGTGAGAGTGAGAATGATAGTTTTGTGTTATGTACATCCCCTATATGAGATAGAAAAGTAGAGGCCTAGTCTTTTAGGTAAGGGAGAGCCTTAGACTATAGAAGGAAGTGTATATTCAGATTAACTCCTAGAGTAGTGTTTTCTTTGTTAGAATAAAGTGATCATAGTTCCATTTAGAGGTTAGCGAGAGGTCCACAAACTTAAAACATATCATGAATCTAAGGGAGAGATGGTGGGATATAGAATCAGTCAGATTTTGGAGACTCAGGTAGTGATTCTAATGGGTTTCAGAATGAAGTTAGGAGGGGAATAGAGACATATTTCTATCCTAGCATCTTAAGTATACTTCCCTCATTACAACACCCCATTCATGTCTTGTATTCCAGTGCCTTGGTCTTGATTCAAATCCACAGACTTCATGTGGATTCACGCCCTTACTCAGTTCTTAGAACAAATAGAAATTGCTCCAGACAGCGATTCCAATCTTACTCTCTGATTCTATGAATTCCATCTTTACACCATGATACTTGTAATATATGAAAGCTCATGTCTCACACTATGCTCAACTCGATATACTCGTTTCTTAAGATATGCCTTAATGGATAATGATTCTCGATATACCCAGTTCTCAAGACATGCCTTAATGGCTAATGAAATCATGCTACATCATGTATATGCTCATACCCGATTTCTCAAATAATTCATGCTTGTGATTTCCTTACTCTAACCATGCTTTGTAAGTCCAAGATGTGAAAGACTCATGCCCTTTCACTCAACTTCTCATACCTTACCTTGAGTGTCTAGATCAAGTTAAGTATAAGTCAAGATCGATCAGTATTTCTTCATTCGTGATACTCATGCTCCCCCTCTACTCCTTCAGCAATTTTGGCTCATGTTGTCATAGGTGTTAGTGGAGGAAGCTAAGTAGTAACTTAGATATGAAGTAGTAGATATTCCCTTTTGGTGTGCTTGTTCCACCTTAGCTTCTAGGTGTGGATGAATTGCAGGGTGAGTATCATTCATGCATAATAGTTAGATGAGAAATTTTGATGTGCCTCTTTATGGGAGTTCTTGAAGTTACAGTTTCTAGATATTCTAGGGAAAAGGATAAAAGTCTTGGATAGTATGAACTATAAAAGCATAAGGTGACCGTATTCATAATCTTGAATGTCGTGATGAAATACTTAGGGTCCTTTGCTTTGTGTGACTAGTGACCCTTTGATTAGGAGCTCAAGGTTAGTTGGTTGTTGTGATAAGAAGGAATACTATTCTTAGGAGATATTTTAGACGCAAGAGATTTAGTCAAGATAGGCTTAAACATGGAGAAAGTAGGTAGTTAGACTAAGACCTTAGTATCTATATGTGTGCTAGTGAGTATTTTTAACTGCATGGTAAGTGTGGTATTTAGAAGATAATAGTTTTCCCGTATAGCTACTCCTCTCATTTTTATGTTCCTTTCAGCTAATTCTGGTTTCTAAGAATCTGTTCGTTCTTTATGAGTTTCAGCTAAGTCCCTATCTCACTCCATACCAGTTATCATGTTAGATATCCAATTACATATCCTATCGGTGTTTTTATACTCTCAGTATGCATATAGGTCTCATGAATATATCTCAATTCATATTTCAATCAGAAATCAGTTACCATGTCAGTACTCAAGCTTTTAGAACTCAGTTAGTGGGATTGTATCTCTTTCCAAACCACCTCATCCTAATTAGTCTTCATTCGAGGATGAATGATCCCAAGGGAGAGATATTGTAACACCCCAAAAATCCTAAGATAATACCTGAACCTTTTTGCATGAGTGTAATAATTATTTCCCTAGTGTGGTGAGTGCGTTGTATTCAAATCATGTTCATAATAAACTCCATTCATCAAGTTAAGTTGCAAGCACCTCAACCAAATGAGTTTTCATGTAAGACTAAACTAGGGTCAACTTCAAATGACCATTTCTCCTAGAATATAAAGAGTTAGGTGGCCTAGTACCCACCAAGTTAAAGAGTTTTGAGTTTTCTTTCCAACACCACTAACTGCCCTTCAATCCGAGTCCGGAGTAAAACGTTATGGATATTTTACTGCAGCAGTGTCAGTGACTACGGATGGGATGATAACCCGTAAAATAGAACTATGGTCCATACTGTGACTCGTGAAAATAGATCTGAACCTTATAATTTTCATCTTCAAAACCACTAGTTGGTCCATGACCTATAGTACAAAACCACGGTCCGTAGAGTAACCCATGGTTTGTCAAAATTCATCTTTTCTTTCCCAGTTTCCACTAGTAACTTGACGGGTTGTTATTTTGAATGATGGTCTATCTTGTAACCCCTGGAATCATGTTTAGAGAGGTACCAAGTCCTCTAAATTCCACGAGTGGGTTTACAACCCATCAACCTATTCCACGACCCGTCCTTCCATCCATAGTTCTTAAGGATTAGAGGATCTTTATTTCCTGAAGTCAAAACCACGAGTCATAGGATGGTCCGTCATTCAGAATCACGGACCATAGAGTGACTCATGGAATGGAATTCTAGTAGACTCCTTGAAGTGGTTCCTAAAACCACAAACTAGATGACGGTGCATCATTCACTTTGACGGTCGGTAGACTGACTCGTGGTCCCTGAAGCTGAGTCATTTTATCAGTTTTTCCAAGCATAAGTATAGGGGTATTTTTATAATTTTTCACCCTTTTAACTCTTAAGTGAGGTTATTTTAACCCCTTTTAGTAGGGTTTCTACCCCAATTAGCCTAAGTCTTTTCTTATTCCCTCATTCAAGCATCCAAAAGAGGAAAGAACTTGATAATTCCAAGTCTCAAGCTCAAGATCAAGGGTTTCCCAAGTCTCCCTTGTTCTCATCCCAAGTTAGGAAAGCTTCAAGTTCAGGTATATGTGCATTCAATATGGGGATTCCTTTACTCTTATGCCCAAAACTCCAATCTTCTAAATTAATTTTATGAATTTCTAAATTAGGGTTCTTACCCAATTCTCATGGGTTTTTCTATAAATTGTTTTCTCATGATTCTTCTATGAATTCTAACTCTAAATTACATGATTTTGTATGGATTTTCATAAGTGGTTCCCTACTCATGGTTTGAAGGCTAGCCCTTGTCCAATTTGTGAAATTGTTATGAATTCAGTTTACGCATCAATTCATGGTTTCTCATCTTTTACCCATGATCCATATGAGATTCCTTAAGTGTTTTCAAAAGCCCATGCATTGAGAATAATTTATAGCATGATTTCACCGTATGGTTTATTTTCAATCAAAAACACCTATTTTTGAAATCTATAAAGCTATGCAAGTGTTGAGTAAGTTTTCCATGATTTTGCTACAAGCACGATGAACAAGATACATTTTCAAATACATGATTTTTAGCATATGATTTATGACATGATATGGAGCTTAGGCTCACAATAGTATATTCATGATTTGTATGACATCCCGACGTTCCATTAATGCTCAGGAAATATTTTCAAAACCAAGGTTTGTGAGTTGTATGATGATCTGAGCTTGCCAATATGATTATGATTATGAACGAGATTTGGCATCTATATTAGTCATATGTATGTGAGCTTTATGATATGTTTTAGGAGTAGTATTTAGCACCGAGTGATGAGGGTTCTAAATAACCCAAGTCCAAAACTATGTTGCCACTATAGGTTGACCTCTGTGGCATATGACAGGATCCTATTATGATATGGTTCTAACCTTGGCAGTTTAGGACAACCTTTTTCAGTGTGGGTGTATGACACTGGACTCCATATATCTCATCATAGTTTATGTTGGTTAAGAGAAACTCACATATGAATATTTTCTAGCTTTTAAGTTATATGATATTCTATTTATAAGCTTGGCTAATTGTTTTATGACTTACATTAAAACTTTGATATTTACTTATGATTCCTTCTATTTTATGCATGAACCCAGTTCTAAGCATGCTTTCAAGTATATTTTATCATGACATATGTATATCTCAGATACTCAGTACATTCCATAGTACTGACTGCATACCTCTTAGTGTTGCATCCTATTATGATGTAGATTCTGTAGCCCGCTCCCAGATTCATGGCTAGTAGATCAGCAGCACCTCCAGTCAGCTTGGTGAGTCCTCCTCCTTCAAGGACTTGGAGTTAGCTTCATTCTAGACTTTTTGTTCTTTCATTCAATTTTCAATATTTAGAGTTAGCTGGGGGCTTGTCCCAGTATTTCATTAGTAGTACAGGATTTCAGATATAGTGTCAACTATTCAGCTGTATTCAAATTTCCATCCTTAGACTTTTATTTATATAAATAAATTAAGTTGCTCATTATTTCAGTTAAGCTACCGTTCTTATATTTTGTTCAGTTTGTAAGTCATGCTAATGCTAGAGGGTTATCTTGAGATCACTTGTGATCTTGGGTCCCGTGTTACATCCAGGGGTAGGCTCGGGGCATGACATATATAGCAACTAACAATGTGTATATAATTGTTACTACCATAGAATGCTAATTATACAATTTTCTACCTTCCTACTAGTATTCTTTTATATGTGATATATAGTTAATGTGAATAAAAGTTGGAAACGGAAAAGAAGCAAATAAACTGACCCCACCAACGTGTCATCTTATAAAGAGAGTAATCTGTTGGATATGAATATATACATTTCTACAAAAGTTTCCATATTTGTGATCACAGACCACTACTTTCAAGTTTGTCCTTATATTATCTTAGCTATTAAAGTTCTCTTCCTCTTTTCATCTTTCCACGTTCAACGTGAGTACTCCAACCAAGAATTGTTGTAGATCTTCATCAAGCTATTTAAATAAAAATGCACCTAAAACTGTCCCTAAGTTCATCCTTGTCTCCTATACATTTTTCAGTTATTTGGAGATTACATTAAGGTGCATTTTTAGTGATTCCTATCATTAAAGTTAGCCCCCGTGCCTAGATACGCAATCTCTATGCGTGGAAATTATTTTCCCCTTTGATTAGCCATGTTTGGAGCTAGTTTCAAAAGATAAAACATGGTAATTCTTTGTGGTTCTTTAATATTTACACTTGGTTTGCTAAGATAACCATCTAGGGGCTCTTTTATGATCGTTTTTATGAAGTTCTACGAACGTTTCATCAAGTTATAATCCTATGGAAAATCTGCCAATTTAAGCTTAAATATAAATTATTTATATGTGCGTATAAGCTTCATATATATAGTGTTTGTAAAGCTAAGGATGTAAGGAGTAACTTCCATGAAGGAACTACGGACATTCAGATGTTCGTTGGAAAGTTATGTTGGGGCCAATCTTCATCCTTCCTTTGAGCACGAATTTTAGGAAAAAATCTTAATTCATCAAATGCAATATTTTACTAATATACTACTAGAAAGACCTTCTGTAAAAGACATTGGAATTGCAGTTGAAGTATTTTTGTGATTCTATTATGTTGATATTCCACTTGTTCGGTTATATAGGGTATTCGACATCTATATGTCATTTCGTCCACTTTGTTAACTATATGTCCATATGTATGAATTCTTATTCTTCTTTGAGTGTTGTGACTTAAAATGATTACAAAGAAACATTAATAATTTGCAACCAATCCTCCTTCCTCACAAAAAAATGATTTTCAGAAAACTTTAAAATAATACATTGATTTTCAAGACTCTCAAATGTAACTCGTATGTTTAAACTACTATCGGATATTATTTTTTTGAAATACTTTGTTTTATAAACTATTAAGTAAACATATATAGAAATTAAGTGAAGCACCATAAGCCCTTTATGAGCATTCGCAGATTTAAGTTACCATTCTAAAATCGAGTTAAGTGTTCAAGTTTATTCTAAAAATATATGAGGTTCTACAAGACATTTATATGTCATACGAAAAGAGTTAGGAGATTATGAGAATAAATAATACCAGCGGGCCAAGATTGGTAACATGAATATGATGACATACATGCATTATAAATCCATAACATGACATGCTATGCATTCTACTCTTGAGCTACAATCGGGAGGTATGAGGCATATTGCCTATATTTATACGTATGAGACACATATGGCCATAAGTTGGCAAACATAATGGCGGTTGGCTACCAAAAAACACCATCATTACTAGCATTTAGTTAGGTACGACATGCATTTGTATCTGTATATGTATACATATTCACGACATATGATTACATGAGCATACCATGCATATTTAATTTTTATATTGTTAGATGTCATCAATGGAGGCTATCGGAGTTTCAGTTTCAGTTGGTATCTCTATTACCTTTTTTATAGCAGCTATTTATGATTCTACTTTCTGCCTTACATACCAGTATATTTTTATTTATACTGATGTCCCATTGTGATAACGGAAATTAAGCAAACAAGAAAGAAGGAGGAAAAGATATGAGAATTAATAACTAGAAATTGAAATTATGGGCAACAAGGGGCTAAAACCCTCACCTCCCAATTGATTCCAACAACTAAAAACTAATTCAACTCAACTAATCAAGGAAAACTAAATGAAATCCACAAATGGGAGACCTTCGATTAATTAAGCAAAGAAGTTAAACTAAAAATCAAGAGAGTCACCCTAGCAAAAACTAGTGTAAGGCTTAGTGTAATTCCCTCAAGGAATTAGTGAGTGATTAGGGTGACTCTCTTGATTGTTAGTTTAACTTCTTTTCTTAATTAATCGAAGGTCTCCCACTTGTGGATTTCATTTAGTTTTCCTTGATTAGTTGAGTTGAATTAGTTTCTAGTTGTTGGAATCAATTGGGAGGTTAGGGTTTTAGCCCCTTGTTGCCCATAATTTCAATTCCTAGTTATTAATTCTCATATCTTTTCCTCCTTCTTTATTGTTTGCTTAATTTTCGTAATCACATTGCCTCGGGACACTGCATTTTTATTTCATGCGTGGAGGCCCAGGTAGGGATTTTGATCAACCCCTTTACCAAGATTCGGGGTTCAGCTGTGAGTTGGTAAGCTCCACCTTAGAGCTATCAAAGTATGTTTAGTTTTTATTGTACAGTTTGGGTATAATCTGGCCCTTGTTCCAACTAGTGCTTATAAAACTCTTAGAGGCTATTGTGGACAGAGTATTCTGGGTTTCTTTCTACAACTTCCATTCTCCAGCCCTATAGGCTTCGCATGTATATATATATGTATGCATGTATTTATGTATGTATGTCTTTAGTTGCAGCCTCATAGGCCAGCCAGTAATTCATTATTCTTAGCTTGTCTACCTCTGTCTTTATGACTTTTTGTTATTCAAGTTATGACCTTAACGGTCCAGACTTTGTATTTCAAATATTGTGTTGCATGACCTTCAAGGCTGATACTAGATTGGAAAGCATGGATGGTACTATCTTGGATGGCACTTATCCTTCAAGGCCTTTCACACGTAGTCAAGCTAAAGAGCTCCAAGATCTTCAAGCAATGTTCATGAAAAGGGAAGCATTGGAGAAGCTTGAAGAATCCCAAAGGAAAGCATACAATGTGTGGGTAGTCCATTAAAGTGAGGTGGAAGGAGGAATTCAAGAATTCCCAAAATAAGGCAACCAAACAAGGCCCTTACTTCATTAAGGGAAAAATTGTAATAGCTAGTATCTTCTTATTCCCTAGTATAAGTAGTAGCTTTTCTTCATTTTGGAAGTAATTTTTGCATATTGAAGATTGATACTCTAAAACTTATAGTTGCTAGTGTAAGGTTTAGTGTAATTCCCTTAAGGAATTAGTGTGTGATTAGGGTGACTCTCTTGATTGTTAGTTTAACTTCTTTGCTTAATTAATCGAAGGTCTCCCACTTGTGGATTTCATTTGATTTTCCTTGATTAGTTGAGTTGAATTAGTTTCTAGTTGTTGGAATCAATTGGGAGGTGAGGGTTTTAGCCCCTAGTTGCCCATAATTTCAATTCCTAGTTATTAATTCTCATATCTTTTCCTCCTTGTTTCTTGTTTTCTTAATTTCCCTTATCATTTGGTATCAAGAGCTCGGTTTAGGTTTGTTTCCACAAATCTAAGTCTTGGGAATCTGATATCTTCAAAAACCAAAAAGAATCGAAATTCCAAAAAAAAAAAACTGAATTATTTTGTTTTGATTTGTTGTCTTTGACACTAGATCTTGATTCCCTAGTATTTTTTGAGTCTAGATTTCAAATATCGTGCGATTTGGAGTTGTAGAAGTGGAGTTGCCATTAAAGGGTTTTGAGCTTTTGAACCTTTACAAACTTTGAAAGTGGGTCTATTGATTGGGGAGGAATTGGAGCTTAAAAACCATTGGGGTTTGTTTCCTACGTTAAGGGGAAGCTAATCCTAAATTTTGAGCCAATTCCGAGCTCATTTGAAGGTGTTGGTGGTTAGTGTGTGTTCTTGGTGTTCTAGGTGTTTTTGATATTCATCAAGAACATCGTGAAGAAGAAGAAGCCAAAAGTTACATTTGATCCAACAATTCCAAGTCAAAAGTGGTCAAAGATATTTGTTGGGTCCACAAGTGGAATTTAAAAAATAATAATAATAAAAAAATCCACTTGGACCTGCCACGTCAGCAGCTGAGTCAGCAGTCAACTGCCACGTCAGCAGCAGTCAACAGTCAACTGCTGAGTCAACAGCTGCCAACGCAGCAGGCCATTCGCCCACTCTCACTGTGGCGCGTGTGCCCAGTTTCAGAGAGCTAAATTGCAGCAGGTTTGACACTTAGTTTTCTTTTAGGGGTCTCAAATTTTGGGACACCAAAATTTTTCTAAGTGTTGGAATTTTTAAGACCCAAATTTTTTTTTAAGTGTCCAAACTTCAAACTCCTTCTTCTACACTCATTTTTTCTTCGAGTTCTCAACTATTTAACAACTAATTAACATTTTTAATTACTTGTTAACTAGTTTTTAAACATCAAATCATCTCTTTGATTCTCCAAATTAAGCAACAACAAGTAGTTTCTCCTACTTTTGTTACTTAATTCTTGAGTCCAAATTTTTGCGTGCTTCTTCCTTCTTCTTTTCTTTTCTTGTTTCGTTGATTAATATTATCCTTAATTCACGTCCGTTTAGAGTCTTTCAAGTCGTCCTACTTTCAAGAGTCACAAGAATCCACTCCTCCACAAAGGATAGGTGACCTTGAGTTGATTGAGCGGAGCTAGTTCACTACCAATTTTGAGACAACGCCATAGGAGGTGAGTTGAGAGTTACATACGAGGGACGTGAGCCTTTTACTACTAACCCTATTTGTTGAGTTTTGTAGGTACCATGTCCCACCACGGTGCAAGTCCAATTGGGGAGAGCTCGGAGAACCTCATGGAGGCTCTTACACACCTCTCCAAGCAAATGGCGGAAATGAATGGGAAGTTAGGAGGTATGGAGGAAAGGTTTGTCCGGGTGGAAAATGAGAATAGAGGGAAGGTACTCCAAGTCAAAAATGAGGAGGCAAGGCGAGTATCGGTGCAATCCACCACCATTACTTCGGGGTAAGCTCACCAACTATGTTACCCTCCACAAAATCGAACCCGAAACTTCCAACAACCCACCTTCCAAACAAACAACCCTCCAAACTACCTAAGACAACCAACACCACATCCACATCCACAACCCTATCGCCCTCCACAAGAGAACAATCCTTTTGTGGCAAACCAAGTTCTATTCCAAACTCCACTCCGAAATCCATCAAATGCATCCTTACATGATTCCTACATATCACCTCCACGAAACACCACACAAACACCCTACCCAAACCACCAATTTCAAAATCATCTCTATGACGACATGAATGAAGATCACAACAATGATGAGTTTTGGGAGCATGGGGGTAGAGATGGCTATGAAGGGCCAAAGGAAGGGGCCCAGCCTCGAAACTTGGAGTGGGACCAAGGAATAGGAGGTCAAGGCTATGGCAATAGAGGAGATAGGATGGGGAATAGAGGAGCTAGGTATGGAGAACGGAATGATCAAGATAGGGGATTGAACACGATCAAGGTTACACTTCAAAAGTTCAAGGGAAGTAGTGACCCGGATGAATTTCTTGAATGGAAACTACAAAGTGAACGAATTTTCCTTACTAATAACATCTCGAAATCATTAAAGGTGAAGTATGCCCTCACTCAATTCGAGGGATATGCTTCCACATAGTAGGAATCCAAGAGGAGGGAATGAGAGAGTCGTCATATCTATGAGTTGACCACTTGGCAAGAGTTGGTTGGTCTAATGGAGTATAGGTATTATTACTACCAAGAAGCTCTCAAGAAGGTGTACATGCTTAGGCAAGGTACCAAGAGTGTTGAAAAATACTATGATGAATTTGAGAACTTGAGAATGAAGTCCAAGCTTTAGGAGCATCTGCAATACACGGTGATATGATTCATGGCAAACTTGAGGCCCGATATCTTAAAGCCTTTGAGACTTAAACACTATGAGAATCTTGAAGCGGCTTTCCATGATGCCTCGAAGGTCGAAATGGATTTGAAAGATGAGAAGACATACAAGACCAAGAGTTTTCCAACTTACTCATAAAGTAAAAACAATGATAAGTGGAAGACCCCAACTCCTCGAGAATCATCTAAAGGTAGTGGTCAAGACACTCAAGTCAAGGTTTATTACAAAGCCAAAGGGAATGACAAGCCAAAAGGAGGTAACTTTGAAAAACCCAACTTTCCTCGACCCTCTACCATCTAAAGCTTTCGATGTCAAGAGAGGGGACATATTGCTAGTGAGTGTCTTAATAGAAGGACAATTGTTGCTTTTCGTGATGGGTATAAAACCGATGAGGAAGATGAGAATGATTAAAGGAGTGAGGAAGAGGGGGATAAAGGTGAAGGGGAGAGAGTAGCTTCGGGGGATGAAGGAGAAAGGTTGGATGAGAGGGTAAATTTTGCTTGCTTCATGGAAAGTGGGCAACCCCTACTTGATGATAATAAAGAGTTGAAGGTAAATACCAACCTTTCATGTGTTGTGAGGAGAATTATGGGAGACCTTGCCAAAGAAGAACTTGACCAAAGGAAGAATCTGTTTCATGATAGGTGCAAGATCCAAGATAAGGTGTGTTCTTTGATTATTGATAGTGGGAGTTGCACTAATGTGGTGAGTAGTTCTTTGGTGGAGCATATGCAAATTCCAACAAGAAGGCATTCCAACGCGTACAAGCTACAATGGCTCAATGAGAGTGGAGATATGAAGGTCCTAAAATAAGCAAGTATTCGATTTAGTGTGGGCAAGTACAATGAGGATTTGATTTGTGATGTGGTACCCATATTGGCTTGTCATGTATTGTTGGGGAGGCCTTGGCAATTTGATAGAGATGTTGTGCACTATGGAAGGACCAACAAGTATGCTTTTGTGATTGACGGTAAGAAATATGTACTTGCACCTCTCACCCCATACCAAGTGAGTGAGGACTATCGGGCTATGAAGGAGCTTCGGGAGAGAATAAGGGTGGAAGAAGTGAAGAGTGAAGGTGAAAGTTCAACCATTGTTCCAAAAGAGGGAAGTGACTTGGCTAAAAATAAGAAGAACATGTGTATGATAGCCAAGCCAAACAATTGTCTAAAGGGTGTAGATGAGGAACGCTTTTTAGTGTGCCTTGTCAACACCAATCTTTAATTGCATGCTAACCAAGATACTAGTATTTTGCCTAGTATTGTTTCTTCTCTTTTGCAGGACTATGATGAACTATTTCTGGATGAGATGCCCGAGGGACTACCACCCTTGAGGGGAATTGAGCACCAAATTAACTTCGTGCCGGGGTCACAAATTCCTAATAGAACAGCCTATAAGTGTAATCCGAAAGAGACCAAGGCGCTACAAAGGCAAGTGGAAGAACTCTTTGAAAAGGGATTGATCAAAGAAAGCCTAATCCCGTGTGTCGTACTAGTTATCCTTCTTCCCAAAAGGATGGTACTTGGAGAATGTGCATTGATTGTAGAGCCGTGAACAAGATGACAATCAAGTATAGGCATCCAATTCCTAGACTTGATGACATGTTGGATGAGCTTTGTGGAGCAAGTGTGTTCTCAAAGGTTGATCTTAGGAGTGGGTACCATCAAATTTGAATGAAACCGGGTGATGAATGGAAGACAACTTACAAAACAAAATTTGGGCTGTATGAATGGCTTGTGATGCCGTTTGGTTTGACTAATGCTCCAAGCACTTTCATGAGGTTGATGAATCATGTTCTAAAACCCTTCATCAACAAGTTTGTGGTTTTGTACTTTGATGACATACTTGTGTATGGCAAGATAATTGAAGAGCATGTAGGCCATTTGAAACAAGTGTTTGATGTTTTGCTATGAGAAAGGTTATTCGCGAATCTCAAGAAGTGTTCTTTTTGTGTTGAAAAGCTAGTGTTCTTGGGCTTTGTGGTTAGTGCAAGTGGTATAGATGTTGATGAATAAAAGGTGGAGTCAATCAAGACTTGGCCGACCCCATCCAATGCCATCGAGGTAAGAAGTTTTCATGGGTTGGCGAGCTTTTACCGGCGTTTTGTGAAGGGTTTTAGTTCAATTGCTTCCCCATTAACCGAATTGATCAAGAAATATGTACATTTTGTGTGGGGGGAAGAACAAGAGAAGTCCTTTCAAGCATTGAAGTCCATGTTGAGTTCCTCCCCATTACTCTAACTACCTAATTTTGATAAAGCTTTTGAGATAGAGTGTGATGCTTTGGGTGTTGGGATAGGTGGTGTCTTGATGCAAGAGGGGAAACCACTGGCTTACTTTAGTGAAAAACTAAAGGGAGCTACTCTTCGGTACTAAACTTATGACAAGGAATTATATGCACTTGTGAGGGTATTGGCTCATTGGCAACACTACTTGTGGCACAAAGAGTTTGTGATAAGGACCGATCATGAGTCCTTGAAACATCTTAAGGGGCAATCCAAGTTGAACAAGCGACATGCCAAATGGGTTGAATTCATTGAGACCTTTCCATATGTGATCAACTACAAGCAAGGAAAAGAGAATGTAGTAGCAGATGCTCTATCAAGGAGGTTTGTATTGGTCAACACTTTTGCTTCTAAAATGATGGGATTTGAAAGCTTGAAGGGATTCTATTCTATGGATCCCGATTTCAAAGAAACTTTTGATTATCTTAGTCAAGAGAAGCGGGTTGATAGGTTCCAATTGGTTGATGGATTCTTTTTCAAGAAAGGGCGAGTTTGTGTGCCCATGAGTTCATGGAGAGAGTTGTTCATCAAGCAAGCTCATAGTGGTGGTTTGAAGGGACACTTTGGAGTACCCAAGACACTTGACATCCTTATGGAACAATTTTATTGGCCAAAGATGAAGCATGATGTGGAGCGGATTTGTGGACAATGTCTCAAATGCAAGCAAGCAAAATCCACGACTCGGCCTCAATGTAAGTATACCCCTCTTCCTACTCCTAGTGGTCCATGGATGGAAATTTCTATGGATTTTGTGTTAGGACTTCCTAGGACTAAAAGAGGACATGATAGCATATTTGTGGTAGTGGATAGGTTCTCTAAAATGACTCATTTCATTCCATACCATAAATGTGATAATGCATCCCATGTAGCATCTTTGTTTGTCATTAATGTGCTTAAATTTCATGCACTCCCTCAAACCATTGTTAGTGATAGGGATTCCAAATGTCTTAGTCATTTTTCGAAGAATCTATGGGGTGCACTTGGTACCAAACTCATGTTTTCTACTTCTTGTCATCCTCAAACGGATGGACAAACCGAAGTAGTCAACCGGACTCTTGGAAGCATGCTTAGGTGTATGATTAGGGGCACCCCAACCACTTGGGAAGACCATTTACCCTTGATAGAATTTGCATATAACCGGTCTTTCCACTCTTCTATTGGAATGTCCCCATTTCAAGCATGTTATGGCTTTAAGCCTTTATTTCCATTAACTATGACTCCTTTATCTAGCCATGTTGTTGTCAGCCTAGATGCTGAACAAAGAGCAAAGGAGATGATGAACATTCATTCCAAGGTAAAAGAGGCCATTGAAAAGAACAATTCAAAGGTGGCCAACCGAAAGAATCGTGGAAGAAAGGAAGTGATTTTCAACCCGGAAGATTGGGTGAGGGTTCATTTCTGAAAGGAGAGGTTCCCACAAGTTCGAAAAGGAAAGCTAAGCCCAAGGGGAGATGGACCCTTCAAAGTGCTCAAGCGATAAATGACAATGCATACATGATTGACTTACCAAGTGAGTATAATGTTTATAATGTTTTCAATGTTAGTGATCTTTCTCCTTGTGTTGTAGGTGATCCATTGGATTCGAGGACGAATACTTTTCAAGAAGGGGAGGATGATACTAGATTGGAAAGAATGGATGGTACTATCTTGGATGACACTTATCCGTCAAGTCCTTTCACACGTAGTCAAGCTAAAAAGCTCCAAGACCTTCAAGCAATGTTCATGAAAAGGGAAGCGTTGGAGAAGCTTGAAGAATCTCAAAGGAAAACATACAATGTGTAGGTGGTCCATTAAAGTGAGGTGAAAGGAGGAATTCAAGAATTCCCAAAAGAAGGCAACCAAACAAGGCCCTTACTTCATTAAGGGCAAAACTGTATTAGCTAGTGTCTTCTTATTCCCTAGTATAAGTAGTAGCTTTTCTTCATTTTGGAAGACTAGTTTTTGCATATTGAAGATTGATACTCTAAAACTTGTAGTTTCTAGTGTAAGGCTTAGTGTAATTCCCTTAAGGAATTAGTGAGTGATTAGGGTGACTCTCTTGATTGTTAGTTTAACTTCTTTGCTTAATTAATCGAAGGTCTCCCACTTGTGGATTTCATTTAGTTTTCCTTGATTATTTGAGTTGAATTAGTTTCTATTTGTTGGAATCAATTGGGAGGTGAGGGTTTTAGCCCCTTGTTGCCCATAATTTCAATTCCTAGTTATTAATTCTCATATTTTTTCCTCCTTCTTTCTTGTTTGCTTAATTTCCATTATCATAGGCCCATAGTTTAGTCATCTAGTATGTTTCAATTTCTAACTCGATCGAACAAGGTAATGAGTGTCAGTCACGCCTCTCCCAGGGCGTGACAATGCCTTCCTACCAATTGCATGGGCTAGCATCCAAGAAACTTTATGTAACACCCCAGAGTCCGAGCCAGCTACTAGATTGTACTTAATAGGAAAAATTTCAGAAAAATTCAAGTTCCAAGAACCACAATTAAGATCACGGACCATAGTATGGAACCACGGTCCGTTGTCTTAATTGTAGTCCCCATTTCCAATAGACCCCCAGTTCATGCCCCAGGAACCACGAGTCAGATCATGGACTGTAGTTTAGAACCATGAACCATCCTATCACTCGTGGTTTCCCTTAATTAGAGGACCATCAGTCCAAGGCTCAGTAACCACGAGTCACACGATGAACCATAGTTCAGGACCATGGTCCGTCTTGTGGAATCATATAACCAGAACCTCAGAGACCCTTAGCCCTTATCCCAAAAACCATGAGCTGGGTTACGGACCGTACTTAAAAACCACGGTCCATCCCTTGACTAGTGGAATCCTCAGATGAGACTAAAGTCCCAAGAACCACGTGCCACATGATGAAATGTCATTCAGGAGTACGATCCATCCTCTGGAGTCATGGTTCCCACAAATCAGAGAACCCCCAAGGCCCCTAGATAGGACCATGACTCAGTTGATAGCCCATCATCCAGGACTACAGTCCATCAACCAAACCTTGATCCCTGAGTTGCGATTTTCAGTAGAGTTGTTTTAACTTTCCCAGTATTTTAGACTTTTCCTACCTCTTTTAAAGCTAGAACTATCATATTTTGACAAATATAAGCCTAATTAATGAGTCAATAACTACCTAAAACCTCTATTCTCCCAAAAATCATCAGTCTTAGAAAGAAAAGAAACAAAAGAGGCGACAATTTTCTCTCAAGAACAAGCAGAGGTCCTCTTCAAGTTCAGCCCCAAAATCCAAAGGATTCCTCCGTAGTTCTTCTCCGGGTATTTAGGATTTCACTAGTGGGTTCCTTTCACCCATTAGGTCCCTAGAATGTAGCCAATTCTTCAGATCTCCATGAATTTGTTCAGACCTAGGCCTCCTAAATCTTTGAGATTCATTGTAATTCAGATTCTACTTCTTATATTGATATCTATTTCATATTTCTTGGAGAATTAGTATAGTCATGTATAGAACTCAGTAACCCTAGCTTGTGTAGATTTCAGTATTTCATAGATTATGCTTGCTAGGTAGATTAATCAGACAATTATTGTCACACCCCGAGGTTACCCCCTAGTCATAACACGGGACTTGGGACCACAAGGATCCCAAGCTAACCCTTGGTCATAGCATTCTCAAGCATAACAAAAGATAAGCGGAAGCAATCTAAGATAGAAACTCAAAATATCGTAAATAGAAGTCAATTACGAAGTACCACTTAGAAATCATCTCATAAGGTCTATGTCTGAAAAGCCTCCACTATCATAGAGAGTTGTTGGAACAATACCCCCAACTAACGCGAACATCTGAAAATAAAGAATACATAAAACTGAGGTGGAGCCTAGCCCTCGGACTATGAGGACTCACCAATAGCTGAGTAGGAGTGGCCGGATCTTTAGCCACGGATCTGAGTAGGAACACCTGAGTTTGCATCATAAAAGGATACAGTGCAATATGCATTAGTACTATGGAATGTACTAAGTATCTGAGCAATGCATGAACATGGTGAAAACATGCTAAGTATACTTGAATAACTGAAATCATGCTTTTAAAGAATAATTGAATGCAATGACTCTAAAATATCATAAGCCAAAGCATAATCATAAGTAATAAATCTGAAATCTGATTTAGAGTCAAATGCAACTTTAATCATAAATTGTTTATGTGGGAGGTTCTATAACCGACATAGACCATATGAGCTACATGGAATATGATGTATACTACTCATGGGTACTCTCACCCGTCCAACTCGGTGCTAATACTACTCCCAAAAATATACATATAGATCATATAATACCAATGACATATCTGATGCCAAAGCTGTTTAAAAGCAATGACATATCTGATGCCAAAGCTAAGAAAAAAAACCAATGACATATCAAATGCTAAAGCTATTTTGAAAAGTAAAAGACATATTTGATGCTATGCAATTCAAAGTCATAATTTAAAGGCTTAGCTTAGCCATAGCTCAAAACATGCTTTTCATACCAAATTCATACTTGAAGAATCATACATGCAGTTTCATAAGTTCATAAGTGCTATGATAGCTAATCATGCTAATTTCCTCTTGAAGACATGTAAATTCATGGTTTCACGCCAGAAATCAGCTTTCATGCTTGGACTTTCAAAATCAATGAAAGAATCATAATCAAATCATGAATAATCAATAAGAAACCATGAATTTAAATATAGAAACTGATTTTATAAACTTTCCCCAATTTTGGTTCAAAAACCTAGTTTCATAACTTCATAATTCAAATTCATAAGTTAGGGATTTTGGGCAAAAGGGTGGAAGAAACCCATTGCTAAAGACCCACATACCTCAGGTGAATATTACCCACTTCAATGAAAAAGATTTGGAGACTTTACTTGGAGCTTGGAGACTTGAGCTTGAATAGAGATTTTCCTTTTTGGGAGGAGAATGAGGAACTTGGGATGAACTTAGGGTAATATGGGTGAAAACCTTTCTAAAAGTAGTCAAAACGATTTCACTTAATACATAATAGAGTGGGAAATAACCAAAATGACCCTGGGATTTAATGGGGAAAAAGCTGGAAAATGGTCAACTTACAGTGACCACGACTCAGTCTATGAGTCGTTATCTGAATGATGAGTCGTTGTTTGCCATTCGTTGAACTCAGGCTGGAAGCTTGGGTTGCAAATCCATTTCTACGGGTCAACAGAACGGACCCGTGAAATGGATCATGATTCATCGAATGGAGTCATAGAACTTAGGTTGCTAGGCTGACTCGGTCAAACCACGATTCAAGGCTACGTCAATACTAAAAAACTAACTCTTCAAAACTATGAAAAACTATGCTTAAATTGGGTTTTAGAACGTTTCTAATTCATCATATAAAAGTGGACAAAAATGCCCCTCGAGAGGTGTGTACCACGACGTGCGTCTATCATGTCTCGTTGTGCACATCATACAACTCCGCCTCAGTAGAACATTGACTTAGCTTGAACTTCAGGTATTGTGTAAAGTGGAGTACAAACCGCACCATGCATTGTGCATGTCGCACGATGGTCGCAACCCTTTGCAAATTCTTATTCTTCTTCTGAGCTTCATGCGGAAGGAGGTACGGACCGCACAAAAATCGTGCCTGTCACACAGCAGCTGCACATCTTGGCAGAATCTTCATCTCTCTTGATCAATTTCACACTTCAACTCCTTTTGAGATATTTTGGGTCAAATTCCTTGTTTTCTACTTTTGACCACGAATACGTGCATTCATATCAATAAAGGCCATAAGAACCTCTAAATCTTATCAAAACATAGCAATAATTCATGATTAAAGACTCAATAATTTGGTAGATTACTGACTTATCAAATGACCAAACTTGAACTATTGCTTGTCATCAAGCAAGATACTCACAAGGTAAGGAATGATTTATGCTCTAAAACTCAATCAAGGCACAAAAGATAAATATATTCTAAAAACTAAGAAAAATAACAAAGAAAAATAACAAAGAAAAAGACTCAACTACAATGCTTATCTCAATTTGGACCACCACATTCTCAAGGCAATTGATCATTTCAAAACAATCATCAAAAGGACTTCATTTCTCACTCAAAAACAGGGGGATTTGCCATTCAAAACAAGATTAAGCTTCTTAGGTCATTGGCATGGACCATCAAGGTTTACCTCGAGATTCACCACACAACTTGTCTCATTCATTCTTCTTAATTGAAATAGAGACTTCATATTTCAATTCGAGTGCATGATGCCACTCACCACAAGAGAGAATCCCACTCATAATCATGCAATTCACAATATAACGGATTATAAGAGAACCAAAAAGACTCTCACTCTCTCAAAGGAGTTCAAGTGCACACATGTCAAACCATAGGCTTGCGCTTCATGTAAATGGCCACTAATGTAGAGTGACAAATCACAGAATCACAAAGGACTTGCGAGTTAGTATATTGGCTAGGGCTAAGGTGAAAATTGCATTTGGCTCAAGTGATTAAACCTCCCTAACACTCTTTGTTATCATTTTGAACACCACTCATATTTTTGAACTTTGACTTCACCTTATTTCTCCCTCACACAACCCAAGCTTTTCCCTTTTCTCTTGATCATTCAACCTCCTTGTATCACCTTCACTTGGTAGTACCAATTCTTTTTCAAATCATTTTACTCATTGCATTTGGTCTTTTGGAGCAATTTTAAATTCAACACAAGGTGCTACCTTGCACTTGAATTACATTCCTTTTCTTCTCCACATTGAGTACATACATCCCCAAACTTAGGCATTTGCCTATGTTATCATTTCAATTCCCCCCCTCTAAACATAGGGTTTTAGCCTATATTTAACTTTCGAGCCACTAGGGAGGATGGTTGCAAGAATAGAATTTCCAAAAAGGGTCAAGGTGTTAACAATGTGCCAAATAAAGGCCACAAGCTCAATGGGGATCACTAAGGTCAATGTCAAGGGAAGTCATTTGGCTAAAGTGGCTATTGAAAAAGGGCCTAATATCATCTTTCAAGCTTGGTCACATCTAGGATTTTTCCTTAAATTACATTCAGGGAAAGTTCTAGATTACACACATGCACAAGAATCAAAGGACAACCTCACAACACAAGGCATCACATCACAAGAAATTTCCACATTAGTCTCAAAATCAATTGGGACAACTGACTTTTGAAAAGCTATTTTGAGTTCGTTATACACTTATTTGTGAATCAATCAAGCCAAATTGAGAGTGTGCAAGTCATGACAAGAGAATGCTTTCTTTAAAATTAATTTTCCCTCTTTCCTCAATTTTCAAAAAACTTTTTGCCATGAAAAAATTTTGGTGGGTCCATTTCGGGACAAGCAAACCACGGACTCAAATTAAAACTAAAACTTGGAATTTTCCCTTGAGAAAGTTGCCTCTCAATCTATCATAGGAAAACACCAACCTGGTTTGACACAAAAACAAAAAAGAAAAAAGAAAAATAAAGAAAACATTTTGCTCCCTGGGAAAGAACTGTGGTATTAAGAAAACCCTCAGAGTTTATTGCTAATATTCTATTAACAAGGCGATTATGAATTAATTGATCAATTTAAGTGCAATTTAAGCACCCCCAAACATAAAAAGAACATTTCCTCAATGACACTTGAGTTTAAAGTGAAGAGAGTACTCCATGGGCACATGGGCTATGGCGGAATGCCCTAGCATTTGCACAAGCAGGTGAGGGGGTTGTTGCCAGTGGTCTGCCTACCGCTGTGCGAAATATCATGCAAAGCACACAATGAGGTCTGCTAACTGCCTTGATTGTCGCATGATGGGCTGAATTTTAGAGAAATTGCAAGTGTTCTGGTTGGTAGTGCGAAATGTCATGTGATACACACAATTGATGATGTGGGCCACATGCTAATCACACATCAAGGTACCAAACTCCTTTATATTTTCCAAAGTTCTATCTTTTTCATGCGATCTATGGTGAGATATGCATAATGTGATGTGAGATTGCATAACCCATCGCACGTGGTATTGAATGTTGGATGGTGAATCTGTTGTGAAGTGTGATGGCCCATGCGAAGTGCACTTCTCATTGTGCATTTCTCCTGTTGCGTGCCTGAAGTTGCTCAATTCCTATGCATATTTCCAACATCCCTAGCTTTGTCCTACCTACAAACTTTAACAAAAACAACACACAAAGTAACACCAAAATGAAAACTGTGCAAAATAAGGGTAAATTCTTGGGTTACCTCCCAAGAAGTGCTTGGTTTTACATCACGGCTCGATGATGGTACTTCTTACTCATGGTTAATCGAGGTAGATTTCTTTTAAGAGTGCAACTTCTTCAGATATGCCCAAATACTTCCTGACTCGGTGCCACACACTTTTTTTCGAACGAAAGATTGATGAAGGGTTTTTTCAATTAAAATGATGATATTGAATAGGGATTATTTTATTAACTTGTTTGCAGTCACCACTGGGAATTGAATTATGGTGTTCCAAGTTACCTTTTTAAATCTCAAATCAAATGGAAATGACTCTTTATTTTGATCTATGAAAACAAAAGACCAGGTAAGGAATGCTATTGATCGAGAGGAAGGTATGAGGCACCCCTCGAGTCTCATTGTTCTAGTACGGTCGCTTTTATTGACTTATACTTAGCTTAATTTTTTTTGGGTAAATTATGTTACAAGCCATGGTTTTCTCATCTTTTTAATTGTTGAACTTTTATTGGTCCTAACTTAGATGCGTAAGCGCATTCTTAGTCTAAATTAGTTAGAATTAATTATTAATAATTTGGCCAAGGTGCGTAACCGCATCCTTGAAATTTTATTATTTTTATTTGATAAATTATTTATTTATTATTAAAGCGTCTCAAGATAAAGGTGTGTAACTGCATCTTTAATAGAAATGAGATTTTTTATTATTATTAATTATTTAATCATGCCTAAAGCTCGTCTAGTGTTACAGGCATTTGTTCATCTCTTGTAAACTCGAAATAATTTGTTCTTTCTTTTCACGTTTTTTTGCTCTATCTTTTTCACAATGAGTTTTGGATTAATTCGCAACTCATCTCGCCTCCCTCACAATTATTTTTTCCTCTCTTTTATTTAATTGATTCTGATGGGTCTTGAATAAATTCGCAACCCATCTCTCTCAAACTCATTAGTGATTAGGCCTCAAATATTGTCATGACCCAATTTCTCGATCATGATGACACCTACAATACCCCCAATAGGTGAACCAATCCCCGTGGCCCAAAATGATTAGTAATAGGCTACTAGCTAACAGTTAAGAGGAAGAAACGATATAATCAAGGGGAATCAAAGGAACAAGATGAAAAGATAGATAATAGGAATATATATACATATTAGGAAGATAAACCAAACCCCAAAACCTGGTATCATAGTATAGAGCCAGAAATATAATGAGTATGAAGCATCAAAAATAATATATACACACTGTCTCCAAGTAGTAACAAAGTACATGTTACAGAAGATAAACTAAAGCTAAGCTTCGATTGCCAAGAGCTCACCCTCAGTCTGGATAGTCCAAAAGATCTCCAAGCATGAATCCTATGATCTAGCTGCGATGGCCCACACTAGGATCTGCACCAAAAGATGCAGAGTGTATTATGAGCACCAATTGTAAAGCAACCGGTACCCAATAGGTATCATAGGACGACTGGACACTTATTAAATAAAAGAGAAGCAATAAGTAGAATAGAAAGCAATTAGTCAAAGAAGGCAATGAATAAGCACATGGAAGCTAGCACGGAAGGAATACAAATAGGAACAACATACATGGCTAGCTTCTATAACACAATCATAGGCGAAAGGAAGAATCACAACCCGAGATCCTCGCAATAACAAGTATATAAAGAAGTGTTTAGAAAGTAGGCAGTATACCAGTAACCTAAAATGGAGAGAAAAGTAGAGAAAAAATAATGATAATCATGCTTTAATACAAGATACGATAACCCCAAATAGACATACAAATCTCAAGTCAGAATCCAACAGTTAAAAGCCTAAAAGCAATCTTAACAATCTCCAATCTCACTAGAAACCATAACAGGAACCAATACCGTGATATAATAACAATAAGTCAAAGTATAATTCCATGGGCGCCTATACACCCAAGAAATGCAAGCAAGTGAAGACAAAACCTCCGACAGCCCATACTAGAGGAGCGCACAATCAATAAATAGAAAACAAGGGTGGGACCTTACACAAATGAATGATATGACAAACCACTTGTAACCACAGTGTCAGTATGTTACCCCCTTTGGGTTTTCCCAAAGGTCCAATAAAGGCAGGGTCCATGAAAGGACTTCTCTCGAGTACATCTACTCCGCCGTACATCCCTACCCCCAGTCACCTTTTTGCCCATAACACTTGGTCCGAGATAACAGGGTCCATGGAGGTCTACTAGTAGAACACATACTACACTCTAACCTCAAAATATCAGTCTGAAAGGCCATCGGATCCTAAATAGTGCTCAAATGCTCAAAATGCATTCCTGAATTCCATCCAGGTCTAAATCAATGAAATAAGTCTCATAAATCCCCTTCAAGGGTGCCCAGGCGTATCCGAGTGTAAAACAGTAGTAAATCAAGTCAGATGCTCTGCTTTACCGAGTCTAATATCATTTCTCATCCATAAGGGGTCAATTTAGAACCTCGGTTCAACTGGGTCTAATATATAGTAGGAAAATTGTAACAAATCTCTCTTTTAACTTTTCTTACCCCAAGAAGATCCATTAAGATGATACCAAACCATTTCATAATCATTTTTACCAAAAATGGGCCACATGGGCTATGCAAGATTTAGAAATCACTGATAGTAGGACCAAAGCCAAAACTGTAGTTTAATCATAAAGAAAATCCTTTTATATGCATGATAATGGCATGCTCAATCACAATCAATAGCACAACGGCTCACAATCAACCTATCGTCCCTCCATAGGCTCCAACCATTCTGCAGAACAGATAGCCAACGCTATAGCAATAATAACGATGTCCGGGACTCACAGACATTCTTAATATCCCACCATCTATGTTCCAAAGTCAATATAAGGCCTCACAGGACCACAAGGGTTATAATATCATCTATCGCAAGTACTACAATCAACTGAGAAAGAAAAGAAATCGGACATGAATAAAGTGGTCAAGGTCTGTTGTACCAACTAGTAAACCCAACCCAAGGATGCCCATTAATACAATTTTATTCTGTATATGCAAAGTCTAAAGAGTATAAACCGTAAACTACCTGTAGTCTGATAACAAACTGCTGGGAAAATGATATCCAAGCCCAACTCGCTCTGAGAAGCCTCGAACGATGATCAAACTATCACAAACATTAATAATATATCAAGATGAGTCCAACGACACTCATATCACTATAATAATAGTTGGGTCAACCCAAAACCAAAAATGAAAGCGCACAACATGATCACCACACTCCAAGGTGTGCATGCTCAGATTTTAGAGAGAATTTGGCCAAGGAATTGGCTCAAACCAGCCAGCCCATTATAAGAACAATTGAAGAATCAAATGAGCAAATGCAACAGAGAATAGCTGATAAAACTTACAAATAATGATGGAGGAACGATCACAAGCAAGGAATATTCACCCCAACACCAAGAATTGAAGAAATACAGAGTTTGGACGAGTTTTGAGCTTACGACAATAGAGAATTTGTATTTGGAATGAAAGAGACAATGTGAAAAAACTTATATACTACCCAGGGGTCCTTCATCGCGATCGCGAAGGGACCCCTCGCACTCACGAGGACCACGCTAGCTAGACCATCATGATCGTGAAGACTAGCCATGTGGTTGCGAAGAACAAAGAGGGAGAAGCTTCATCGTGATTGCAACAGGCGATCACGCGATTGTGAAGAACAAGGGACCAGGTGCTTCATCGCGGTCGTAAGGGAGGAGGCTCGCGGTCGCGATTAAGGCCTGAGGCCTGTACCTACAACAGAAAAATCTGCAACTTTTTGAAAACTCAATGGGGCATTCTAGGCACAATCGGAAATCGATACTCAAAAATCAATAATGCTGACAGAGTGGAAAAGATATTCCGGACTCAATGGAATCGATGAAACTTCCAATCAAGGTCGTTTCGAAGAAATGTGACCCAAGTCAACACTAACTAATAAGCAACTGAACACTTGAAATGAACCCGGGATACCCAGGACCCAAACCAACCATCTAACTAATCCAAACTCAATATTATGGAGCTAATGGAATCGTCAGATTTTAAATCCGACACTCCGATCATCGAAAGCTGACCAAAGTTACACTTCTAACTACACATGGCCTAAAAATAGGAAAAACCAACACAAAACCCACACCAAAGTTCTTAGGCCTCAACTAAAGGTCCAACTAGACCAAACTCAATGCTCCAGAGCTAAAGAACTGTCAGAATTTGATTCCGAGCACGTTAGCTAAGAGTGGTGACTAAAGTTAACGATATTCTATGTTAAGGCTCTAAAATAGCCAAGCAGCCAAAAAAACCAAATGAGCGATCAGGGAACCGAACTATCGGTCCCAGTAAGCCATAAATGAATTAGGGCTGCTACAGGAAAGCTTTAATAATATAATGAATGCGTAAATGCAAAGGTGACTGGAAGGGTCATCATAACATCCACTACTAAAAAGACTTTTGGTCTCAAAAGTCAAGAAGAAAGGAGTACCTGAAGTCTCAAACAACTGTAGATAATGAGCATGCCACTCACTTTGGTCTTCTAAGTAGCCTCCTCGACCGGACGATACCTCCACTAAAATTTCACAACCAAAATCTCCCTAGATCTCAATCTCCTGATATCTTTGGCCAGAATAGGTATCGGCTCCTCAACAACAGATAAACTCTTATCTAACTAAACCAAATCCTAATGAAACACATGAGACTCATCTTAAATATAACAGCGCAACATCGAGACATGGAAAACTGGATGCATAGCTAAAAATGTCAGAGGTAAAGCTAACATATAGGCAACACTACCAACCCTCTACAAAATCTCAAATATCCCAATGAACCTGCGGCTAAGCTTGCCTCGCTGACCAAATCTCATCACACCCTTCATGGGCTATACTTGAAGGAATACCAAGTCACCAATACTGAAGTCCAAGGCAGGAAGTCTACGATCAGCGTAAGTCTTTTGCCTACTCTGGGCTACTCTATGTCTATACTGAATCAAACAGACTCGGTCTAAGGAATCTCTAAGCAAATTTATACTTTGCGATCTGGACTCTAAACTATCAAACTAACCGATCGGTGATCTACAACTCCTACTATACAAAGCCTCAAATGGTTCCATGTTAATGCTCGAATGAAAGCTATTATTATAAGCAAACTCATCCAATGGCATAACCTGATCCCATAACCTCCAAAGTCAAGAACACAAGCTTAAAGCATGTCCTCCAGGACCTGAATGGTCCTCTCGGACTGGCCATCTGTCTGTGGGTGGAAACCAGTACTAAGCTAAACCTATGTACCAAAATCTCGCTGAATAGCCCTCCAAAACTGAGATGTGAACTGAGTTCCACAGTGTGAAATGATAAAAGTTGGGACCCCCTGCAACCGAATAACCTCAAAAATGTATATCTAAGCTAACCTCTCGGCACAATAGAAAGTCTGAATCATCAAAAAGTGATCCAACATAGTCAGCTGATCCAGAATAACCATAATGGAATCAAAACCACAGGAAGTACGTGGCAAACCAACCATAAAATCCATGGTAATCCCTTTCCACTTCTTCTCAGGAATGGGAAGTCATTGCATCAAACTGTCAGGTCTCATGTACTCAAACTTTACCGGCTGACAGTTTAAGCACCGAGATACAAACTGATACTAGATTGGAAAGCATGGATGGTACTATCTTGGATGATACTTATCCTTCAAGGCCTTTCACACGTAGTCAAGCTAAAAAGCTCCAAGACCTTCAAGCAATGTTCATGAAAAGGGAAGCATTGGAGAAGCTTGAAGAATCTCAAAGGAAAGTATACAATGTGTGGGTGGTCCATTAAAGTGAGGTGGAAGGAGGAATTCAAGAATTCCCAAAAGAAGGCAACCAAACAAGGCCTTTAATTCATTAAGGGCAAAACTGTAATAGCTAGTGTCTTCTTATTCCCTAGTATAAATAGTAGCTTTTCTTCATTTTGGAAGACTAGGTTTTGCATATTGAAGATTGATACTCTAAAACTTGTAGTTGCTAGTGTAAGGCTTAGTGTCATTCCCTTAAGGAATTAGTGAGTGATTAGGGTGACTCTCTTGATTGTTAGTTTAACTTCTTTGCTTAATTAATCGAAGGTCTCCCACTTGTGGATTTCATTTAGTTTTCCTTGATTAGTTGAGTTGAATTAGTTTCTAGTTGTTGGAATCAATTGGGAGGTGAGGGTTCCATAATTTCAATTCCTAGTTATTAATTTTCATATATTTTCCTCCTTCTTTCTTATTTACTTAATTTCCGTTATCATTTGGTATCAGAGCTCGGTTTAGATTTGTTTCCACAAATCTAAGTCTTGGGAATTTGATATCTTCAAAATCCAAAAAAAAAAAACACCAAAAATCCCCAAAAATTCAAAAAAAAAAATCCAAAAATTTTTCTTGTTTGATTTCTTGTTTTGGACACTAGATTATTGTTCCCTAGTATTTTTTGAGTCTTGATTTCAAATTTCGTGCGATTTGGAGTTGTAGAAGTGAAGTTGTCATTAAAAGGTTTTGAGCTTTTGAAGCTTTACAAACTTTGAAAGTGGGTATATTGATTGAGGCGGAATTGAAGCTTAAAAACAATTGGGGTTTGTTACATACGTTAAGGGGAAGCTAATCCTAAAATTTGAGCCAATTCCGAGCTCATTTGAAGGTGTTGGTGTTTAGTGTGTGTTCTTGGTGTTCTAGGTATTTTTGATATTCATCAAGAACATTTTGAAGAAGAAGAAGGCAAAAGGTACATTTGATCCAACTTTTCCAAGTCAAAGTGGTCAAAGATGTTTGTTGGGTCCACAAATGGAATTTAAAAAAAAAAAATCCACGCCCAGTCTCACCCAGGTGCGTGAGACCAACTTCAGAGGGCTGTTTCTGCAGGTTTCCATACTTAGTTTTTTTTAGGGGTCTCAAATTTTGGGACCCCAAAATTTTTCTAAGTGTTGGAACTTTTAAGACCCATAATTTTTCTAAGTGGTGGAACTTCAAACTTCTTCTTCTACACTCATTTTTCTTTGATTTCTCAACTATTTAACAACTAATTAACATCTTTAATTACTTGTTAACTTGTTTTTAAACATCAAATCATCTCTTTGATTCTCCAAATTAAGCAACAACAAGTAGTTTCTCCTACTTTTGTTACTTAATTCTTGAGTCCGAATTCTTTCGTGCTTCTTCCTTCTTCTTTTCTTGTCTTGTTTCGTTGATTAATTCCTTGATTCAAGTCCGTTTAGAGTCTTTCAAGTCGTCCTTCATTCAAGAGTCACAAGAATCCACTCCTCCACAAAGGATAGGTGACCTTGAGTTGATTGAGCGGAGCTAGATCACTACCAATTTTGAGACGATGTCACATGAGGTGAGTTGAGAGTTACATACGAGGGACGTGAGCTTTTTACTACTAACCTTGCTTGTTGAGTTTTGTAGGTGCCATGTCCCACCACGGTGCAAGTCCAATTGGGGAGAGATCGGAGAACCTCATGTAGGTTCTTGCACACCTCTCCAAACAAATGGCTGAAATGAATGGGAAGTTAGGAGGTATGGAGGAAAGTTTGGTACGGGTGGAAAATGAGAATTGAGGGAAGACACTCCAAGTCGAAAATGAGGAGGCAAGGCGAGCATCGGTGCAATCCACCACCATTACTCCGGGGCAAGCTCACCAACTATGTTACCCTCCACAAAATCGAACCCGAAACTTCCCACAACCCACCTTCCAAACAAACAACCCTCCAAACTACCCAAGGCAACCAACACCACATCCACATCCACATCCACAACCCTATCGCCCTCCACAAGAGAACCGTCCTTTTGTGGCAAACCAAGTTCTATACCAAACTCCACTCTGAAATCCATCAAATGCATCCTTACATGATTCCTACATATCACCTCCATGAAACACCACACAAACACCCTACCCAAACCACCAATTTCAAAATCATCTCTATGATGACATGAATGAAGATCACAATAATGATAAGTTTTGGGAGCATGGGGGTAGAGATGGCTATGAAGGGCCAAGGGAAGGGGTCCAGCCTCGGGACTTAGGGTGGGACCAAGGAATAGGAGGTCAACGCTATAGGAATAGAGGAGATAGGTTAAGGAATAGAGAAGATCGGTTGAGGAATAGAGGAGCTAGGTATGGAGAACGGAATGATCAAGATAGGGGATTGAACACAATCAAGGTTACACTTCCAAAGATCAAGGGAAGTAGTGACCCAGATGAATTTCTTGAATGGAAACTACAAAGTGAGCGGATTTTCCTTACTAATAACATCTCGGAATCATTGAAGGCGAAGTATGCCCTCACTCAATTCAAGGGATATGCTTCCACATGGTGGGAATCCAAGAGGAGGGAACGAGAGAGTCATCATATCTATGAGTTGCCCACTTGGCAAGAGTTGGTTGGTCTAATGGAGTATAGGTATTTGACTCCGGATTACTACCAAGAAGCTCTCAAGAAGGTGTACATGCTTAGGCAAGGTACCAAGAGTGTTGAAGAATACTACGATGAATTTGAGAACTTGAGAATGAAGTCCAAGCTTGAGGAGCATATGCAATACACGGTGATACGATTCATGGCAAACTTGAGGCCCGATATCTTGAAGCCTTTGAGACTTAAACACTATGAGAATCTTGAAGCGGCTTTCCATGATGCCTCTAAGGTCGAAATGGATTTGAAAGATGAGAAGACATACAAGGCCAAGAGTTTTCCAACTTCCTCATGGAGTAAAACCAATGATAAGTGGAAGACCCCAACTCCTCGCGAATCATCTAAAGGTAGTGGTCAAGACACTCAAGTCAAGGTTGATTACAAAGCCAAAGGGAATGACAAGCCGAAAGGAGGTAACTTTGAAAAACACAACTTTCCTCGACCCTCTACCATCCAATGCTTTCGATGCCAAGGGAGGGGACATATTGCTAGTGAGTGTCCTAATAGAAGGATAATTGTTGCTTTTCGTGATGGGTATAAAACCGATGAGGAAGATGAGCATGATGAAAAAAGTGAGGGAGAGGGGGATAAAGGTGAAGGGGAGAGAGTAGCTTCGGGGGATGAGGAAGAAAGGTTGGATGAGAGGGTAAATTTTGCTTGCTTCATGGAAAGGGGGAAACCCCTACTTGATGATAATGAAGAGTTGAAAGTAAATACCAACCTTTCATGTGTTGTGAGGAGAATTATGAGAGTCCTTGCCAAAGAAGAACTTGACCAAAGGGAGAATCTGTTTCATGCTAGGTGCAAGATCCAAGATAAGGTGTGTTCTTTGATTATTGATAGTGGGAGTTGCACTAATGTGGTGAGTAGTTCTTTGGTGGAGCGTATTAAAATTCCAACAAGAAGGCATTCCAACCCGTACAAGCTACAATGGCTCAATGAGAGTAGAGAGATGAAGGTCCTCAAACAAGCAAGTATTCGATTTAGTGTGGGCAAGTACAATGAGGAGTTGATTTGTGATGTGGTACCCATGTTGGCTTGTCATGTATTATTGGGGAGGCCTTGGCAATTTGATAGAGATGTTGTGCACTATGGAAGGACCAATAAGTATGCTTTTGTGATTGACGGTAAGAAATATGTACTTGCACCTCTCACCCCATACCAAGTGAGTGAGGACTATCAGGCTATGAATAAGCTTCAGGATAGAATAAGGGTGGAAGAAGCGAAGAGTGAAGGTGAAAGTTCCACCATTGTTCCAAAAGAGGGAAGTGACTTGGCTAAAAATAAGAAGAACATGTGTATGATAGCCAAGCCAAACAATTATCTAAAGGGTGTGGATGAGGAACGCTTTTTAGTGTGCCTTGTCAACACCAATCTTTTATTGCATGCTAACCAAGATACTAGCATTTTTCCTAGTATTGTTTCTTCTCTTTTGCAGGACTATGATGAACTTTTCCGGATGAGATGCCCGCGGGACTACCACCCTTGAGGGGAATTGAGCACCAAATTGACTTTGTGCTGGGGTCACAAATTCCCAACTGACCGGACTATAGGTGTAATCCAGAAGAGACCAAGGAGCTACAAAGGAAAGTGGAAGAACTCCTTGAAAAGGGATTGATCAAAGAAAGCCTAATCCCGTGTGCCGTACCGGTTATCCTTGTTCCCAAAAAGGATGGTACTTGGAGTATGTGCATTGATTGTAGAGCCGTGAACAAGATTACAATCAAGTATAGGCATCCAATTTCAAGACTTGATTACATGTTGGATGAGCTTTGTGGAGCAAGTGTGTTCTCAAAGGTTGATCTTAGGAGTGGGTACTATCAAATTCGAATGAAACCGGGTGATGAATGGAAGACGGTTTTCAAAACAAAATTTGGGTTGTATGAATGGCTTGTGATGCCATTTGGTTTGACTAATGCTCCAAGCACATTCATGAGGTTGATGAATCATGTTCTAAAACCCTTCATTAACAAGTTTGTGGTTGTGTACTTTGATGACATACTTGTGTATAGCAAGACAATTGAAGAGCATGTAGGCCATTTGAAACAAGTGTTTGATGTTTTGCTACGAGAAAGGTTATTCGCGAATCTCAAGAAGTGTTCTTTTTGTGTTGAAAAGGTAGTGTTCTTGGGCTTTGTGGTTAGTTCAAGTGGTATAGAGGTTGATGAAGAAAAGGTGGAGTCAATCAAGACTTGGCCGACCCCATCCAATGCAACCGAGGTAAGAAGTTTTCATGGGTTGGCGAGCTTTTACCGGCATTTTGTGAAGGGTTTTACTTCAATTGCTTCCCCATTAACCGAATTGATCAAGAAAGATGTACCTTTTGTGTGGGGGGAAGAACAAGAGAAGTCCTTTCAAGCATTGAAGTCCATATTGCATTCCTCCTCATTACTCCAACTACGTAATTTTGATAAAGCTTTTGAGATAGAGTGTGATGCTTTGGGTGTTGGGATAGGTGGTGTCTTGATGCAAGAGGGAAAACCATTGGCTTACTCTAGTGAAAAACTAAAGGGAGCTACTCTTCGGTACTCAACTTATGACAAGGAATTATATGCACTTGTGAGGGTATTGGCTCATTGGAAATACTACTTGTGGCACAAAGAGTTCGTGATAAGGACCGATCATGAGTCCTTGAAACATCTTAAGGGGCAATCCAAGTTGAGAAAGCGACATGCCAAATGGGTTGAATTCATTGAGACCTTTCCATATGTGATCAACTACAAGCAAGGCAAAGAGAATGTAGTAGCGGATGCTCTATCAAGGAGGTTTGTATTGGTCAACACCTTGGCTTTTAAAATAATGGGATTTTAAAGCTTGAAGGGATTCTATTTTATGGATCCCGATTTCAAAGAAACTTTTGATTGTCTTAGTCAAGGGAAGCGGGTTGATAGATTCCAATTGGTTGATGGATTCTTATTCAAGAATGGGCGAGTTTGTGTACCCATGAGTTCATGGAGAGAGTTGTTTGTCAAGGAAGCTCATAGTGGTGGTTTGATGGGGCACTTTGGAGTTCCCAAGACACTTGACATCCTTATAGAACAATTTTATTGGCCAAAGATGAAGCATGATGTGGAGCGGATTTGTGGACAATGTCTCGAATGCAAGCAATTCAAATCCACGACTCAGCCTCAAGGTAAGTATACCTCTCTTCCTACTCCTAGTGGTCCATGGATGGACATTTCTTTGGATTTTGTGTTAGGACTTCAGATAACGGATAAAGTGGGAAGAACAAGAAGGAAAGAAAACAAAAGAAGGATATTAGAGTTTATATTCAAACTCTTGAATTTATGGGCAACAAGGAACTTGATACCCTCACCTCCCAATTGAATTCAATAATTCAAAAACAAACCCTCGTTTGAGAAGAATCAAAGGAACTCAAGAAACCACAAATGAGCAACCTTCGATTAACCAAACCAAGAAGTTCACCAACAATTCCAAGATCCACACTACTAAAATTACCAACTAATGCTAGGCTTCACCTAGAAACTTCAAGCTAAATACCTAGAAACTACAAGCTTCAAAGCTCAATATTCAATATTCATCAAAAACTCCTTGCAAAATAAAGAAATATCCTATTTATACTAAAGGAGATAAGAAGATATTGGCTTTTTACAATATTGCGCTTAATGAGGCAAGGGCCTTGTTTGGTTGTCTTCTTTGTGATTTCTTGAATTTAAAGCCTAGCCACTTGCACAAATGGCTTCTTTTCTTCATCCACATCACTCCCACGAATCCTAAGCTTCTCTTTTCACGAACATCATATGTGTCATCCATGCCATCCATGCTCGTGTCAACCATGCCATCCATGCTAGTATCATCCTCCTCTTCTTGAAAATGATTCGTCCTCGAATCCAAACCTTAAAAACACATGAGAAGGAAAACAACCAAAATATCCTCAATGCATGAGGGTTAGTACAAGGGTTAGCAACATTATCACCATGCCAAGGAGGCACAAATTTGAGATACAACCAAATATCCTTTGCTTTCAATACAAGCAACTCATCATATATGGTGCAAAGGTTTTGGTTATGATAAACATCAAGAGACAAGGCAAACACAAAGGCCTTTGTGGCATAAAGTGTTCCAAAAGATGGTATCATATTTAAATTTGGAGCCATAAGACAAAATTGTTTCATTGTCTCACAAGAAAGCCACACCAAAAGTGGTGCAATCACCCATAAGGGTTCATTGGGGTCAAAGAAGTAAAAGACCCACATATCTTTGTCACAAAGACAATTGGACAAATTAAAGGAACCCCTACCTCTATAGGAAACAAATCTAATACAAACATAGACATCATCATATGCAAAGAGGTAGTAGAGAAAGGTGTTAAGCTCACTATTCTCATCTAAGGCATGCCAAAAGATAAGGACACCGGTAGATAAGAAGAGACATTTTAAGCACAAAATAACCCTCTCTAACAAGCAACTTTTCAAAGGAAGGAAGTGCACCAACAAAGGCATGCTACTAGAATAGTCGAGGGATCTATTAGGAGTCAAATCACTCCATGTCAAATAATACTCCTAAGGATTTGGGGTCCCTCCTATCATAGAACCAAGCATGCTTCCAAGAGTTCCATTTGAAACTTCAAACTGTCCAACCCTATGAAGGTGACTAGGAGCTTTCAATATCCATGGACTCTCCCAAAAATAAATAAGCAACTTAGCATCCACTCGAGAGTTCTCAATTGCAAATACACACTTAAAGGAAAGAATGTTAACAAGATGGCATTCACAATTTAGAACACAAGAGGATGAGATTAACCATTTCAAGTACACTTTATTATTATTCCTCAAACAAACTCCCACAAAGAGTGGATAAACATGCAAATTCATGATTCCAAGAATCCATCCTAACACCTCAACTTGTCTAGTCACATAAGTGTGACAAGGAGTAGAATACATAAATCAGGTATTATGGATGCACCATGGATTCTTTCCCAAACAAAAACTATGGTTGGCATTCAAACCATAAAACTCACATAACTTAAGCATAGCCAAAACCAACCATGAATACATTGGAGCTATATCATCACTCTCATGGTAGGGTATGAGGTCATACAATTTCCAAAACCTACCTACCATACAAAAATTGTCATCATGACTCCAAGGATTGCTTGGAATAAGAGGGGAAGGGTACATACCTCAAAGACGGGCCTCTGAGTGTGCATTCTTGTCCACCACACTTGGTGTCCCAAAGCTTTCCCTCCAATGCATCATCTTGGACCCATAGACTTGGTCCTTGTGTTTCTTTTTAGGAGTTGACTTGCTAGGCAGCTCCATTATTAGGCCTTCAACCCTTTGTTCGTGAGGGACTTTGTTCGGATCTTCCTTTAGAAATAATTGTCCATGAACCTGCAAAAGAGAAAGGATGGTACTCGGTAAAATGCTAGCACCATGGTTAGTAGGCAACAAGGGATTGGTATTGGCAAGTCCCACAATTAAGTGCTCCTTGTGCACCTCTTTTAAGTCACTTCTTGGCTCATCAATCTCATACAACTTCCCTTCTTGAGCCAATTCTTTCTTCTCCTTTTCAAGTTCCTCTCTCTTAAGTACTTTCCGAATCTCCCTCATTATCTTGTAGTCCTCACTCACTTGATAGGGTGTTAAAGGTACAAGAGTGTGCCTTCGTCCTCTAAATACAAATGAGTATTTGTTGGACTCCACTTGATATTGAACATCCCTACCGGCTAGCCAAGGTCTACAAAACAACATATGACAAGATTGCATGGGCAAAACATCACATAACCCCTCATGTCGATACTTGCCAATACTAAAATTCATGACCACTTGCTTGGTTACCTCTACTTCATCATTCTCAATGAGACATTGAAGTGTGTATGGCTTGGGGTGTCTTTGTGTAGGAAGCTTCATTCTATCAACCATAGTGCAACTCACCATATTAGTACTAAGCCTACCATCAATGACCAAGGAACATATCCAATCCATCATCTTGAACCTTGCATGAAATAGGTTCACACTTTGATCAAGTTCCTCTTTAGAAAGATCCCCCATGATTCGCCTTAGATCACAAGGAGAGTTCAAATCCTCCTCCAATTGCTCATCATCAACATTTGAGGTTGCTTCATCATGCCTAACCTTAGGCTTATCACAACCATTCCCAACCTCATATTCTATCACATTTTTAGCACAAGGTCCATCACACAAGATAACATTTAACCTCTTTTTTGGACACTTTCTAGCAATATGTCCTTCACCTTGACACTTATAACATTGAATGGTAGAAGGAGAAGAAGATTGAGGTATATCATGATTACCTCCATAGGCTTGGTCTTCCCCTTTTGTGTTGTAGTTAGCTTGAATAGCTTTAGTACCATCTTGGAACATTGGAAGACTCACTATGTTGTCACCTATCCCATGATTTGGAACACCTTGACCACCATATCGATCACTTCGATCTTCACACCTTCCTCCTCCATTCCTATACCTATCTCCATTATCCCATTTGCCTTGACATCTCATGCCTTGGTTCATACCAAAGCCTTCCGGTCCTTCCCACCATTCATTCGGGTTAACCTCTTCACACATTTTATCATAAAATGGGTTTTGATAATAGATATCTTAGTAGGGTACTTGTGGGTAGTGTTGTTGGGTTGGAACATAAGGTACATGCAAGGATGCATGTGATATATTTTGTGGAGGTGCTTGGCTTCTATCTTGGTTTTTCACAAAAGGACTCCTTTGTGGTGGATGATATGGTTGTGTATTTGGATGTGGGGCGACTTACCTAACATAGCTCGGGTTCATTAGGGATGTAGTTTGAGGGTAGGTTTGGTTCCAATTTGGTTGGGGGTAGTATAAGTTGTATTCTTGACTCGAGGTCCTTCTTGTTTCTTCACTTTGACTTGTCATAAGGAACCTCCTTTCAATCATACTATCCATCCCTTTCACCCTTTCCTCCATACCTCCAAACCTCCCATTTGTTTTAACCACCCTTTCATTCATATTGGTCACCCTCCTTGACACATTGAAATTCGTTCCCATGTTGTTCACCAAGCTCCTTCCTCCATGGTTATAAGGAAAATGATTAGACATTGCACCTACAAAAACTCAACAAACAATATTAGTAGAAAAGGCCTCACATCACTCGTATGTAACTCTCAACTCACCTCCTAAAGTGTCGTCTCAAAATTGGTGGTGAACTAGCTTTGCTTGATCAATTCAAGATCACCTATTCTTTATGGTGGAGTGGATTCTTGTGACTCTTGAAAGATGAACGACTCGATTGAAGGTAAAAGGATTTGAATCAAGAAGTTTATCAACGAATTAAGATGAGAAAAGTTGAAGAAAAAAAACACGAAAGAAAACGGACTCAAAAAAAACTAAGTAACAAAAGTAGAAAAGTTACTTGTGTTGCTTAATTTGAAGAATCAAAGAAATGATTTGATGATTAAAAACTAGTTAACAAGTAATTAAAGATGTTAATTAGTTATTAAATAGTAGAGAAATGGAAAAAAAATGAGTGTAGAAGAAGAAATGGACCAAATCTGACAATCAGAAAAGTTCTGAAGGACCAAATCTGACCCTTAGAAAAAAGTATGGGAGCTGAAATTGATTTTTGCAAACTTGGACAGAATGCTTTCAATTTGGGACCCAAAATTTTTCTAAGTATAGAAACCTGCAGATTTTAGCCTCTGAAGTTGAGCCACACGCGCCAGCTGTGCGACTGGGCGTGGCTTCTGCTGCGTTGGCAGCTGCTGATGCTGTGCGGCTGCTGTGCTGGCACCTACGTGGCGCTGGTGCAGTGGTCCACTGCTGACTCAGCTGCTGATGTGGCAGGTCCACGTGGAAATTAATAATAATTTATTTATTTATTTTCAAAATCTGATTTTTGACTTTTTTTTTAAATTCCACTTGTGGACCCAACAAACATCTTTGACCACTTTGACTTGAAAAAGTTGGATCAAATGTACCTTTTGGCTTCTTCTTCTTCAAGATGTTTTTGATGAATATCAAAAACACCTAGAACACCAAGAACACACACTAAGCACCAACACCTTCAAGTTAGCTCGGAATTGGCTCAAATTTTAGGATTAGCCTCCCCTTGATGTAGGGAACAAACCCCAATGGTTTTTAAGCTCCAATTCCTCCTAATCAATAGACCCACTTTTCAAGTTTCTAAAGTCAAAAGCTCAAAACCCTTTAATGGCAACTTCACTTCTACAACTCCAAATCGCACGAAATTTGAAGATTTAGACTCAAAAAACACTAGGGAATCAAGATCTAGTGTCAAAAACAAAACAAAAAAAAATTGGATTTTTTTTTTTTTTTGGATTTTGAAGATATCAAATTCCAAGACTTAGATTTGTGGAAACAAACCTAAACCGAGCTCTGATACCAAATGATAACGGACAAAGAGGGAAGAACAAGAAGGAAAGAAAACAAAAGAAGGATATGTGAGTTAATATTCAAACTCTTGAATTTATGGGCAACAAGGGACTTGATACCCTCACCTCCCAATTGAATTCAATAATTCAAACACAAACTCTAGTTTGAGAAAAATCAAAGGAACTCAAGAAACCACAAATGAGCAACCTTCGATTAACCAAACCAAGAATTTCACCAACAATTCCAAGATCCACACTACTAAAATTACCAACTAATGCCAGGCTTCACCTAGAAACTACAAGCTAAATACCTAGAAACTACAAGCTTCAAAGCTCAATATTCAATATTCATCAAAAACTCCTTGCAAAATAAAGAAATATCCTATTTATACTAAAGGAGATAAGAAGATATTGGCTTTTTACAATATTGCCATTAATGAGGCGAGGGCCTTGTTTGGTTGTCTTCTTTGTAGATTCTTGAATTTAAAGCCTAGACACTTGCACAAATGACTTCTTTTATTCATCCACATCACTCCCACGACTCCTAAGCTTCTCTTTTCACGAACATCATATGTGGCATCCATGCCATCCATGCTCGTGTCAACCATGTCATCCATGCTAGTATCAACTTCCTAGGACTAAAAGAGGACATGATAGCATATTTGTGGTAGTGGATAGGTTCTCTAAAATGACTCATTTCATTCCATGCCATAAATGTGATGATGCATCCCATGTAGCATCCTTGTTTGTCATTAATGTGCTTAAATTGCATGGAGTCCCTCAAACTATTGTTACTGATAGGGATTCAAAATTTCTTAGTCATTTTTGGAAGAATCTATAGGGTACACTTGGTACCAAACTCATGTTTTCTACTTCTTGTCATCCTCAAATGGATGGACAAACTGAAGTAGTCAACCGGACTCTTGGAAGCATGCTTAGGTGTATGATTAGGGGCACCCCAACCACTTGGGAAGACCATTTACCCTTGATAGAATTTTCATATAACCGGTCTTTCCACTCTTCTATTGGAATGTCCCCATTTGAAGCATGTTATGGCTTTAAGCCATTGTTTCCATTAACTATGACTCCTTTTTTTAGCCATGTTGTTGTGAGCCTAGATGCTGAAAAAAGAGCAAAGGAGATGATGAACATTCATTCCAAGGTAAAAGAGGCCACTGAAAAGAACAATTCAAAGGTGGCCAACCTAAAGAATCGTGGAAGAAAGGAAGTGATTTTCAACCCGGACGATTGGGTGTGGGTTCATTTTCGAAAGGAGAGGTTCCCACAAGTTCGAAAAGGAAAGCTAAGCCCAAGGGGAGACGGACCCTTCAAAGTGCTCCAGCGGATAAATGACAATGCATACATGATTGACTTACCAAGTGAGTAAAATGTTCATAATGTTTTCAATGTTACTGATCTTTCTCCTTGTGTTGTAGGTGATCAGTTGGATTTGAGGACGAATCATTTTCAAGAAGGGGAGGATGATACTAGATTGGAAAACATGGATGGTACTATCTTGGATGGCACTTATCCTTCAAGGCCTTTCACACGTAGTCAAGCTAAAAAGCTCTAAGACCTTCAAGCAATGTTCATGAAAAGGAAAGCATTGGAGAAGCTTAAAGAATCTCAAAGGAAAGCATACAATGTGTGGGTGGTCCATTAAAGTAAGGTGGAAGGAGGAATTCAAGAATTCCCAAAAGAAGGCAACCAAACAAGGCCCTTACTTCATTAAGGGCAAAACTGTAATAGCTAGTGTCTTCTTATTCCCTAGTATAAGTAGTAGCTTTTCTTCATTATGGAAGACTACTTTTTGCATATTGAAGATTGATACTCTAAAACTTGTAGTTGCTAGTGTAAGGTTTAGTGTAACTCCCTTAAGTAATTAGTGAGTGATTAGGGTGACTCTCTTGATTGTTAGTTTAACTTCTTTGCATAATTAATTGAAGGTCTCCCACTTGTGGATTTCATTTAGTTTTCCTTGATTAGTTGAGTTGAATTAGTTTCTAGTTGTTGGAATCAATTGGGAGGTGAGGGTTTTAGCCCCTTGTTGCCCATAATTTCAATTCCTAGTTATTAATTCTCATATCTTTTCCTCCTTCTTTCTTGTTTGCTTAATTTCCGTTATCACAAACTCTGATACATCCCTCTTTATACCACTCCATCAGTAAAGCTGCCTCAAATCTCTATACATCTTTGCTACACCAGGATGAATGGAGTATCTAGAGCAATGCGCCTCATGAAGTATCAACTGAATCAAATCTCCAACCCTTGGAACAAAAAGACAACTGTCGAACCTTAGAATACCATCAAAACCCAAAGTAGCCCGGCTGGCCTCACCCCAGACTACCTAATTACGAAGGTCACACAAACTCTTATCCTCAAACTATCAACTCTAAATATTATCAACTAGAGTAGAATGAACCTCAATACTAGCAAGAACTTTGTTAGGATCCAACAAGTCAAGCCTAACCAAATGGTTACCTGGATCAACTATAATCCCATCCTTAGACACCACGTGTCCTAAGAATGAAACTTACTCAAGCCAAAACTCGCACTTTGAGAACTTGGCATAAAGCTGATGATATCTCAAAGTCTAGAGTATAATCCTCAGGTGTTGCTCATGCTCATCTCTACTCTGCGGGTATATTAGAATGTAATCTATGAAGCCTATCATGAACGAATCCAAATACGGGCTAAGCACCCTGTGCATCAAGTCCATGAAGGCTACGGGGGCATTAGTCAACCCAAAAGACATCTCCAGGAACTCATAATGGCCATAATGTGTCCTGAATGCTGTCTTAGAGATGTCCACAAACCTAATCCTCAACTGGTGGTAGCTTGACCTCAAATCATTCTTCGAAAACATGGTTGAACCATGAAGCTGATCAAATAAGTCATCAATACAAACAGGACAGGAGCACCCCAATGAGGCACACTCGGTCTAATGAACCCCTTCGCTAACAAATCTTGGAGCAGCTCCTTAAGCTCTCTCAGCTTAGTAGGAGCCATATGGTAAGCAGATATAGAAATGGTCCTAGTGTCCGGCTCTAACTCAATGGCAAAATCAATATCTCTCTCAGGTGGAAGGCCTGGCAGGTTAGTCGAAAACACCTCTAGGAAGTCTCTAACCACAGGGATAGACTAAGGAGACGAAGGGTCAGCACTAGCACCTCAAACATAAGCTAGATAAGCTAAACACCCATGGGAAATCAAATTCCTAGATCGAAGACAAGAGATGATCCCAAATGGTGCACGACTAATAGAATTATGCCATATAACTGGGGATACACCAGGCATGGCGATAGTAATGGTCTTGGAATAATAATTAAAAATTGCACGGTCAGGGCATAACCAGTCCATTCCCAGTATCACATAAAAATCTATCATATCAAGTATCATCAAATCACCCTAAGTCTCCAAATCACCTACAGATATCATGCAAGATCTGACAATCCAATCAACTACTAAAGAATCTCCTACTGGGGTCGAAACAGAAATAGGAACAGATAATGGCTCACTAGCAAACCCCAAACAAGGCACAAAATAGGCAAATATGTATGAACATGTAGATCCAGGATCAAATAAAGCCATAGAAGACTTATGGAACACACAAATCATAACTTGTAATCACAGCATCAGAGGCCTCTGCCCCTGGTCTCCCAAGGACCGCATAAAACTAACGATGACCTCCAGCTGCCCGACCTCCATCCCTACCACATGATTTGCCACACGGGGCACCACCCCTAGTCTAACCACCACCCCCTCTAGCCAGTGGCTGAACTACTCGCAAAGGCTCGGTCATCTGATTGGCTGACTGAACTGTACCCTGCTGGGGGTAATCTCTAGCATAATGGCCAACAACACCACACTCATAAATAGGCCCTGATTGCTTGAACTGTCAAGACGGAACAATAGAACCTACATGGACACCACTGCTTAATGCCCCAGAAATGGCACCCTTCAAAGACTGACCCTGCTCGAATTGAGAACTACTAAAAGTCTGAAGTGAAGCCTAAACCGGTCAGTTGGACTGACCATGGTGCTGCTATGGCTGATAACTCCGACCCACTATCCTGAACCTCTACCACTATGTCTAGAACCATTGTAGCCACCCTGATAACGAGGCCTCTTCTGTCTATCCCCTTGATCATGTCGATGCAAGTACTCCATAATATAGACATAGTGTGCAATAGCCTGAAACGACCGACCATTAGAAACCAATATCTCAGCTGGCTATCTAAGCTCTGTCCATGATCCCCGAAAAAATTTGTGAATCCTATCCGGCCTGATGGGAATGATCATAGCTCAAAATGGAGTAAGCTGATGGAAACGGGTCTCATACTCAGATATAGACATGGATCCCTACATAAGCCTGGTGAACTGCTCCCGATGATGCTCACGATCACTCTAAGGTAAGAACTTAGCCATGAAAGCTTTATGAAATTCAGACCAAGGCATCGGAGGTGATGTAGAAGGTTTGCAAGCAACATGTGCCCTCCAACATAACTTTGCTGGACCCTCTAGCTGATACGTAGTATATTTAAACCCGTGAGTCTCTAGCAATCCCAGATGGTGTAACATCTCGTCACAGGTAGTAATGAAGTCATGTGGGTCCTGGCCTGATGTATCTGTGAATCTCGGTGGTGTCAATCTCAGAAATCCACTCAAGGCCTTCTACTCCCCATCTGTCATAGTTGGGCGAGGAGTAAGAGGTTGTGCAACTACTGGAACTAGAATAACCTCAACACAGGGAGCTACAGTAACTGTCTGCACTCTTGAACTCGATGCACCTAGGGCTTTCGCCTGATCAGATGTATGTGCTGCCTCAGAAGGCCGCTCTCCAATCATACCCAACAACTGTAATAGTAAACCCCAAATATCTGAAGACTGAGTTGGGGCTGAAGCTGGCACTGGAGCTGGTGGTACCTGGGCTGCCCCCTGGTCCACATGCTCTCTGAAGCAACCTCTGGCTCATAATCATACTCGGGCTCTCTCTCAACTCTAGCATCTCTAGCAGGTGCTGTTGCTCGAGGACATCCTCGACCCCTACATCTACGACCTCCCCAGCCCCTAGATGGAGTTGGAGGCTCATCTGTCTATAACACCGACAATCTCTCACGAGCCATCTGTGAAAGAATGAAAGAGAACAAGTGAGATATCCAGAAACTTCCAAGGATACTACGCACGAGATAGAAGAAAGAAAAGTCTATTTTCCCTAAGATGTCATTATAGCCTCACGAAGATTGAGTACAGATATCTCCGCCCCGATCCAAAGATCTCTACTAGACATTGGATCCTATACGAATGACACTGGTGAACCTAGAGCTCTGATACCAAGCTATCACAACCCGATTTCTCGGTGATGATGGCACCTACAACCCTCCAGTAGCCGAAACAATCCCCGTGGCCCAGAATGGTTAGTAATGGGCTCCTAGCTAACAGTTAAGCAGATGAAATAATAAAATCAATCAGAAGCAAAGGAACAAGACAAAAAGATAGATAACAGGAATATATATACGTATGCGGAAGCTAAACCAAACCCCAAAACCTGGTATCATAGTATAGAGCCAGAACTACATATAAGTAGTACGAAGCATCCAAATCAATATATACACACTGTCTTTGAGTAGTAACAAAGTACATGATATAGAAGATAAACTAAAGATAAGCTCTGGTCGCCAAGAGCTCACCCTCAGTCTTGATAGTCCAAAATATCTCCAAGCATGAATCCCATGATCTAGCGGCAATGGCCCACACTAGGATCTATACCAAAAGATGCAGAGTGTAGTATGAGCACCAGTTACAAAGCAATCGGTACCCAGTAGGTATCATAGGCCGATTGGACAATTATAAGATAAAAGAGTAGTAATAAGAAAAACAGAAAGCAATTAGTCACAAAAGGCAATAAATAAGCACACGGAATCTAGCACGGAAGGAATACAAACAGGAACAACATACATGACTAGCTACTATAACACAATCACAAGCGAATGGAAGACACACATACCCGAGATCCTCACAATAACAAGTATATAAAGAAGAGTTTAGAAAGTAGGTGGTATACCGGTAACCTCAAATGGATAGAAAAAGAGAGAAAATATAACGATAATCATGCTTGAATACAAGATATGATAACCCCAAATAGACATACAAATATCAAGTCAGAATCCAAAAGTTAAAAGCCCAACAATCTCACTAGAAACCATAACAGGAACCAATACCGTGATATAATAACAATAAGTCTAAGTATAATCCCACGGGCGCCCATACACCCAGGGAATGGAAGCAAGTGAAGTCAAACCCTCTGACAGCCCATACTACCGGAGCATACAATCAACAAACAACAAACAAGGGTGGAACCTCACACAAATGAAAGATATAATATGATATGCCAAACCAAGTGTAACCACAGTGTCGGTATGTTACCCCTTGTGGTGCCCCAAAGGTCCAATAAAGGCGGGATCCATGGAAGGACTTCTCCCGAGTACATCTACTACGCCATACACCCTACCCCCGATCACTTTTTTTCCCATAGAACTTAGTCTGGGATGACAGGGCCTATTGAGGTCTACTCGTAGACCACATACTACACTGTAACCTCAAAATATCAGTCTGGAGTACCACCGGATCCAAACTAGTGCTCAAATGCTCAAAATGCATGCTTGAATTCTATCCAGGTCTAAATCAATGTAATAAGTCTCATAAACCTCCTTCAAGGGTGACTAGGCATATCTGGATCTAAAATAGTATTAAATCAAGTCTGATGCTCAGCTTTACCGCGTCTAACATCGTTTCTCATCCATAACAAGGTCATCTAGCACCTCAATTCAAAATGGTCTAATATATAGTAGGAACACTGTAACAAATATCTCTTTTATTTTTTCTTACCCTATGAAGATCCATTAAGATGATACCAAACCATTTCATAATAAATTTTACCAAAACTGGGCCCAACGAGCCATGTAAGATTTAGAAATCATCGATAGAAGGCTGGAAGCCAAAACCGTAGTAAAATCATGAAGAAAATCCTTTTATATGCATCATAATGGAATGCTCAATCACAATCAATATCCCAACGGCTCACAATAAACCTATTGGCCCTGCAAAGACTCTAACCATTCTACAACACAGATAGTCAGCTCTATAGAAATAATAACAATGTTCGGGACTAACGGACATTCCCAATATCCCACCATCTATGTTCCAGAGTAAATATAAGGCGTCACAGGACCACAAGGGTGATAATATCATCCATCGTAAGTACTACAACCAATGGAGAAAAACAAGAAATCAAAAATGAATAGAGTGGTCAAGGTCTGTGGTACCAACAGTAAACCCAACCTAAGGATGCCCATTAGTACAATTTTATTCTATATATGCAAAGTCTAAAGAGTTTAAACCGTAACCTATATGTCATCCGATGACAAGCTGCTGGAACAATGATATCTAAGCCTGACTCACTCTGAGAAGCCCCGAACATTGATTAAACTATCACAAACATAAATAACATATCAAGATGAGTCCAATGACACTCATATCGCTATAATAATAGCTGGGTCAAAATTTGGGTCACTGGCGGGCTCATGTGCCCCACAACCTAAAACTGAAAAATGAAAGTGCAAAACATGATCACCACACTCCAAGGTGTGCATGCTCAGATTTTAGAGAGAATTTGGCCATGGAATTGGCTTAAACCACCACCATTATAAGAACAATTGAAGAATCAAATGAGCAAATTCAATGGAAAATAACCGATAAAACTTACAAATTATGATGGAGGAACGATCACAAGCAAGGAATATGAACCCCAACACTAAGAATTGAAGAAATACAGAGTTTGGAAGAGTTTTGAGCTTACAACAATGGAGAATTCGTATTTGGAATAAAAGAGATGAAATGGAAAAACTTATATACTGCCCAGGGGAGTTCATCGCGATCGGGAAGGGACACCTTATGGTCGCGGGAACCACGTGATCACAAAGAACAAATGGGGAGAAGCTTCATCATGATTGCGAAGAACAAGGGACCAGGTTCTTCATCGCAGTTGCGAGGGAGGAGGCTCACGGTAGCGATTAAGTCCTGAGGCCTGCACCTGCAACAGTAAAATATGCAACTTTTTGAATACTCAATGGAAATTCTGGGCATAATCGGAAACCGATACTCAAAAACCAATAACGCTAACACAGTGGAAACGATGTTTCGGACTCAACAGAATCTATGAAACTTCCATACAAGGTCGTTTTGGAGAAATATTGACCCAAGTCAACACTAACCAATAAGCAACTGAACACTCAAAATGAGCTCCGGACACTTGGGACCCAAACCAACCATCTACCTAACCCAAACTTAGCATTTCAGAACTGATGGAATTGTCGGATTTTGAATCTAACGCTCCGATCATCCAAAGCTGACCAAAGTTACACTTCCAACTCCAAATTGCCTGAAAACAGGAAAAAGCAACACAAAACCCACATCGGAAGTTCTCAATCCTTAACTAACGGTCAAACTAGAGCAAACTCAATGCTCGAGAGCTAACGAAACTTTCAGAATTCGATTCCGAGCACGTTAGCTAAGAATGTTGACTAAAGTCAACGATATTCTAAGTTAAGGCTCTAAAATAAGCAAACAACCAAAATAACCAAATGAGCGACCAAGGAACTTAACTACCAGTCCCAACAAGCCATAAATCACTTGGGGCCACTACAAGAAAGTTCTAACAGTATAATAAAAGCATAAATGCGAAAATGATCGAAAGGGTCATCACATTGATTTAGGCCCAACGAAATCTTTAATATGAAAGAATAAATTAATCCAATATTTATTGCGACACCCCAAGTAAAATAACACTTCTAGTTCTATGAATTACATGTAAAATATATAAAAACGTAGAGAAACTAAAGGTGGTATTTCCTTTTGCAACCAAGAGATTAATGGGGCATACAAGTGACCCGAGAAAATTAAATCCTAAAATGTTAAGCACTTTGACAGAATCCTAGAACTTATAATATCCTCACATGGGGCTAAAATGAATCAACCATGAATTTATCCATTCCATCTAATTGAGATATAGTATTCAATTCTCAATATAGCAAAAATATTCAATTATCCTACATATTTTAATTTCTAAACTTAATTTAATAAAACAAACTCAACAATTTTGGTATTTAGATAAGATTTCATAGACAATTCTTTAAAAATATTCCATATTCTAACATCACAAAAAAAATGTTAATAGGTTAAAACATATGACATTTGAGAAACATTATAATATTGGAATCAAGTTTTGTATAATCGTGATATTACATTATACAAAGGAAATATTTATAGTTACCTCTTGCAAAAATAATTCACAACAAAACCCGCTACAATCTACTGATTTCCCAAAGCTAACAAATAGCCAACTTTCAAGGGCCACAAACTCAAAATCGCGAATAAAATCTCAAAATATTTTTTGTTTGTACTCTCTCGTGTTCCTTACTGTGTTGTTGCCTTTCCTTTTATTTCATGTGCATCTTTTTCTCTAGTCTCCTTTCCAATTCTTTTATAACTCTCTTATTTTTCTCTAATCTTTTTCTTTCTGATTTTGTTGTTCTCTGTGCGTATGTTTTTTTTTGATTCTTTGTGGGTTTGTGTATTATATATAGAATGTGTGTGTGTGTGTATAATGTGTAGTAGGAGAAATAGGGCATGGAAGAGTGGAAGATATTATTGGTTTGAGATTTTGTAGGTGGGTGGAATTGGGAAAAGGGAGTTGAGTTTGTTTGTGTAATATGAGGGATTTGGGGTAGTTTTTGGTTGATGATTTTTAGAAAAACATGAGTTATTTTGGTCGAGGACTCTAAGGGTGAGGGGGTTTAACATGAGGGATGAGGGGAATCGGATTAAGATTAGGATTTTATCCAACTTTTACTTTATATTTTTTGGTTTTTATTTTGAAGGATGAAAAAATAAATTATAATGAATAGAAATATTAACTAATTTAGTTTATACTAATATATATATAGGAAATTTAAATGGCTAGTCAAAAAATAAAAATGTAATTAAGGAAATACTAAAATTACTAGTTTATTTATAAACATCTAAATTAAAAGAAAAAAAAGTTTTGTAAATTTTTCTTTTTTTCAAAATGTGATGACCCTTCCGGTCATCTTTGCTTTTACGCATTCATTATACTGTTAGAGCTTTCCTGTAGCGGCTCCAAGTGATTTATGGCTTGCTGGAATCAGTAGTTCGGTGCCCTTATTGTTCGTTTGGTTGTTTTGCCCTTTTTCTGTTTTAGAGCTTTAACTTAGAATATCATTGACTTTAGTCCACATTCTTAGCTAACGTGCTCAGAATTGAATTCTGACAGTCCCGTTAGCTCTTTAGCATTGAGTTTGGTCTGGTTGGACCTTCGTTTGAGGCCTAAGAACTTCTGTTATGGGTCATGTGTGGTGTTCTCTGTTTTCAAGCCATTTGGAGTTGAAAGTGTAACTTTGGGTGAATTTTGATGATCAGAGTGTCGAATTTAAAATTTGACGATTCCATCAGCTCCGGAATGATGAGTTTGGGTAAGAAAGGTGGTTTGCCGGGTTCAAAAGGCTTTATGTTTCGTTTTTTCTTGGTTTGTGTGTTTTAGCCAAGTTGAACTTGAAAGTTTCACTTTAGTCACATTAAGAGACGACAACCTCAGATGGAAATTCTGACAGCGTTGTTAGCCTCAAAATGTCCACTTTGGGCTAGGAGGACCTTTGGTTCGGGTCCCGAGGCTTCCGAGCCCATTTTAGGCCTCAATGTTTTATTTTTGAAAGTTAGGCCTAAAGTTTGCTCTTGGGCGTAGGGCCAACTTTTCGTGCTATCGACCTCCGTCAGAGTTTTTGTCGATTCTGTTGAGTCTGAAATGCCATTTATAATCGAATAGCTCTGCTCATTTGTGTTCGCGGGACTCTGAGTGTGTTTCCGAGGGTCCGTTGGAGTAAGTTTTCTTGTTGGGCATTGCTGTTGGAAGCTGGTGCTGTCATGACATGAACTTGGCCTTCGCGTTCGCGGTGGGAAGCTGCATTTGCATAGACATAGGCCAGCTACCCACTCGGCTTGGCCTTCGCATTCGTGGTGGTTAGCCGCGTTCGCGTAGGCTTGTGCCAACCGCGTTCGCGTAGGCTTGTGCCAACCGCCGGGAAATTGTTCATCGCTAACGCGATGGCTGCCCGCGTTCGCGAAGGCTTAGGCCAGGAGCTATTTAAGTTGGCCATTATATTTTCCAGCCTTGTTTTCTCCACCCTCCACCAATTCTTAAGCTCCAAACTCCCTCTAAATCACTCCCAAATCAGTTCCTTGCCCCAGAAATTGTTGTGCCTCGAAACCCGTGAGTTTCCTCATTAATTGGTAGGTTCACTTCCTCGTCTTTCTTTCCATTGTTTTCTTCTTCATTGGCTTATTCCCACTATTGTTGCAACCCTCCTCAAGCTTGGATTTTGTTGTAGAATCAGTTCGTGGGTGACGTTACTTCCTCGTGGACTCATCCAATTTATAGTTCTTGGCATTATTCTCTTACTTGATAGGTAATTCTTGCCTAATTTTTGATTTTATTCTTGAAATTTCATCTTTAAACCCCAACTTGTGAGGGCTGTTTTGGCGCCTTCTCTTGGCCAATTGTGCTCAATTTTGGAGCATGCCTTCTTGGCATCATTGGGGTCATCGTGCTCTTTTTCATTTTGTGTTTCAGGTTGTGGGCCCCGCAGGCCTGCTTTTGACCCGGATTTAACCCGGCTAAAATTGTAGCAATATGGGTATCGTTAGATTCATTTTAACGTATTATTTATGTTTATGATAGTTTAATTGTCATTCGGGAGATCTCAGAGCGATTCGAGCTTAGACATTGCTGTTCGGGCAGCTTGTCATCGGGAGACAGGTAGGTTACGGTTTAAACTCGCTAGACTTAGCATATATTAGATAAAATTATACTAGCTGGCATCCTTGGGTTGGGTTATTAGTTTGGTATCACAGACCCTGACCGCTTTTCCATGGTTCATCCCATTTCTTTCCTCTGTTGTGTGTAGTATTCTTAGTAGTTGATATTATCACGCTTGTGGTCTTGTGAGGCCTTGTTGACTCTAGAACATAGATGGTGGGATTATTGGGAATGTCCGCATGTCCTGGACATAGAAATATCCTTCTGGCTTGTTTTGCTTGCTTAGTAGCTGTGGAGGCTGTGCAGGGCCGTTAAGTTGATTGTGAGCTGCGGGGTAACTATTTGTGTTTGATCATATCATTCCCATGCACATAAAAAGTATTTTCTACTCGATTTCTCTACGGTTTTTGGCTTCGGGCCCACTATTTATGATTTCCAAACCTTACATGGCCTCGGGGGCCCGTTTTTGGTAAAATGTGTTATGAACGGTTTGGTATCCCTTTTATGGATATTCTTGGGGTAAAAAAAGTTAAAAGAGAGAGAGATGTCTCAGTTTTTGTATCCTATATTTGACTTGGGTGGACCGAGGTGCTAGATAGGTTCCGTTATTTGTAGGTAATGGTTTTTAGACTCGGTAAATCCGTGCAACAGTCTGTTTACTACTGTTTTAGACACGGAGATGCCCGGGCACCCTTGGAGGGATTTTTACTGCATTTATTTCATTGATTTAGACCTGGATAGGATTCAGGCACCCATTCTGAGCATTTGTGACTCGTTGGATCCGGTGGTACTCCAGACGGTATTTTAAGGTTAGAGTATAGTATGTGGTCTACGAGTAAACCTCCATTCACCCTGTCATCCCAGAACAAGTGCTACGAACAAAAGGGTGACCGGGGGTAGGGGTTTACGGTGGAGCAGATGTACTCGGGAGAAGTCCTTCTATGGATCCTGCCTTTACTGGACCTTTGGGGCACCGGAGGGGGTAACATACTTACACTGAGATTGCAAGATCTTGGCATTTCATAGCATATCATTCATCTGTGTGAGGTACCACCCTTGTTTGCTAGTTTTGATTGTACGCTGCAGTAGTATGGGATTCCGGAGTGTTTGTTTTTACGTGTTTGGGTTCCTCGATTGTATGGGCGGCCAGGGGACTATAGGTAGGCTCTTGTTATTTTTTATGGAATTGTTCCCCGTTACTGTTATAAGTATAGAGTTGGATATTGCTAGGTTGTTGGTTCTGGACTTGAAATTGATATGATTAGTTGATTGTTGATTTCTGTTTTCTGAGCATGTCTACCTTTACTCTTCGCCACTTTTCCTTATACTTGAGGTTACCGGTATACCGTCCACTTCTAAAACTTGGTATGTATATCCTGTTATTGCAAGGATCCCAGGTGGGCCTTTTCTTACTTTCACTTATGCCTGTTGTGTATATACTCCACTTGCTAGCCTTGTATATTGTTCTTGTTGTCTTCTCTCTAGGCTAGTTCCTGTGTACTTTTATGTTTATTTCCGTGACTGCTTGTTCCTATTCTATCTATTATTACTCTTTTATCTTATATGTGCCCAGTCGGCCTATGATACCTACTGGGTTCCTTATGCTTCGCATTTGGTACTCACCCTACACACTGCATCTTCTGGTGAAGATCCTAGTGTCGGCCATATCGTTAGCTCATCAAAGACTCGTGCGAGGTGCTATTTTGGACCATCCAGACTGAGGGTGAGCTCTTGGCGATCAAATCTTAGCTTTTTGTTTATCTGTATATTTTGTACTCTATTACTACTCAGAGACAACTTTATATATATTACTTTTGGATCCTTTGTACTCCTTATGTAGATCGGGTTCTTATACACTATGATACCAGGTTTTGGGTTTGGTTTAGCTTCCGCATTGCTATATTATTCCTTTTATCTATTTTCTTCATCTTGTTCCCTTACTTCCGCATATTAGATTGTTCTTCCGGTTATCTTGTTAGACAGTAGCCAATTACTGACCATTCTGGGCTACGGGGGTTGGTTCGCCTACTGGGGGTTGTAGATGCCATCATGACTGAGAAATCAGGTCGTGACACAAAACAAAAATGATAAAGAAAACTTATCCTAAAATGTGACTCTATTTTTGAGTTTTCAAATTTTTCAAAAATAAAACCTACTAAAAATGAAATAAAAACTAAAATAAAAATTAAACTTGAAATAAATATTTAAAGTTAAAATAAGTTAAAACTCGAGAAGGGTCAAAAATCACGTGTCTACAGTTTTCCCCTCTTTAACTGAAAAGACAAAGAGTTTCCAGACAAATAAGTAGACAACGAGATTAGTTTTGACCCGAACTCTATTAGAAAAGAAGAAAAAGATGCGATCGGACCCTGGTTTTGGATAGCCTACATATTTCTAGTTATAAGAGAATCAGGTCACGTGTAGTTCAAGGAGATAGAGTGATAAGTTGGAGAGTCGAGTGAGGTTCCATCGAGTTTCCCATTCATGGTACCTGTTCTTACATCATAATAAAAAAATACAATAAAATAGAAAGAGAAATATAAGATCCTATCTACTCCACATGTCTTGAATCTTTTTTTAGATATTCGCCTTGGATTTTCATTCTTGGATACTTGTTACTTGATCAGTAATTAAAAAGGAACATATGTCTACACTGAGCCACTACATGCATTTGAGCAAAGCTAACTTTTATTTTCTTTGAGCTTGAATATTCTAAAAAGTTGAAACTTTCTTAGAATCAAATTCATGCTTTTCGGAAAAAAATTGCAAGCCATCACAAACAACAGAAAATAAACAAAAAATTTTGCCCCAGTTTGAACTAATTTTTTTTTGTGAGTTATTAGCGCAATTGTTAACTACTTATTACATAATAAAAAATATAACGACGCATATGCAAATAGGGTGTTTGTTCCCTAAAAGCCACTAGGGTATTTATTCCTTAAGGTCAAAATGTAATTCGAGGGCTTGTTTCATAAAATACCACTAGACTGTTTGTTCCCCAAGCTGAAAATGCCATTAAGGTGTTTGTCCCTAAAATACCACTAGGGTATTTGTTCCCTAAAGTCAAAATGCAATTAGTGTGTTTGTTCTCTTTGCTGAAAAAAATAGAGTGTTTGTTCCCTAAGGTTAAAATTAAATTAGAGTGTTTGTTCCCTTTTCTGAAAAAAGATAGGGTATTTGTTTCCTATAAGGTGTTTGTTCCCTAAGGTTAAAATGCAATTAGAGTGTTTGTTCCCTTTGCAGAAAAAAGATAGGATGCTTGTTCCTTAAAATACCACTAGGGTGTTTGTTCCCTAAGGTGAAAATGTCATTAGGGTGTTTGTAATCTTTGCAAAAAAATATATAGGGTGTTTATTCCCTTTACTGAAAAAAAATAAATAAATAGGGTGTTTGTTCTCTAACATACCACTAGGGTTTTCGTTTCCTAAGGTCAAAATGCAAAAATTAATAACATGATTGCATGTCAAAATTAGAAGAGAAGGTGAAGAACTGAGAAACTTTCCTTTCATGGTATTCTTCCATTGCAAACGATTTCCTTTTATTGTATTGCACCTTTTTCGACAAATAAAGATTTATTATTTTTAAGAAAGGTGATTGATTCGTGACCTTTGCTTCCTGGTGACTTGACTTTCTGAAATCTCAAAATAATCACTTTCTTTTGAGAAACTTGTTTGAAGGAAATCACAATTGACTTTGTGCCTTTATCCATGATTTGCACATCTAATAGTCTCTATTCAGCGCCACATGAATTCATGACCAATTTGTGGTATTCTTTTACCTTTTTCAAATTAAGTGCACTGACAAACGTGTCTGTGGAGATCCTTGACATTGTATGTATCCTTATATCTTGTCAACTATAACAGATCTTTGTGCATGTTGTACCTTGATTCATGTCATTTTTTATGCATAGGCTAAAATGTGCTTTGTAAAATTGAAAATTTGGTAGCAAATTTTGAAATAATTTCTTGATTGTTTTAACAAAGACTGACTCAAAGAAATCAAACAAACAACATTATACAAAATGAAAAATAAAGATATTTAACAAGAGATGACCCTTTCGGGAACGAAAGGAAAGAACAGGCTTCTTTGAATGTTGTAGCCATCCTTAATAATCATGATATGTATTTGAATCAGACGGCCTGAATTTGTCCAACCAATTAAAATTTTAGTCTTTTCAAACTTTCAGGCTTTAAAGTTGAGCTTCTATTTTCCAACTTGTGCATTAAAATCCACGTCTCACATTCGGTTAGTGGTGCCTCAAAGGTTTTTCACCAACCAACCTTTCTCATTTTTATTTTTCTCTCAACTCACTATTGTCTTACATCGCCCGTGTAGATTTTCATCAATAAGACTCTTATTTTCATCTTTCTCTAAACTCACTATCGTCTTACAGTACCTATGAGTATTTTCACCAATAAAACTCTCTCATATTTTATTTTTCTCATCTTTCTCCTTTACGTTGATGAAGGGAAGCAATACTCATAGTGCAAAAATCACATAATCTTAGTATGTTTAACCTTGACAATCTCAAAAATTGATCAGAAGGTCTTTTTTGGTTGTAACATGGCTTTTGGATAGGGTTAGAAAGAAAGGATTGCATGAAGGCTCAAAGATAACATTAAAATGATAGTGTTAAGACTTACAATTTTTGGAATCGACTCTTTTTGCAAAAAAAAGGCCAAAACAAACTCATAGGCAGTAGCAAGATGATAAAAATAACACAATAATATCATATAATCATAGGTGACCTCAATACAATCATAACATGCCCTTCTAGGCTGCTAAGTGAGGAATAGTGTGCTGTTGATAGCAGCTATATCATATTGTAGGGAAAAACATAATAGTATAAGGCCACTAGTCAAATAACAACGTTACACAGGCTATACAAGATTTGGCCTTAAAGGTCATGCTAGAAAGTGAAAAGGAAGCCTTAACATAATTTTCAACTAAAGCCCCAGAGGTGTTGCTATGAATCTTGACCAACCAAATGTAATGCAACAAATGTGAGAATAAACAAGGTTGCAAGAACGAGCCATAACCAATCGATAAGGCATCAATGTCACACTCGCGACCAGCCAAGTCCAAATAATAAAATTAGGCTGCTAACAATAATAAACAGCAGCTAACTCTAACAATAACATGCTAACCACATCTCGAAGGAGTGACAAGCTCTTGAGGCACTATTTCAAGGTGTACTTCACGTTGTTCAATCAAATAACTATCATATGCGAATCCAATAAGAATCACACAAACTTCCCAATTCCTCCATCACCTTACCACCAATACTACACAACAATAATAACTAAACATAATAAGATAAAGGGGTTGTCCAAAGCCACGATATCCAAAAAACCACTTTGTGGTTCGAAAAGCTGTAAAAATGATACTAGAACATGTAATTATGAAGGATGATCGTAGGGGGAACTTTTCCTTGACAAAGGGAACTGAATTCCAAATCTAAACAAGCTTCCTCCTTACAGTAACAACAAACGGATCCAAATTCAACAAGAGACTTCTACAAGTCATAGTTAACTAAAGCCTTTCATAACTAGAAGCATAGAATCTCGATTTAACAAATAGATAAATGCACGGAATTCATATGTTGCTAATATACTCCATAGCTACTACCGAATACTTAGAACACACCTGCTAGCTCACTGACACAACACCCATGGAGATACACCATGAAATTGATGGGAAAATTATACAATAATGACGAGCTCGCTACGTAGAGCAACTTCCGTTAAACATCCAAATTGAAAGCATCAAGGTCCATGGAGTATTTAAGGGCTTTTCCTCTGATTTTCAATTGTTTTTGGGTTAAATATGTAAGTTAAAATGAAGAGAAATCAGCTTATATAAAGCTAAACCGACTTGGGTCTAGAGGCCCCATCTTGACGTGCCTGCTTATGCAATCTTATAAAAACGTGAATATCTCTCTATTATGAAGTCGTATAAATAAGAAGTTTAGTGCATTGGAAACTAGACTCGTAGACCTTTGATTTGGTGGATTGGGGGCCTTCTAAATTTTCATATATTAGTATATACTCTTTGAGACATTTCACCCAAATTTTCATAGAATTTCTTAACAGAATTTAAAATAACTTTCCCCGACTTTTATTTTGAAACTTGCTTGATTTCAAAATTTAACATACGAATATTGTAAAATTTAAATACTTTATAACACATCCTTCCTACATATTAATAACTCTTAGTCTTACCCCAAAAGTACGAGTTAATCCAATGTTCGAATGGACGGGGGGTGTTAAATCCTCCCCCCTAGGGACATTCGTCCTCAAATGAAAATAATGTACATGACATCACAAGAACTTATAAAATACCAAAGTAATGTACCTCAAGTACTAAAATGTAGGTCTACTATATATCTATTCTGAACATCATCTGGAGGAGTGAACAAGTGGGGATATCTCAATTTCATGCCCTTTTCGGCTTTCCACATCATCTCCTTGATATTTTAGTTCCTCTATAACACTTTCACTGATGCTATATCCATTTTCTATTATCTCTTAATCTGGAGGTCTATTATTGATGCAGTGACTTCTTCATAAGATAGTTCCTCTGAAATCTAAACATCTATTGTCGATACTATATGTGTTGGATCTCGGATACACTTTTGTAACATAGAATCATGAAAGACTGGGTGCACTGCCTCTAATTCTGGAGGAAACTCTAGCTGGAAAGCAACTCTGTATATAAAGGGATTAGCTTTCCCCTTCCTACCAAATTGCATAACTCCTTTCATTGGTAAAATAATAAGAAAGACCCAATTGTTAATATTGAACTCTAAGTCCCATTGCCTAACATCTAAATATGATTTCTGGCGGCTTTGAGCTATCAACGACTGCTCTCTGATCAGTTTAACCTTTTGCACGACCTGTTGTATTATGTCAAGTCCAAGAAACCCTAACTCACAAACCTCAAACCAACTAAGAAGGGATTGACATTTTTTGCCCACATAAAGTCTTGTATGGTGCCATACCAATGCTTGAATGACTACTATTATAATAACCAAATTTAATAAGTTGTAAGTGATCATTATAAGACCCTCTGAAATCTAGCACACATGCTCGTAATATATCTTTGAGCATCTAGATCATATGTTTAACTTGGCGATCGGACTAAGAATGAAAAGTTGAACTAAGCTTAAACTAAGTCCGCAAACCCTTCTAGAAGGATCTTTAGAAATGTTGTAAACCATGCCCCTCTATCTGAAATAACTGATATTGGGACACCATGATGTTTGACTATTTTTCTAATGTACAGTCAGACATACTCTTCAACTTAGAATGTGGCCTTGACTTGCACAAAATTGGCTAATTTGATCAACCTTTCAACAATCACCCAAATAGAATCAAACTTACATCGCGAACAAGGTAAACTTGTGAAAAAATCAATATTTACTACCTTCTACTTCCACAAAGGAATAACTATCTTCTAAGTCAGCCCACTAGGTTTTTGACACTTGACCTCTACCTGCTGACTATTTAGGTAGTATGCCATCAAATTAGCTATGTCTCTCTTCATCCCAAACACCAATAAATCTCCTTAATATCATAATATATTTTTGTGGGTCCTTGGTGAATAGAGTAACAAGAATGGTGTTCCTCTTCCATAACCTATTTCCAAAGCCTTGCAACATCTGAAACACATAAATGATCTTTGAATATGAAGATTCCATCTCCTGCAATATCCAAGGCTAAAGACTCCCATTGCTGAGCCTTTCCTCTGAACTGCTCTAAGCTGGGATCCTTATATTGTCATGCTTTCACCTCCACAACTAGAGATGATATGGTTGTTTCCTGATCTATGACAACAACATCATCATATTCTAATAATCTAAGCACCAAACTAGCTAGCTTATGGAGCTGTCAAAACATCTCTTGCTTCTCCGCTATGATAACGCTCAAATCATGCTCTCCAATTCGGAGTTCACAGCGATCGCGTAGTCAAAACAAAATTTATAAAATCCCAACGGATATGGGGGTCGTACCCAAGGGAACTATGTAGTCGCAATCGAGCTAATAAATAATCTAAGCAACTTATTAAAGTTCAAATAACAAAAAGGGAAAAGATATCAAAAATAGGGGTTTTAGACTAAAACTAGAAGATAAAGAAAAACCAAATAAAAGATAGAGTGATCAATGGATTTCACCTTGCTTTCACCAAGCAAGGATAACAAGGGAGAATTGGGAGTGGGAATTCAATTCACAAGACTTGCACCCAGTTGACATCTAGGTAGTCTAGGTAAAGGTATGCCCAACTGTCTCTCGACCAATCGAGCATATATCTCGTGTGTTTTCTCTTGACTAACATGAGTAAGCAATAAACCAGCCAAATAACTTGGGAAGGTCGTCCTATCTCTAGCTCGGATACTTAAATAGGAGATTCCGCGATTGGAGCTATGTCTAGCCTCCAATCTAAGTGGATTCCCAAGTACTCCTAGTGAATCTCCCCGAATTCGAGAATTTCTCTCTCGAGCAAAAAAACCAAATTAGAAAGCTAAGTCAATGTTTGCAACCATTGACTATAAATTCAAGCAATGGAGGATTCAATAGACCCGAATAATCAAACAAGAACAAAATCTATATATGAATTCAATAACCCAACAAGTATTATCTCTAATACAAACCCAAAATCTCAAGTCAACAATATACCAATAAAATAACAATTAAGAACAAGAGTTGAAGAATGTAAACTAAAGATTTTACAATAAAGAGCATCCAAATCTTCACTCCTATGATGTTGGTTGATGAACTTGCTCTGCAAGCTTGCCAAAAGTTCCAAGGATTAGCCAAAGATATGATCCCAATCGGCTGGGAAGAGTTTTATGTGAATTGGGGTTTCCAAAAATAGGAATTTCCAAATCTACCCTGCAGATGATGAAACCTTCATAGCGATCACGTTCGTGACCTTCGCGATCCCGAGGATCTGACATTTACTTCCACGCAGTCGCATGGATTCACTTTGCGGTCTCGTAGGTTTAGTTCTGACCATGTGTATCGTGGTCGCGTGGCTCCACGATCGCGATCGCGATGAGCAATATTATACCAGTGATCAGCAGTTCCTTTTAGCTCCATTTTGACTTGTTTTCACTCTAATCTTTCTCGAACACTTCTAAAGCACATAAACCTGTAAAATAGAAGAAATTCGTGTCAAATTGCACTTTTTATCCACTTTATATTACCAAAGGTATAAGATTAGAAGCTGAATAAGTAGGTAGAATACCAACTTATCAAACCCCCAAACTTGAACTATTGCTTATCCTCAAGTAACTTAAAAGTTCTAACTCAAGAGGCATACAACACAAGTGCAAATGACAATACCACAAGCCAAGTAATCCCATTTCAAGCACCAAGCATGGCTTCGGTTGGTACTAAAGATTAGTCAGCCACATGATAATTTACTCTAAGCATTCCCCTCATTTCAAAATAGAATTCAATGATGCGATGGAACACTTAGAACAATCAAGTGATAACAACCAATCCTCGTGATGTAACTCAAATTACTAGCTTACCAAAACATGCTCATTTGACCCATTTTTGGAGTTTATCAATGTCACCAACTATCCTAATTCACATGCCCTCACAAGAACGAAAGTCCGAAAAACACATTATGTACAAAGAACAATCACAAGGGACAAACACAAACACTCACACTCACAAAGAAATTCAAGTGCACACATGTCGAACCATAGACTTGCCTTTCATGTAGATCGCCACTAATGTAGGGTAGCCAAGCTCGGAATCACCAAAGACTTACTGTTTATGATGTTGGCTAGGGTTAAGGTGATGATATCATTTGTTCAAGTGACTACACCTCCCTAATGCTTTTTTCTCTCATTTCGAACACCGCTCACATTTTCAATTTCAACTTCACCTTATTTCTCCCTCACACAACCCAAGATTCTCCTTTTTAACCCATAATCATTCAACTCCTTATATGACCTTCACTGGGTAGCACCTATTTTTCCTTTTCATTTTTCTCATTGGATTGATCTTTTGGAGAAATTTTCAATTTGGAATCAAGGTGCTACCTTGCATTTGAAGTGCACTTCTTTTCTTCTCCTCATTTAATCACATGCACCCCCAAACTTAGGCATTTGCCTATGTTATATTTCGTTTCCCTCCCATACTTAGGCTTTTAGCCTGCTTTTAATTTTCAAGCTATTAGGGAGGATGGGTGCCAAAATAAAGGTTCCAAAAAGGTCAAGGTGTTACAAGGTGCCAAAGGATGGTCAGAAGCTCAAAGGGGTTCACTAGGATTTGATGTCATTGGGAAGTCATTTGGGAGAAGTGGCTATCAAAAAGGGCCTAAGGTCATCTTCCAAGTTCGGTTACACCTAGAATTTCGCCTTGAATCACATTCGGCACAAGTTCTAGACGACACACATGCACAAGAATTATTCAACTAAACCTCACCACAAATGGCATGCGAATCATTCAAGAAGGATCAATTTTTAACTTCCTAAACAAGAACAAAGATGAGCTATTCTACATTATCACCACTAATGAGTCAATAGTCAAAAAAAGATTAAAAGAGTTGTCACAAAATCACTCTTCGCCATGCATGTTTCACAAAACTATTTGGAAGGGTATGCCTATTTCACTTAGCATGCAGGACTACTTCATTGGTAACAAACAAGTCAATTTGCAACCAAAACCTCAAAAGATGATGATTTGCCCTTAAGAATGTCGTCACTCAGTCTATCATTAGGCCAATTCATCTATCTAAATCATCATGGCTACACAAGGTGACTCAACACAACACCAACAATCTTTGGGTTCATGCGATTCGCATAAGGCGAAGTGTGTGTCACACGTGCAACGCACAGGCCAGTCAGTAGGCATGTGCGAAGCTCATGCGGTTCTTACATTGGTTTGTGCGGTTCAATATCCTCTAGCTCAGGCAAGTTCCATCTAGCCTAACGGGTACTCACACTTCCTCTGGCCCACAACAACCACATCTCAACTACCGAATAATTAAAGAAGCTAAAAAAGTAAAGAAAACTAAAATGCTAGACCATCAACTTCTTCCACAATAACACCAAAGCCCGATAGGGGCATAAAACCAAACACAACAAGCCTGACAAAGGCACCTTAATGAGAAGGGTTGGTGTTTATACCTGATGAGTTGCAATTAGCAACCCAATGGAAGAACTGGCACTCTTCCAGGTGTGAAAAGCTTATTTTTCAGAGATATTTTTGGTGCTTCTCAACACTTGGTTCCTCTTCTCATTTCCATGGGCACCTAGAAAACATCAAAAAGAAACAAATAGTGAAGTAAAGCATAAAAATGATGGGTTGCCTCCCATCAAGCGCACAATTTAATGTCGCGGCGCGATGCCAGCTACCTCACCCTCGAGATTTCCACTTGGAAGATTTGAACCTTCGACCCAGACATGAATTGAATTTTTAGTGGCACTCCCGGGGTGAAGGTTTGAGCATGAGAAGGCCATTCTCTTGATTCCGCATATCATACTTTTTAGCCTTCAAGTGAGGAAGGACGCTTTGTCTTTGTTCCATGGCAAACTCAAAATTGGATAGACCTTCATCCACCCTCTTTCCAAGGTCATCCAAAAGCTTGATTACTTTGACTTTCGTCCATTGAATCAAACTTATGGTCGAACAAAGGTTGAAGTTGGATTTGGGCGTCTCCACTTTCAAGCTTGCCTCATTCATAACATCCTCACTTAGAGATGCTATGACATCATGACCCACAAATGTGGTGGTTGGTTGCAACACCACCTTCAATTTATGATCCTCCCTTGTGTTTTACTCTTCTTTCGCCCTTGCGTCCATAAAGCATTACTTTATAGATTGCACACCCTTCTCTTGGGTTTCTAACGATGCCAACAGGGTTTGGAGCTTACCGTATATGCCTTATTCATTTGTGAATTCATGGTCTATGTCAAGGTCACAAGAACCACTAGCAACATTGTTTGCACAAGAAGGGGGAGGGGGACGCTCATTATTGGGCAATCGCTCCAATGTCCATCATGACCACCACACAAATAGAAATTGTGCCTGTCATATGAATGAGAAGGAGAAACCTTCCTCTCCCTGGGCCAATTCTACACCTTCGTCCAAGGTGGGGTCCTCCACAATAAAAACAATAGTCAGGAATAGATATTGGAATGCAACCATCACCATTTCTTAAATTCAAATAAGCCATGATGCCATAAACAAACTAAAACTAAACGAAAGAAAAACAATTATTCACAAAAATTGAACTAGAATAAGTAAACTCAAATTCTAAACTAACTCAATACGCCAAATTGCCCGACAATGGTGCCATTTTTGATAACTCTCAAATTGTCCTCTAAAATTAGGAGGTCACGGTGATCGCGTAGCCAAAACAAAATTTATAAACTCCCAACTGATGTCAGGGTCGTACCCAAGGGAACAATGTAGTCGTGATCGAGCTAATAAAGAATCTAAGCAACTTATTGAAGTTCAAATAACAAAAAGGGAAAAGATATCAAAAAGGGAGGGTTTAGACTAAAACTAAAAGATAAAGAAAAACCAAATAAAAGATAGAGTGATCAATGGCTTTCACCTTGCTTTCACCAAGAAAGGATAACAAGGGAGAATTGGGAGTGGGAATTCAATTCACAAGACTTACACCCAGTTGACACCTAGTAGTCTTGGCTAAAGGTATGCCTAACTATCTCTCGACCAATCGAGCATATATCTCGTGTGTTTTCCCTCGAAGTAACAAGAGTAAGCAATAAACCAGCCAAATAACTTGGGGAGGTTGTCATATCTCTAGCTTGGACCATTAAATGGGCGATTCTGCAATTAGAGCTATGTCTAGCCTCCAATCTAAGTGGATTCCCAAGTATCCACTAGTGAATCTCCCTGAATTCGAGAATTTCTCTCTCAAGAAAAAACCCAAATTAGAAAGCTAAGTCAATGTTTGCAACCATTGACTATAAATTCAAGCAATGGAGGATTCAATAGACCCAAATAATCAAACAAGAATAAAATCTATATATGAATTCAATAACCCAACAAGTATTATCTCTAATACAAACCCAAAATCTCAAGTCAACAATACACCAATAAAATAGCAATTAAGAACAAGAGTTGAAGAATGAAAACTAAAGATTCTACAATAAATAGCATCCAAATCTTCACTCCTATAGTGTTGGTTGATGAACTTGCTCTCCAAGCTTGCCAAAAGTTCCAAGGATTAGCCAAAGATATGTTCCTAATTGGCTGGGAAGAGTTTTATGTGAATTGGGGTTTCCAAAAATGGGAATTTCCAAATCTGCCCCGCAGTTGATGAAACCTTCATCGTGATCGCGTGCGTGACCTTCGCGATCGCGAGGCTCTGAAATTTCCTTCCACGTGTTCCCGTGGATTCACTTCGCGGTCGCGTAGGTTTAGCTCTGACCTTGTTCATCGCGGTCGCATGGCTCCACGATTACTATCACGATGAGCAATATTGTGCCAATGATCAACAGTTCCTTTTAGCTCCATTTTGACTTGTTTTCACTCCAATCTTTCCTGAACACTTCTAAAGCACATAAACCTATAAAATAGAAGAAATTCGTGTAAAATTGCACTTTTTATTCACTTTATACTAGCAAAGGTATAAGATTAGAAGCTAAATAATTAGGTAGAATACAAACTTATCATAGACTAAAAAATTATGAACAAAAGACTCAACTACAAGGCTCATCTCAAATTGTATCACCATACCTTCAAGGCAAGTGCTCATTTCAAAACATCACAGAAAAGGATTTCATTTCTTATTCAAAAGCAAGGGATTTGTTATTCAAAACAAGATTATCAAGCTTCTCAAGTCATTGGCATGGACCTTCAAGGTTTGCCTCGAGATTCACAACACAACTTGTCTCATTCATTCCTCTCAATTGAAATAGAGACTTTATTTTTTTATTCAAGTGTATGATGCCACTCACCAAAAGAGAGAATCTCACTTGCACTCATGTAATTAAAATTAAAAGGATTGTAAGAGAACCAAAAAGACTCTCACTCTCAAAGAAGTTCAAGTTTACACATATTGAACCATAGGCTTGCGGGCTAAGATATTAGCTACGATTAAGGTGAGGATTATATTTATCTCAAGTGACTAAACCTCCCTAATGCTCTTTGTGATTATTCCAAAGACCGATCATATTTTTGAACATTAACTTCACCTTATTTCTCCCTCTCACAACCCAAGTTTCCCTTCAACTTAATCATTCAACGGCCTTTTATTACCTTCACTTGGTAGCACCAATTTCTTCCTTTCTTTTCATTTTGCTCATTTCATTGGACATTTCAAAAAAAAATCATCTTAGGCATAAGGTGCTACCTTGCATTGAACTGAATCATTTTTCTTCACCATATTTTGTACATACACCCCCAAACTTAGGCCTTTGCCTATCTTATCATTTCAATTCCCCCTCCCCCCCACAAACATAGGCTTTTAGCCTATATTTTACTTTCTTGCCATTAGGGAGGATGGGTGCAAAAATAAAGGGTCAAAAAGGGTTAAGGTGTCTAACAAGGTGCCAAAGAAAGGTCACAATCTCAAAGGGGTTTATGAGGGTCAATGTCAAGGCAGTCAATTTAGGTAAAGTGGCTATTCAAAAAGGGCCTAAGGTCATCTTCCAAGCTCGGTGATGCCCAGGATTTTGCCTTGAATCACATTCGGTCCAAGTTTTAGACAACACATATACACAAAAATAAAGTATAACCTTAGCACACAAGGCATCACAACACAAGAACTGCACAATTTGTCTCAAAATCAATTAGGACAAATGACTTTTGACAAGCTATTTCGAGTTCTTTTACACACTCATTTGTGAATCAAGCCAAATAGGGAATGTGCAAGTCATGACAAGAGAATGCTTTTAACAAAAATCATTTTCCCTCTTTCCTTCAATTTGCAAAAATTCTTGCAATGATTTTTTTGGTGGGCTATTTTGAAATAAGCAAAACACAGACTCAGTTTAACAGTAAGACTTGGTATATTCCTTTAAGAAAGTCTCCTCTCAATCTATTATAGGAAAACACCAACCCAGTTTGACACAAAAATAAACAAAATAAAATAATTGGTCCTTGGGAGAGAACTGTGGTACGAAGAAAACCCTTGAAGTTTATTTGACTAAGCTACTATTAACCAGGCAAAAGTGAGATAAAGAATGCAAGACAATATTTCGCTAATTAAAACACATTCCGCAAGGAGGACTCAACACCTCCAAACATAAAAGGAACATTGTCCTCAATGAAATAAGTGCTAGGTGAGGTGTACTCCTTGGAGTGATGTGCGATGTGTAGAGTAGCAAGGGCAAAACTCCCAGACCGTCGCATGGTGCAAAAAGAAATAATGGAGAAGTTTCTAGTGATCTATCTATCTACATGCAAAGTGATGTGCGATGTGCAGAATGTCAAGGGTGACGTGCCTTAACCATCACATATCACCCTGAAAAATAGGTGGAATGCCAGTGATCTGGGTGCAAATGCAAAATGGATTACATTTTGTATAATGGAAGATGCAATTCGCACATCAGTCCATATGTTTGGTTCTAAGACCTTGTCGAGTTGCTAGTGATCTACCTCTCCATATGCAAAGGACGATACGATATGCATAATATGGAATGTGATTCACATGTCCTTCACATGAGGACTTGAATGTTGGAGGTGAAACTATTTCTATGGGCGATATGGCATGCGAGGCGCACGTCGTCAAGTGTGTTTCACCTATTTCCTTTAGCAGAAGTAGTTTGATACCTTCAAAACATTCCAACCTTCTTAACTCATCTCCTACCTACAAAAATCACAAATACAACAACAAAATAACAAAAAGAGAAAAAAATACCAAAATGAAAGTGGATTCTTGGGTTGCCTCCCAAGAAGCACTTGGTTTAACATCACAGCTCCATGATGGTACCTCTCAATGATGGTTCATCGAGGTAAGTCATCCTATAAGCATTACATCTTCTGAGATACCCAAATATTATTTGAGTCATTGCACATTGACTTTAAATGTTGAGCCATTTTCACCTTTCAACTCAATTGCTCCATTTGCAAAAACTTGAGATACCTTGAAGGGGCCAGACCATTTTGACTTTAGTTTACCTGATAAAACCCAAAGTCTAGAGATGAATAAAAGCACCCAATAACTAGGAGAGAATTCTTAATTTAGAACTTGTTGATCATGGTAATGCTTCATTCGAGCTTTGTAGAGTGAGAAATTCTAATAGGCTCACATCTGAAATGCATCTATCTCATTGAGATTTTAAACCCTAGCATGAGCAACTTTTTTGCAATTTAGGTTTAGCCATTTTAAACCCACGTGGCTTTATGTTCTAACTCCACAGGAAGATGGCATGCTTTTTCAAAAACCATTTGGTACAGATACATACTGATAGTAGTTTTGTATGCAGTCTTGTAGGCCTATAATGCATCATCCAATTTCCGTGGCTAGTCTGTTCTATTGGCATTCACTATTTTTGTGAGAATAGACTTGATCTCCCTATTGAATACTTCCACTTGGCTACTTGTTTGTGGGTGGCAAGGAGTGATTACCTTATGCTTGACTCCACATTTCTCAAGTAGATCACTAAACAACCGGTTGCAAAAGTGGGATGCTCCATCACTAATAATGGTATAAGGGGTTCCAAAATGAGAGAATATGTGCTTCTTGAGAAATGCCATAACACTTTTCCCCTCATTGTTCAGTAAGGCCACCACTTCTACCTATTTGGATACGTAGTCTATAGCAACGAGGATGTAAGTGTTTCAAAAAGAGTTTACGAATGGCCCCATGAAGTCTATTCCCCACACACCAAATAATTCAACTTCTAAGATTGGTGTCAATACTTCCCCCTCACGTTGGAATTGGTCACATTATTTCATTAGATCATGCACATCTTGGTAGAGAGTCGGCCAATAGAATCCACTTTGCAACACTTTTGAGACCCTTCGCATGACACCATGGTGGCCACCAACCAGTGAAGAATGGAAAGCTTCCAAAATGGGCATCATATTTACTTTGGGAATGTACCTTTGAATCATACCATCAACGCAAACCCGAAAAAGATAGGGTTCATACCAATAGAACCTCTCAAGCATGTTTTTGACCCTGGAGTTGTCATTCTCTAGATTCCAACCTTGATTCCCATACTCTTGTCTCCCAGGACTTTGATTTACATTTTAAAATGGGCATCATTTTAATAGATGATACTTCACCATCTTCACAAGAATAATACCCATCATCTACTAACTCTACAACTCCGATGATGCCAATAGCGCTAACACGCTCAAGTGTTTTACTTAACACGTGCTTAGTCATGAATTCAAGGAGAGTTTTGATGGTTGTTGAAGACGTTCAAAAAAACTCTTCCATAGCAGGTGGTAACAATTATCGTACAAAAAAAATAAATATACCCAACAGATGTTGGGGTCATATCCACGGGCAATGTAGTGATGATTTGCATAGAAATTGTCGAGTAATAATCACTAAGCTGAGTCAACGTTCAAGCAATTTAAAAGTAAAAATTGTGGGGAAAAGGAATGGGAATTAACTAAATCATGATTTCCATAAAAGAGTAATGTAAACAATACTTGTTTATCAATGAGATGGAAGACTAGGGTTATGCTTCAGATGGGATTCTACAATGGGTTAGAGGACTTGATTAATTATGCAAACTCTTGATAAACAGAACGGGTAGCATTGGTTTGAGTTATACTTTATGGTCTCTCGACCCTCCAAATATATATACTATATTCTTTGCTCAAGCACTATAGCATTACCTTAAACCAACCAAGTCAATACTTAGGGAATCACACTATTTCTAGCTTAGATTCTTAGATGGGTATTTCCTTCGATTGGGCTATTTCTAGCCTCAATCAAAGGTGGAAATCCCAAATTCCCACTATTGAATTCCTATCCGAATTATGAACTCCTCTTTCAAGAAAGAACACAATTATATAAAGTCAATCAATGTTTGCAACCATCAATTTTATAATTAATTCATGAAGAATTCAATAGACCCATACTAATTCATCAATAATAAACACAATTAATCAATACCCACACCTAAATTCAAATACCCATCATGCACATGTCCTTAGACAAGGAAATTAGCTGCTCATATTAAGGAAATAAGAAGATATACCAAATGGGTTGTCCATAATTCCATTCATATTCAAGCTAAACTCCAAATCCAAGCTTAAATCCTTAAAAAATGGTGATTCTAATTAGAGAAGATGAAGAGAGAAGAGTGTACTCTCAATATCTTCCTTGGGGAAAGTATAAACTAGAATTCTATATCAGGTACATACCCCAAAATGGGTATTAGAAGCTTCCAAATATGTCACTTGGCTTTGGACAAAAATATCCCTCGGGGCTGGTACGACGTGATGTGAGATTACACCAGCCTTTTTGCATGTTGCATGCTAATTTTTTCTCTAATCAGTGATGTCAGTTGTTCTTGTGGTGATGTGAAAAGAAGTGCAATCCACATGCCGCATTGTGAGGCTCGCATGGAGGTCGCACCTCTTGTCAGATTCTTCCTCTTTTTTGATCACCTTCACACTTCAACACTTTTTGAGGTCTTTGGGTTGAATTCCTTTGCTTTCTATTTTTGACAAAGTGTACCTACATTTTCATCAATAAGGGTAATAAGTACCTCTAATTCTCATCAAAACATGGCAATAATTCATGAATCAAGGCTCAATAAATTAGTAGATTACACACTTATCAAACCTCCAAACTTGAACTATTGCTTGTTCTCAACCAAGATACTCACAAGGTAAGGACTTAATTAGGTTCTAAAACAAAAAGGGTGCACACAAGATTAATCTATACTCTAAAAACTAAGGAAATTACAAATAAAAAGACTCACAAAAAGACTCAACTACAATGCTCATATCAATTGGTACCACCATATTCTCAAGGCAAGTGCTTATTCCAAAATTTTTATCAAAAGGACTTCATTTCTCATTCAAAGGGAAGGGAATTTGTCATTCAAAATAAGATATTCAAGCTTCTAAAGTTATTGGCATTGACCTTCAAGGTTTGCCTCAAGATTCGCCACACAAATTGTCTCATTCATTCATCTCAATTTAGATAGAGACTTCATCATTCATATCAAGTGTGCGATTCCATTCACCACAAGTGAGAATCCCATTCATAGTCATACAATTCATAATAAAAAAGGATTATTAGAGAACCAAAGAGACTCTCACTCTCTCAAAGAAGTTTCAATGCACATGCATTGAACCATAGGCTTTCCCTTCATGTAATTCTCCACTAATGTAGAGTTACCAAGTTCAGAATCATTAAGGACTTGCGGGCAACAATGTAGTCTAGGGTTAAGGTAAGGATTAAGTTTGGCTCAAGTGACTAAACCTCTCTAATGCTCCTTGTGATCATTCAAAACACCAATCACATTTTAAAACATTAACTTCACCTTATTTCTCCCTCTCACAACCCAAATTTTTCCTTCATCTTGATCATTCAACATACTTTTATCACCTTCACAGTGTAGCGCCAATTCCTTCCTTTCTTCTCAATTTGCTCATTTCATTAGACATTTGGAAGCAATTTTCATTTTAGGCATATGGTGCTACCTTGTATTGAAATTCATCCCTTTTCTTCTCCACATTAGTACATACACCCCCAAAGTTATGCGTTTGCATATGTTACCATTTCAATTCCCCTCCAAACTTAGGCTTTTAGCCTACATTTCACTTTTGAGCCATTAGGGAGGATGGGTGCAAAAAATAAAGGTCAAAAAAGTGTCAAGGTATCTAACAAGGTGCCAAAGAAAGGTTACAAGCTCAAATGGGCTTACTAATATCAATGCCAAGGGAAGTCAATTTGGGTGAAGTGGCTATTAAAAAAGGGCCTAAGTTCATCTTCCAAGCTTGGTTACATCTAGGATTTTGCCTTGAATCACATTTGAAGCAAGTTCTAGACAACACATATACACAAGAATAAAGTATAACCTTACCATACAAGGCATCACAATACACGAATTTCACAATTAGTCTCGCAATCAATTGGGACAAATGACTTTTGCCAAGCTATTCCGAGTTCTTTTACACACTCATTTATAAATTGATTCAGCTAAATGGGGAATGTGAAAGTCATGATAAGAGAATGCGTTACTCAAAATCATTTTCTCTCTTTTCTTCAATTTACCAAAATCTTCTTGCCAAGATTTTTTTTTTGATGGTTCCATTTTGAGACAAGAAAAACACAGACTTAATTTGAAACTAAAACTTGGTATTTCAATTAAGAACGTCGCATCTCAATCTATCATAGAAAAACACCAACCTGGTTTGATACAAAAAAAAATTGCTCCTTGGAAAAAAATCATGGTATGAAGAAAACTCTTGGAGTTTATTCACTAATCTACAATTAACAAGGCGAACAAAATTAAAGCCATGCAAGACAATACTTTGCCAAATAAAACACATTCCACACGGAGGTCTCAACACCCCCAAACTTAAATGGAACATTGTTCCCAATGAAACAAATGTTAGATCAGGATTACTCTCTGGAGTGGCGTGCGACACGCACAAGGGTAGGGGCAAAATGCCCTATCCTTCGCATGTGTGGATGAAAATTAAAGTGTAGCTAGTGATTTCCCTGCCGACTTATTAAATGTGATGTGACATGCAGAAGGGAAGGGAGAAATGCCCTAGACATCGCATGTCATGATGAAAAATAGGATGAATGCTAGTGATCTATTTAAATGTGTGAACCACAGTGCGACGCACATAACGACATGTGCGATTCACACACCAGGTTGCATGCTTGGTCCCAAAACTTTATCGAGATTTTCAGTTATCTGCCTCTTCACATGCAAATGGTGATGCAATATGCACATCATGGTGTGTATTCACATGACCTATCGCACATAGTTTGAAAGTTGGATTGAGGATCTGTTACGATGGGCAATAGTTATGCGAAGTGCACTTCTCCATGTGCGTTTTGCCTGATACATGCACCAAAATACCATGATGTCATACAAACATTCCAAATTCCAACCCTCTTAGCTTTTTTCCTACCTACACACTTTAATAAAAAAAATACAACAAAAGTAATACAAAGTGAAAAAATATTGAAATAAAGGTGGATGCTTGGATTGCCTCCCAAGAAGTGCTTGCTTTAACATCACGACTCGATGATGATACCTCTCAATCATGGTTCATTTACGTAAGTCACTTCTAGGAGTGGGACATCTTCTGTAATACCCAAATACTACTTAACTCATTACCTATTGACTTTAATTGTTGAGCCATTTTTGGCTTCCAACTCAATTGCTCCATTTGGAAAAACTTGAGATACCACAAAGGGGATAGACCATTTTGAATTTAGCTTACTCGGGAAAAGCTAGAGCCTAGAATTGAACAAGAGCACCCAATCGCCGGGAGAGAATTCTTGCTTTAAGATTCATTGATCATGGTAATGCTTCATTTGGGATTTGTAGAGTGAGGCATTCTCATATGCTTGCATCCAAAACACATCTATCTCATTGAGACCTTTAACCCTAGCATGAGCAACTTTTTCCCAATTCAAATTCAGCATATTCAAAGTCTATATTGCTTTATGTTCTAATTTCACCGGAAGATGACAAGCTTTTCTGAAAACCATTTTGTAGGGAGACAAATAAATAGGAGTTTTGTATGCTGTCTTGTAGGCCCACAATGCATCCTAAATTTTTTGTGCCCAATTCGTTCTATTGGCATTCACCATTTTTGTGAGAATGGATTGATCTCCCTATTATATACTTCAACTTGGCCACTTGTTTGTGCATGGTAAAGAGTGGTGACTTTGTGCTTGACTCCATATTTCTCAATTAAAGCACTAAGCAATCGGTTGCAAAAGTGGGATCCTCCATCACCAATAATGGCACGAGGGGTGCCAAAATTAGAAAATATGTGCTTTTTGAATGAAATCGTGACACTCTTTCCCTCATTATTCGGCAAAGCTATCGCTTCTACCTATTTGGATACGTAGTCCACAGCCATGAGGATGTAAGTGTTTCCAAAGGAGCTTACAAATGGACCCATAAAGTCTATGCCCCACACATCAAATAATTCAACCTCTAGAATTGGTGTCAATGGAAGCTCATGGGGATGAGACACTGCCCCCTCACATTGGCATTGGTTACATTATTTTACTAGATCATGCGCATCTTGATAAAGTGTTAGCCAATAGGATCCAATTTGCAGCACCTTTGAGGCTATTAGCATGCCACCATGATGACCACCGACCAATAGAGAATGGCAAGCTTCTAAAATAGGTATCATCTCAATTTCGAGAATGCACCTTCAGATCATACCATCAGCGCAAATCCAAAAGAGATAGGACTCATCCCAATAGAACTTATGGGCATTGTGAAGGATTTTTTTTCTAATGGAATGTTAGACCTTCTGAAAATAGATCACTTGCTAGGAAATTAGCAAAATCAGTGAACCAAGGTATCATATCATTAGAAGTAGCCAAGATATGTTCATCGGGGAATGTATCATTTATTTCAAGTTCCCCCACAGGTCATCCTTCTTCTTCCAATCTAGACAAATGGTCAGCTACTTAATTTTCACATCATCATTAATCTTTTACCTTAAAGTCAAACTCTTGGAGCAAAAAGACCCATCATACAAGCCTTGGCTTGGCATCTTTCTTAGACATCATATACCTAATCGCACAATGATCCGTGTGCAAAACTACTTTGGTTCCAAATAGGTATGCTCGAATTTTTTCAAAAGCAAATACCACGACAAGCAATTCTTGTTCGGTCACAGTGTAGTTTGTTTGGGCCGTGTTCAAGGTTTTTCTAGCATAATAAATTGGGTGAAAAATCTTCTCTCTTCATTGACCAAGCACTACCCCAAAGTTTCCCTGCTAGAATCACACATTAGCTTAAATGGTTTTGACCAGTCGGGTGTGATGATGATGGGGTTGATGTTATCTTCTCCTTCAATTTGAGAAAGGTTGTCATACAACTATCATCAAAGTTGAATTTCTCCTCTTTCTCAAGTAATTTACACAAAGGATAGGTCACCTTTGAAAAAGCTTTAATGAATCGCCTATAGAATCTGGCATGACCCAAAAAGCTTCGTACTCCTTCGACACTCTTCAGAGAAGATAGCTTGGAAATGACCTCGATTTTTAGCTTGGTCTACTTTGATGCTTTTCTCAGATATTTTGTGTCCTAACATGATCCACTCTTTCACCATAAAGTGATATTTCTCCCAATTTAGAACCAAGTTAATTTCCTCACACCTTTTGAGTAAATCCTCCAAATGGGATAAGCAATCTTCAAAGGCGTCCCAACAACAGAGAAGTCATCCATGATAATTTCCATGGTGTCTTCTACCATGTATGAAAATATAGACATCATGCACCTTTGAAACATGGTTGGAGCATTGCATATACTAAATGGCATTCTCTTGAATGCAAAGGTCCCGTACGGACAAGTGAAAGTTGTTTTCTCTTGATCCTCAGGGGAAATAGAGATTTGGTTATAGCCTCAATACCCATCAAGAAAGAAATAGTAACCATGCCCTGCAGTCAATCGAGTATTTGATCCATGAATGGGTAAGGGAAATGGTCTTTTTTCGTCCATAAATTTAGCTTCCTATAGTCCATGCACACTCTTCATCCGATCACCGGCCTGAGGGTTATCATTTCATCCATTTCATTTGGTACGACTATGATCTCACCTTTCTTGGGTACACATTGGATTAGGCTAACCCATGTACTATCAGATATTAGGAAGACAACCCCTGCAACTAACCCCTTGATATTTTCTTTCTTAACCACCTCTTCCATAGGAGGATTCAACCTTCTCTAATGCTCGATTGAGGGATGCAATCTTCTTGAAAGTTGATCTTGTGCGTGTGTATCACCAGAGGTATGCCAATTGTGTCATTAATGGTCCAACCAAGAGCTCAAAAATGCTTCTTCAAAACCTTGAGTAATGCTTGCACTTGTTCCTCATTCAATTTATTGGAAATGATTACAGCTAATGTCTCATTGGTGCCTAAATAGGCATACTTCAAGTGCGATGGCAATGGTTTGAGCTCCAACACTGAGGGTTCAACAATGGATTGTTGAATGGAGGATTCTGTCGATTCTTTAAATCAAGATCATGTTTATTCAGAGGATAGGAATAAGATCCCATTCCTACCAAAGGATTTCACGGCCCGATTTCTTAGGTCCTGATGGCACCTACAACCCCCAGTAAGCGAACCAATTCCTGTAGCCCAGAACAGTTAGTAATGGGCTACTACCTAACCAATATGCACAATAAGCAGAAATAAGCGAAAGAAGAATATAATGATAGACAATGCAGAAATAAGCGAAAGAAGAATATAAGGATAGACAATGCAGAAACAATAACCTGAAATATATACAAATGAATCTACACCAACCCCCAAGACTTAGTATTGATAGTAGAGAAGATTCTAATAGAATACAACTGCTAAAAGTAATAAAAGACAAGTACAACTGTCTCTGAATACACAAAGAGTAACAGTACAAAAGATGAGATGTAGACAAGCCCCAACCGTCAGGCGCTCACCCTAGTCTCGAATCTCCCAAAAGCTGCACGAGTCTCCAACGCTGTCAACAGGGAAAGATCAACTAATATCTATACCAGAAAGATGTAGAAGTATAGTATGAGCACCAATTGCTAAGCAATGGGTACCCAGTAGGCATCATTGGCCGAATGAGCGCATATAAGATATAAAAACAGTAATTAGCAGAGAGCAAGAAAGTAGTCACGAAAGCAATAGATAAATCACAAGGAACTAGCACAGAGAATAGGCAACTAAGAGTTATAAGCATTCAATGCTAGCATAGAAGATACACATAACACAGAAACACAGGTGTATAATAAAAAGGAAAGACGCACTTAGGATCCTTGCAACAATAATGCATATATAAAGGAAGTTTAAAGAGATGGGCGGTATACGGGTAACATCAAAATAAAGGAAGGAATGAAGCAATATCACAAACTCAAGAAGGGATCAATATACTAAAGGAAATCATATTATGAATCCAACTTCAAACTAGTATAAACAGAGATCAACCTCGCAAGTGTCAACCTAGGATTGAACAACTAAACCACAATAACCGAGAGTTACCATTCAAAATCATGCTAAAGAATAGAATCAGGAACCCACAATCCGCTTAGAAGACCTCTCCATAGCCTCAACAACATGGGACTCACTAGCCCCTCAATGCTCAAGTCTAATCTATCGGAGCCTCAACAGGCTAACACTTACCAATCCAACAAGAACCATGGACTATAAAAATCTCTATAATAAGAATGGAAGTAATATAATCTACCTACAGTCCTAACGGTCGCCCATACAACCGAGGAACACAATCAAGTTAAAACAAACACTCCAGCCACCTATACAACCAGAGCGTACACTGAACACACAAAAAACAAGGGTTGAATCGTCGTGCCAAATGCATGATAATGATATGATGTGAAAGTAACAAGTATGTTCCCCTTAAGGTACCTCTAGGGCCCATATAGAGGCAGGATCCATAAAAGGCTCATTCCCGTGTACCTCTCTTGCGTTGTACACCCCCTTCCTAGCATACTGTATCGGCCTGTAGCCTGTGGCCCAGGAATGACAGGGGTCCATGGAGGTCTACCCACCGACCACATACAAAACCGCACAATCTCAAGTGTAGCTCAATACTCAAAATCTCATTGTACATGCCCGGCTTTGACTTGGGTCTAAAATAGTAGTAGTAATCTCAAAAGACCCTGTCAAAGGGTGCTCGGCGTACACTCGGGTCTAAATCAGTGATTAAAGTCTTAATAACCCCTCTTCAAAGGGTTCCCAGAGCGTATCCGAGTCTAAATTAGTAATAAAATCAAGTCTGGTGCTCTGCCCAGCAAAGCCTAGTATCAGTAGGAAAAGCCCAGTGTGAAATCATCCAAAACCCCATTTTTATCATCAAGTATACCAAAAATAGGCCCTTGGGGTCATGCAAGTTTAGGAAAAACTGTCTATAGTGGCTCGCAGCCAAAACAGAAGTAAAACATGTAGGGAAAAACCTTTTTCATGGATGATATGCTCGCACACAAATATAAATTAGCTCACCGTCTCACAAACATTTCCTATCGGCCCTGCACAGGCTCAACAGCTCTACAACAGTCATAACCAGCCTAGAAGGATATCTCTATGTTCAAGACTCACGTACATTCCTAAATAACCCACCATCAATGTTCTTGAGTCAATACAAGGCCACAGAGGACCACATGGGTAATATACAATACTAAAAGAATACTAAAATCAACGTATGAAATAAACGGTTAGAAAAGGGGATAAGGTTTGGGGTACCAACTTAAAACAACCCATCCAAGGATACTAATTAATGCAGTTATAGCCTATATACATAGAGTCTAGGTAGGGAAAGCCATAACCTACCTGTCGTCCGACGAATAGCTGCGGGAATGGTGTCACCCAGGCTCGAACTACTCCGAGAAGCTCCAAGTCACGAAACCACTATTAATACAATAATCTATACGTCAAAACAAGACTAACGATACCCATTTTGCTTGAATACTTGCCGGGTCAAAATCTGGGTCACAAGCGGGCCCATGGGCCCCGCAACCCAAAACTGGAAATGAAAAATACCAAAGTGTTCCTTATCATCCCGGGAGCACATGCCCAAAAGATGGGAAGAAACGGACATGAAATGAAGGCTAAAATAGCCCACAAAGAACAAGGATTAAAGAGGGAAAATCATGGGGTTTTAATAGAAATTAAATTGGGAACTTACCAATTTAGGAATCAATAGACGAGCAAGGATCAACAAATACTAATCTCCAATCCTTCGGTCTGAATAATGGTGGAAAAATGGAGGTTTTGGGAGTTTTAAAGGTGGAGAATTTGGAGTTGGAAGATTAATAATGCGAAAGAAGCAAGCTGCCAACAACTTATAAAAGCTGGCCCGCTAGGTGCAGGTGCGCGCAAAAGCAGTGCAGGTGCGCTGGTGCAACGGCACCCAAATAGGGGCAGGTGCGCTGGTGCAATGACACCCAAACAGGCGCAGGTGTGCTAGTGCAATGACACCCAAAGAGGTGCAGGTGCACTGGTGCAACGGCACCAAAATAGGTGCAGGTGCGCTTGTGTAACGGCACCCAAATAGGTGCAGGTGCGCTCCAACAGCAACAACAACATTCCAAGGAAGATTTTCACACTTTGGGTCCCCGAGAACGCTCTAGGGTCCCACGAACACAAATGACCTATGCTATTCGACTAGAAACAACATTTTGAATCCAATGAACTTGACGAAAATCCCATCGGAGGTAAATTTAATGAAAAGTGGGCCCCTCAACCAAAATAAACCTTTAGGCCAACAATTCCCAAAATGGAACTCATGGGCTGAAATCAAGTATGGAAGCCTCGGGACCGAACCAATGGTCCCTCTAGCCTAAACACGACATTTTGGAGCCAACAGCGCTGACAGAATTTCCATATGAGGGCGTCTTCTACAAATGTTGACCAAAGTCAACCAAAGAAGCCGAACTGGCCTGAAAACACAAAATGAGAGAGAATTCCAAGATGAAAAGATCCTAGATCCCGACCAAAGGTCCAACTAGACCAAAGTCCATGCTCCAAAGCTAATGGAACTGTCAGAATTCACTTATGAGCATTTTCACCAAGAATGTTGACTGAAGTCAGCAATTTAAAAAGCTTAAAGCTCTAAAACAAGGAACAACCAAAAAGACCAGACAAATGGCCCGGGCACTGAACTACGGGTCCCAGTAAGACATAAATGACTTTGGGCCTCTACAGGCAAGCTCTAACACTACAAGAAAGAAGAACATGCATAAATGACCTGAAGGGTCATTACATCATCCACTACTAAAAAGACTTTCATCCTCGAAAGTCAGGAAAGAAGGAAAGACTAGAGATTAAAGGAACAATGGAAACACAGCCCGCACTACTCTCTTGGACAACCAGGGTAGCCTCCTCTACTGGACAGCACCAAATAGAATAGAACCAAGGAAAGCAACCAAGACTAAACTCCTTACAAGCCAAGCTAGATTCCAAACTCAAACTCCAAAACTCCAAAGATTTGCCAACCCAAACTAAACTTCGAGAATCTCAACTGGAAAGCACTGACACAACACGGAAACTAGAGAAGCAAAGTGATCAACACACAAAACTCGAATCTTTGAAACCACAACCAAGTTTGCCAAAAAAGCCAACAACCAAAACTATAACTAATGAACCTGCTGGTCCGCAAAACCCTTTTATTTTGAACTAAATACTTTTGTACTATAATCATGACACTTCATATAAGTTGAACACTCGAGCCACTCTCAAAACATCAACTGAGGAGATCCATAGTTCCCTCTTATACTCTACCCACATACGAATTCACCCTTTTTACTCAAACCCATTCCAAACTAAGTTATAGCCTACTAGCCTTTGCCATCCAAGATAACAATCGGAAGCATATCATCAAAAATTAGAGTTACCTACCCTGACTGACCATCAACCAACAAACAAACACTTTTACTAACATCAAACTCGATCACTGAACTTTGCACACCATGGTTAGGAAAGCCATGTGTGAACACTCTGTGTTGAAGGAGAAAACTTCCAAACTCTAGAACTAACCCAACTGCTGCATCTTGCCGAGTCTGGATCAACTGGAAGCGATTGAACCAGGGAAACCTGCCCAACAGACCCAAACCAAAACCAAAACCCTACGAGGAGGGTGGTAAGCCTACCATGAAGTCCATAAATATCACTAAGCTTCAAACTCTAAGAAGTACATGTTGCTACTCTGAATACTTGAACACCATTCGAATTTGAAATTGCCTTACTAATCTCACCTTGAAAAAAAGTCTATCATACCATGAATACCAAGTCAAGACACCCCGTAGGCAAAGAAAAAGGTGCTTGGGGTTCAAAGTTGCCATCTAGCCATTGAAATTTGCATATGACTTCAACTCATCCCTTTGGCTCGAATCAACTATTCTACTGTCTCAGCACACAAACCAACCGTATCGAAGCACACAACATGAAAAACTTCTAGTCCATATTGGCCGAGTCTAACTAACACTGGAACCTTAGATAAAAGACAACCCTTGAAGACCCAACTAAACAAACATTTCAAACTCTCACTAACGAAGATGATGATCAATCCCAACGTACCATTAAAACTTACCATTAAAACTTAAAATAGCCTCGTTATCCTTAACCCGCACAACCTGATCACATATAGCATACACCACTGCTGAATATCAAACTTACACCACTGAGTCTATCCAACCATGGTAGAGGGAACCTCATACTATCTAGAACACTGCTAATTTCTGGAATGTCCAGTCTAACTCAAAGGTTAGCCAAGGACTAGGTGTCCAAGGCCAACTATCACTCCACAACAGAAATGGGGAAGCTAAGTTGTCTGAACTCATTGCCTTCTAACCCAAGAAGCTGCAACTGAGAAGAACCAACAATGTATCATCTGGAGTAGTTTGCCAACCCACCATTCTGAAACTAAACCTCAATTACCGATCAATGCCTTTGTCTAAACCCATAAGTAGACTCATCCACCATCGAAGGACACTAATAGAGCTGGAGCCACTTAGGCCATGAATATGGAAGTTGCCAAAACTGCATCTGCTATTGAAATCTAAAACCAATCAAAGGAAAAACAACTAAAATTTGTAAAAAATGGTTGAATAAAATCACAAACATACAACCCAAGGAAAACCTTCATCATCACCTCAATCAACTACTAAAACACACAAGAACGCACAAAGAGTCATCTCCCTTCTTCTTCACCTAAACAAAACCCTTCCTTAGCATATAATGAACCCTACAAACTCTTTCTCAAATTAAATATGGAGTCGTTTCCTTAGCTCCCATACTTACATTGTCAAAACCTAACAAGAAAGGAGAAAATGGGTCGGATGCCTGACTCACCCAGAATGCTACGAACACATCTCAACCACGAGGCTACAGTCAACACTTAGCCAAGATGCTACAGTCAGAAATCAACCACCATGCCTCACTCAAAAGCTCAACAAGAGAACTACGATCAAGATCATCCTAACTGGAATAAGGGAAACAATAAGACAACCTAACAAAAAAGAAACTAAGGGAGACTATGGGAACAACCCACATACTTGCCAACCTCCTAAACCAACCAACAAAGAGGGTCGATGCTAATCACCCGGGAAAGAAAAGCCAAGCCATTCTCACTAGCATAACAAACACCTCTCAACTTTAGACAAAGCTCAAACTCTGGCACAACCACTGGTAACACCTAACCCCAAGAACTTTTAGCAAATGCTAGGAAATAGCAAAGGCAACAACCATCTAGGACCGCTCAACAAGGAAGACTCAACACAAGCCTAAAGCCACAACGAAACGAGGATAAACCTAATAAGAACAGACTACCAAGAACTACCCACAAGCTACAACTCTAGTTAAAACACCTCACAAGGAAAACTTACCCCATCCACTACTAAAGAAATAAACTACTGATAGAACAATGCATAAACACTACAATTCAAGTAGTCAAAAAACTAAGTAAGCAGCAAGTAGGCATATAAGCAAATAAATGATAGAAGGGAAGGAATTACATCTGGAACAGTACTATCACAAGTCAGAGGCAACAGGAGCCTAACCTGGAGGAATGATATCAGTAACCTCTACCTCGGGCCCACTAAGAAGGGCATCAGACTGATAGGATCTAACTCTTGACTGAGTAGTTAAAGCTGAAAGCTTTGCCATCCCTCGCCGACGACAAGCTCTATAAAGGTGACCAACTTCCCCACAATCACAACAACCAGGCTGACTAGGATACAGAATCATGGGGCAATTCCTAGTAAAGTACCCACACTCACCACATCAAAAACAACCTTTACCAGATGAAGTCCGATGGGAAGATCTCACAGAACCTGACCAGTCACTATGGGCTAGCGCGATCGCGCTGCCTGGGCGCCATTGGCCCTGAAGGCCTGCAACCTGCAATAAAACCAGTTGCACTAGAATTCCCTACGGTGTGTTCCGGGCACAATCGGAGACCGATATTCAAAAACCGATAATGCTAACACAGTGGAAACGATGTTCCAGACTCAATGGAGTTGATGAAACTTCCAAAGGAGGTCATTTCAAAGAAATGTTGACCAAAGTCAACACTTACAAAAAGAAACTCAAAGGCTCAAAATGAGTCTGGCTCACCCAGAACCTGAACAAACCACCCTCCTAACCCAAACTCATCATTTTGGAGCTGATGGAATCATCAGATTTCGAATCCGACACTCTGATCATTGAAAGTCACCCAAAGTTACACTTTCAACTCTAAATGGCCTGAAAAAAAAAGAAAACCACACCAAAGCCACACTGGAAGTTCTCAGGCCTCAACTAAAGGTTAAACTAGACCAAACTCAATGCAATGGAGCTAACAAAACTGTCAGAATTCAATTTCTAGCACGTTAGCTAAGAATGTTGACTAAAGTGAACGATATTCTAAGTTAAAGCCCTAAAATAGGAAAAAGGGCAAAACAACAAAATGAACGGCCAGCACACCAGACTACCAGTCCTAGCAAGCCATAAATGACTTGGGGCCACTACAGGAAAGCTCTAACAGTGCCATGAATGCGTAAACGTGAAGATTACCAAAAGGCTCATCAGAACATCCACTACTAAAAGGACTTTCATCCTCGAAAGTCAAGAAGAAGGGAGTACATGAAGGCTCGAACAACTGCGGATACTGAGCACGCTACTCACTCTCGGTCTCCCAAGTAGCCTCCTCGACCAGACGGTGCCTCCACTGAACTTTGACAACCAGAATCTCCCTAGATCTTAATCTCCTGATATCTCTGTCCAGAATAGCTATCGGCTCCTCAATAAATGACAAACTCTCGTCTAACTGAACCAAATTGAAATGCAACACATGAGACTCATCTGGCACATACCGGTGCAATATCGAGACATGGAAAAATGGGTGAATAGTTGAAAACAGCAGAGGCAAAGCCAATATGTAGGCAACACTACCAACCCTCTTTAAATCTCAAACGGCATAATAAACTTGGGGCTAAGATTTCCCCGTCGACCAAATCTCATCATGCCCTTCATGGGCGACACCCAAAGGAAAACCAAATCACCAACACCGAACTCCAAGGCACGAAGTCTACGATCAGCGTAGCTCTTCTGCCTCCTCTGGGCCACTCTAAGCCTATCCTTAATCAAACGAACTCAATCCAAGGAATCCCTAAGCAAATCTATACTCTGCGGTTGGGACTCTAACTCGTCAAACCAACCAATCGGCGATCTATAATACCTACCTTACAAAGCCTCGAAAGGTGCCATGCTAATGCTCGAATGGAAACTATTATTATACGCAAACTCGACCAATAGCACAAACTGATCCTATGACCCTCCAAAGTCAAGAACACAAGCCCAAAACATGTCCTCCAGGACCTGAATAGTCCTCTCGGACTGGCCATCTGTCTGAGGGTGGAAAGCAGTACTAAGCTGAACTTCTATACCCAAATCCCTCTGTATAGCTCTCTAGAACTGAGATATGAACTTAGTGTCATGGTCTGAAGTGATAGAAGCTGGAACCCCGTACAACCGGACAATCTCTCGAATGTAGATTTGAACTAGCCTCTCTGCCCCGTAAGAAATCTGAACCGACAAGAAGTGTGCTGACTTAGTTAGCCTATCAACGATAACCCAAATAGAGTCAAACCCACGAGAAGTACGAGGTAAACCAATAACGAGTCCATAGTAATACCTTCCCACTTCCACTCAGGAATGGAAAGTCGCTGCATCTAACCACCCGGCCTCATGTGCTCGAACTTAATATGCTGACAATTCAAGCACTAAGATACAAACTCTGCCACGTCCCACTTCATACCATTCCACCAGTAAAGCTACCTCAAATCTCTATACATCTTCGCGACACCTAGATGAATGGAATACCTGGAATAATAGGCCTCACGAAGTATCAACTGAATCAAGTCACCAAACCTTGGAACACAAAGTCAACCATCATACCTTAGAATACCATCAGAACCCAAAGTAGCCCAGCTGGCCTCACCTCGAACCACCTGGTCACGAAGGTCGCACAAACCCTGATCCTCAAACTGTCAGCTCTAAATCAAGTCAACTAAAGTGGAATGAACCTCAACACTGGCAAGAACTCTACTAGGATCTGACAAGTCAAGCCTAACCAATCGATTAGCCAAGGACTGGATGTCCAAGGGCAACGGTCGCTTCAAAACTGATAGTGAAGATAGGTTGCCCATACTCACCATCTTCTGACTCAAAGCATATTCTACCATGTTTGCCTTGCCTAGATGGTATAGAATAGTGAAATCATAGTCCTTCAGCAACTCAATCCATCTCCTCTGCCTCGAGTTCAGCTCCCGCTGACTCGTAATGTACTAAAGACTATGATAATCGGTGAATATCTCACAATGCGCTCCATATAAGTAGTGCCTTCAGATCTTGAGAGCGAAGACTACCACCGCTAACTCCAAGTCATGAGTGGGGTACTTGTGCTTGTGAACCTTCACCTGTCTCAATGCATATGCTATCACTCAACCCTGCTACATCAACACACAACCAAGACCGACCCCCGAAGCATCACAATACATGGAGAAACTCTGACCCTCAACCGGCAAAGTCAGAACTGGAGCTGAAGTCAATCAGGCCTTAAGACTCTGAAAGTTATCCTCGCACTGATCCGACCACTAGAATGAAACATCCTTCCTAGTCAGCATAGTGAAGGGTGCTTCTATGGAAGAAAATCCCTCAACTAACCGTCTGTAGTACCCGGCTAAACAAACAAAGCTATGAACCTCGGTAGGAGTAGTAGGTCTAGGCCAATAACGAACAACAGAAATCTTACCTGGGTCAAATCTAATCCCATCCTTAGACACCATGTGTCCTAGGAATGCAACTGACTCAAGCCAAAACTCACACTTTGAGAACTTGGCATAAAGCCGATGATCTCTCAAAGTCTGAAGTATAGTCCTCAAATGTTGCTCGTTCTTGCCCCTACTCCTCGAGTATATCAGAATGTCATCAATGAGTACTATCAAAAACGTATCCATGTACGGGCTAAGAACCCTATGCATCAAATCCATAAAGGCTGCGGGGGTGTTAGTCAACCCAAAAGGCATCACCAGGAACTCATAGTGGCCATAACATGTCCTGAATGTTGTCTTAGGGATGTCCTCCGCCCTAATCCTCAACTGATGGTAGTTGGACCTCAAATCCATCTTCGAAAACACGGCAGAACCCTGAAGCTGATCAAATAAGTCATCAATCTTGGGCATCGAATACCTATTCTTCACTGTCACCTTATTCAACTAACGATGGTCAATACACATCCGCATCGACCCATCTTTCTTCTTCACGAAGAGAACAGGAGCACCCCAAGGAGACACACTTAGTCTAATAAACCCCTTAGCTAACATGTCCTGGAGCTTCTCCTTAAGCTCTCTCAACTTAGTAGGAGTCATACGGTAGGGAGGAATAGAAATGGGCCTAGTGCCCAGCTTTAGGTCAATGGCAAAATCAATATCTCTCTCAGGTAGTAGGCCTGGCAGGTCGGTAGGAAACACATCTAGGAAGTCTCTAACCACAGGAACAGACTCAGAAGACGTAGGGTCAGCACTAACATCTCAAAAATATGCTAGATAAGCTAAACACCCATGGAAAATCAACTTCCTAGCCCAAAGACAAGAGATGATCCCAGATGGTGCATGGCTGATAGAACCCTGCCACACAACCGGGGATACACCAGGCACGACTATGGTAACGGTCATGGCATAACAATCTAAAACCGCACGGTGAGGGGATAACCAGTCCATGCCCAGTATCATATCAAAGTCTAACATATCAAGTATTATCAAGTCAACCCAAGCCTCTAAATCACCAATAGATATCACACAGGATCTCACAATCTGATCCACTACTAAAGAATCTCCTACTGGGTAAAAATAGAAATAGCAACAGATAATGGCTGATCAGCCAACCCCAAACAAGGAAAAAAGTAGGCAGATATATATGAACAAGTGGATCCAGGATCAAACAAAGCATAAGCTGGCTGACAACATATAGAAATTGTACCTGTGATCACGGCATCCGAGGCCTCTACCTTCGGTCTCCCAAGGACCGCATAGAACTGACGACGACCTCCACCTGCCCGACCGCCATACCTACCACCTACTCTACCACGTGGAGCACCACCCCTAGCCTGACCACCACCCCTTTTAGCTGGAGGCTGAACTGCTCGTAATGACTCTGCCGATTGAACTGTACCCTACTGGGGGAAATCTCTAGCAAAATGACCAACCACACCGCAAGTAAAATAAGCCCCTGATGACCTACTCGAATGGTATGAACCAGCAAAACCTGAATGGCCATCACGGCCTGATGCCCCAAAATTTATACCTCTCAACGGCTGGCCATTGTGACCTCGCTGACTGCCCTAACCATGCTCAAACTGAGAACCCAAAGCCTGAAGTGAGTCCTGAAATAGTCGACTGGACTGACCCTGTGCTGCTATGGCTGATAACCTCGGCCCCATTGGCCTGATCCTCTACCACCATGCTAGGAACCACTGTAGCCACTCTGATGTTGAGGCCTCTTATCTCTAGCCCTGGTGTCATGACGATGTGAATCCTCAATTGTACAGATATAGTCCGTAATGGCCTGGAATGACTAACCTCTAGCAACCAATATCTCTGTAGGCTCTCTAAACTCTCTCTGTAACCCCCAAATAAATCTACGGACCCTGTTAGCCTTAGTAGGCATAATCATTGCCCCAAATGGAGCAAGCTGATGGAAATGGGTCTCGTACTCTGAGACAGTCATAGAATCCTGAGAAAGTCTAGTGAACTCCTCCCTCTGATGCTCTCTATCACTCTATGGGAAGAACTTGGCCATAAAGTCCTCATAAAACTCGTACCAGGTTAAGGGAGGTGATGTCGAAGGCCTGCAAGCAACTTGTGCCCTCCACTATAACTTCACTGGACTCTACAGCTGATATGAAGTATAGCCGACCCCGTGAGTCTCTAATAGCCCCAAATGATGGAACATCTCCTCACAGGTGGTAACAAAATCATGTGGTCCTGACCCAACATACCAGCGAATCTCGGCGGTGCCAATCTCAGAAACCTACCCAAGGCCTTCTGCTTCGTCTCTATCATAGTAGGGCGAGGAGCAAGAGGTTGGGAAACCAATGGGACTCAAACAACCGCAGAATAGAGAGCCGTAGTAGCAGGCTACGCTCCTAAACTCGAAACACCCAGGGCTGCCCCCTGAGCGGATGTCTGGGCTATCTCAGAAGGACTCTCCCCAATCATACCCAAGAGCTGAACAAGTAATATCCGAAGACTGAGCTGTGGCTGAAGCTGGCACAGAAACTGATGCTGGAGAAGGTACTGGAGTTGGTGGTACCTGAGTTGCCCCTGAGTCCACATGTTGCTGCTCTGGATCAAACTCTGTCTCGTAGTCATACTCGGGCTCTATCTCAACCCTAGCAGCCCTAGCTGGTGCCACTGCTCTGGGGCGTCCACAACCCCTACCTCTACCCTTGCGACCACCCCAACCCCTAGCTGGAGTTAGAGGTGTAAGGGCAGAAGGTTCTCCTCCACCAAAAGCTTAAGATCTCATACGAAACATCTGCGGAAGAGTGAACCATAGTAACTAAGATTTCCTGAAACTTTCAAGGATATTACGCATGAGATAGAAACAAGAAAAGTCCAATTTTTCCTACAATGTCACTATAGCCTCCCAAAGATTGAGTATGGACGTCTCCGCCCTGATCCCAATCGTATGCTTAACACATGCAAGTTGATCATTTCGCCCGGCAAACAAAGATAGAATGATTTTCAAAGATGAATTATCGGGCAGGACTTTACTAGACATTGGCTCCTATACCGATGACACCGGTGAACCTAGAGTTCTGATACCAAGTTGTCACGACCTGAATTTTTGGTCATGATGGCACCTACAACCCCCCAGTAGGCGATCCAATCCCCATAGACCAAAACAGTTAGTAATGGGCTGCCTTCTAGAAGTTTAAGCGGAAGAACAAATAAATAAGCAGAAGCAAAGGAACAAGTTGAATAAACTGGATAACAGGAGTAATATAACAATGCAGAAGCTAAACCAACCCCAAAACCTGGTATCATAGTGTATAAGAGCCTGATCTACATAAGGAGTACAAAGGTCCAAAAGTATATATACAAAGTTGTATCCGAGTAGTAATAGAATACAAATATACAAGATAAACTAAAGCTAAGCTCCGGTCGACAAGAGGTCACCCTCAGTCCTAAGTATCACCAAAATAGCACCTCGCCTGAGTCTCCCATGAGCTAACGGCGATGGCCCATACTAGGATCTGCACCAGAAAATGCAGTGTGTAGGGTGAGCACCAAATGTGAAGCATAAGGTACCCAGTAGGTATCATAGGCCGACTAGGCACATATAAGATAAAAGAGTAATAACATACAGAATAGAAACAAGCAGTCACGGGAAGAAACAAAAAAGTACATAGGAACTAGCCCAGAGGGAAGAAAATAGGAACACCATACAAGGCTAGCAATTAGAATATATACACAACAAGCACAGGTGAAAGGAAGAAATGGCACACCTGGGATCCTTGCAATAACAGTATATACATAACGAATTCTAGAAATGGAAGGTATACCGGTAACCTCAAGCATAAAGAATGGGAGAGAGGAATAAAGATATACATGCTCGGAAAACATAAATCAATAACCAAGCTAATCATGACAATATCAATCCAGAACTAACAACCTTGCAGTAACCAACCTCATACTTATAAATGTAATAAAGTAACAAGAGTCTACCTACAGTCCCCCGGCCGTCCATACAATCGGAGAATGCAAAAAAGTGAAAACAAACCCTCCGGCATCCCATACTATCGGAGAGTATAATCAGCAAACAACAAATAGAGTGGAACCTCAAGCAATGAATGATATGATGCATGATAGCCTCAGGGTGGAATAAAAACTCTGTATGTACCTCATCTGGTGCCGATCGGGCCTAGCAAGTAGGTTCCATGGAAAGATGCTTCCCATATACGTCTACTCTGCCGTATACCCTCCCTCTGGCACATGCAGCCCAAAGACTCAGGCCCGGGGTGGCAAGGTCCATGAAGGTCCCAGACCTCATACCAAAACTCATTATCGAAAATATGTCCTCTGGAATTAAGTTTGGGTTCAAGCCAGTGGATAAATCTCAAATATGCACGCCCAGACCCTGTACAGGACTAAAGTAGTAGATGACATCTCAAAAAACCCTTCAAGTGTGCTCGGGGTGTAGCCGGGTCTAAAACAGTAGAAATTCAGCTCAAATGCTCGGTCCAACCAAGGCTAAAGTCATCTCAAATCAGTAAAAAAACTCAACAAGCACTGCGACCAGGTCGAGTCTAGCAAAAGTAGAAAACTCGGTGATAGAAATCATAATTCAACCTTCTTTTACCCCAAGAAGATTCACAAGTTAAGTCAAAACCATTTCCAATTCATTTCCATTGAAAATGGTCCCCCGGGGCCATGCAAAGTTTAGAAAACAATTCCAGTAGGCCTAAAGCCATAACCGTAGTAAAACATGGATAAACCCTCTTTATATCCATGGAAATGAATGACCAACACAAGTAGCTGCCCAGCATCTCACAATCAACCTAACGGCCCTTCACAGGCTCCGAAGCTACTCAGCAAGCATAACCAGCCTAGAAGGATATTTCTATGTCCGGGACTCGCAGACATTCCCAATAATCCCACCATCTATGTTCTAGAGTCAACAAGGCCTCATAGGACTACAAGGGTGATAATATCAAATACCAAGAGTACTACACACAATGGAGGAAAGAAACGGGACGAATCGAGGAAAAGCGGTCAAGGTCTGTGGTACCAACCTAATAATCCCAACCCAAGGATGCTAGCTAGTACAATTTTATCCGATACATGCTAAGTCTAGGAGTTAAACCGTAACCTACCTGTCGTCCGATGACAAGCTGCCCAAACAACAACGTCCAAGCCAAAATCACTTCGACAGATCCCGAATGACAATCAAATTATCATAAACATAAATAAAATGTTAAAATGAGTCTAACGATACCCATAGTGCTACAATTATAGTCGGGTCGATATCCGGGTCAGAAGCGAGCTCGTAGGGCCCACAACCCGAAATGAAAAACGGAAAGAAGCACGATAACCCCAATGATGCCAAGAAGGCATGCTCCAAAATTAACCACAAGTGGCCAAGAAGGTGGTGCCAAAACAGCCTGCTCAAGTTGGGGTTTAAAGATGGAATTTCAAGAATAAAATCAAAAATTGGGCAAGAACTACTTAAAAAAGAGCCGGAATTGAAGCACAAACGAACAATCCTTCACATCCACGAACATGCACCAGCCACGAGGCAGCCACTACAAAATTTTCTAAGCTTGGGTGTGAGCAACAATGGAGGAATTTAGAGGAAAAACAACGAATTCAAGTGAGGAAGAAGCTTACCAAGAGACGAGGAACTACATAAAATCAACGAACAAATGATTCCCCAAGGTTTAGAACTGATATAGGAGTAATTTAGAAAAGTATTAAGTTGTTTAGAGTGAGAAAGGTGGAGAGAAAATGACTAGAAAAATGAACAACCAGAAATATATAGCTGATGGTCGCTATCGCACTGAAGGAGGCCTGGCACCCAAGCACCATCGCGCTAAAATGGCATAATCGCGCTGGTCGGCTGCAGGCGCGATCACACTGGCCCTTGCGCGATTGCGCTGAAGGCCTGGCCATAGGCTAGCGCGTTCGCACTGCCTGGGCGTCGTTGACGCTGAAGGCCTGCAACCTATAATAAAACAAGTTGCACTAGAATTCCCTACGGGGTGTTCCGGGCACAATCGAAGACCGATATTCAAAAACCAATATTGCTAACATCTTGGAAACAACGTTCCGGACTCAAAGTAATTGATGAAACTTCAATACGAGGTCGTTTTGGAGAAATGTTGACCCAAGTCAACACTAACAAAATGGAACTCAAAGGCTCAAAATTATTCTGGCTCACCCAGAACCCAAACCAACCACCCTTCTAACCCAAACCCATCATTCTAGAGCTGATGGAATTGTTGGATTTCGAATCCGACACTCCCATCAGAAAAAGTCACCCAAAGTTACACTTTCAACTTCAAATGGCCTAAAAATAGAGAAAACCACACCAAACTCACACCGGAAGTTCTCAGGCCTCAATTAAAGGTCCAACTAGACCAAACTTGGACAAAAATAAGCACTTTTGGAAAAAAATAAGCTTGGACAAATAGGCTATAAGGATGCATGAAAAGTTCTAATATATGATCCGAAAAGGCCAAAATAATATAAGTCACAAGATTTAAGCCTAATACTACCTAAAGTACAACCTAACGTTCCAGTAACATATAATATATAAAACCTAACTAAACTCAGTCTAGAAAGTAGACCATAAAATACCTCGGGGCCAAATCGCAAACATGAATCATCACTCGTGTGTCTTCCCCTTCCAAAAAGCCTCAGACAGCTGCCATGCTACCAAGAACATAAACTAGGTGTCAAGATGAGAAGAACGACACCCATATTGATATACGGAAAACCGGGCAAGAAATCAGGTCAGAAAATAACCCTCAGGCCCGCACAATGAAATATAAAATAAAATTCACAATTAAGGTCATGATGGGTTAAGGAATCCATGCTCAAAACTTGAGCACGAATGGAGCTCGTTTCGAGGCCCAAAACAGCTCTGAAGTACTACTAATTCGAGGATTTATCAAGGAAATAATGGAAAATTAACGGGTTTAACGAGGATTAACAACGTAAAAGAGATGAGAGGAGAAGATGGGACTTACCAGATAAAGTAGACTGTGCAGAGGAGTTGAAACCGGAGCTTGGAAGCTTTAACAATGGAGAAACAAGAAATGATAGAGGAGAAAATGAAGTTGGCAGCTTAAATAGCTGCCAGGGGTCCTTCATCGCGATCGCGAAGGACCCCACGCATTCGCGATGGAACGCTGGATAGACTATCGCGATCGTGATGGTCCAGCCTCGCATTGGTGAAGAGGAAACTGGGCTGGGTCTTAGCCGGCTTCATTACGGTCGTGAAGGGCAACCTACGCAATCGCGATGGTCAAGAAACTACACCATTGCGAACGCCATGGCCACCTCGCGATCGCGATGACCAACTGGTCTACAACTTTTATTGCAGCAACCAGCAATTCACCAAGGCCAAAAGTTCACCCGATGCACCCTCGGGATTAATTCAAAACCCCGTGAACACAAACCAACCATGCTACCCTACCAGAAACAGCATTCCCAACTCAATGGAATCAATGAAACTCCCAACAGAGGTTGTTTTAACAAAAAGTAGGCCCCGTGCCCAAAATTGACTCACAACTCAAAACCTCAAAACAAGTCTGGAAGGGCCAAGACCCAAAACCAAGGTCCCTCTAGCCCAAAGTCGACACTTCATAGCAAACAGCGCTGACAGAATTTCCATCCGAGGCCGTGTTCTCCGAATGTTGACAAAAGTCAACCCTACTAGCCAAACTAGCTTGAAAACACAGAAAATAACACAAGATCAAACCAAAAGTACTCAGACCCCGACTAATGGTCCCACTAGATTAAAATCCCCATTTTGAAGCCAATAGAACTGTCAGAATTCAATTCTGAGCATGTTTACCAAGAAAGTTGACCGAAGTCAATGATTTCCCAAGTTCAAGTTCTAAAATAGGGAAATGGTCATAACGACCTAACGAATGGCCCGAGCACAAAACCGTTAGTCTCGATAAGTTATAAATGACCTAAAGCCGCTAAGGGAAAGCTCAAAACACAGAAAAAGCATGAAAAATAGGAAAATGACCGGGAGGGTCATTACTATATCCACTACTAAAAGACCTTTCGTCTGCGAAAGTTAAAGAAGGGAAAACACCAGAAGACTCAAACAAATATGGATACTAAGCCCGTACCACTCACTCGAAAACCTGGTAGCCTCCCTGACTGGGCGGCACCCCACGGAGCTAAACCAAAGGAAACTACCAACCCCCAACACCTCACCAGCCAAACTAAACTATAACCTTTAAATCTAAATCCTCTAAAGATCTTCCAACCAAACTGACCCTCAAGAATCTTGATCAAAAACCCCGACACAACACTGAAACCAAAGTACCAAGGTGATCAACACACAGGATCAGAATACTTAACATCACAACCAAGTTTACCTAGAAAAGTCACCAGCTTAAAACTCCAACTCATGAACCTCCTGATCCACAAAAACCCTTTATTCTGACCGGAATTCTTTTGTATCGCATTCATAAAGCTTCGAATAAGCAGAACACTCGAGCCTTTCTCAAAGTATCAAAAATTATACTAGAGATCCATTGTTCTCGTTATACTCAACCATGAGCGAAGTCACCTTTATACTCAAATTTAATCCAACTAAGTTATAACTTACTATCCTTTGACACCCAAAATACTACCTCAAAGCGCATCCTCGAAAACCATTGTAGTTCTACTCCAAACGACAATCAACCATCGAACGAACCCTTTTTGCTAAGACCAACCTCGTTACCTAAACCCATCTAAACCAACCATCTGAACTCGACTGAAGCTTGCACACCAGGGCTGGAAAAAAGTCATATATGAGCACCCTGTGTCAATAGAGAACCTTCTGACCATAGAATGAACCCAACCTCGCTGAATCGCACCAAGTCTGAAACAACGAAAACCAAATAAACCAGGGCAACCTGCCCAAATGACCCAAACCAAAACCAACACCCTGTAAGGAGTGTGGTAAGCCTACCACGAGGTCTGTAACCACTAACTAAGCTCCAAACACTCGAGCACTACATGAGTTCTAAAATCACCTTACTAGTCTCAACTTGGGAAGAAGTCAACCACGCTGCGAATATCAAGTCAGGACACCCCGTAGGCAAGGGTGCCTTAAGTCCAAGACCGCCATCTAGATATAGAAATATGCACAACCCATCAATTGAATTCTTTAGCTCGAATCAACCATTTTACTACATCAGCACACCATACCACCGACTCTGAAGCTTGCAACATACCAAACTGCTAGTCCACACTGACCGAGTCCAACCAACACCGGAATCCCACATAATAGACAATCCATGAAGAACCAACAAACCAATCTTTCAAACCCTCAGGATACAAAGGTGACCATCATCCTCAAAGTATCATTAGAACCCACAATAGCCTCACTAGTCTCAACCCGTACAATCTAATCACACATAATACACTACCGCTGAATCTCAAACTTATGCCACTGAATCTGTCAAACCATAGTAGAAGGAACCTCGTACTATCTAGAACACCGCTGAAAGTTGGAATGTCTAACTCAAAGGTTAGCCAAGGACTAGGTGTCTAAGGCTAACTATCACTTCATAATCTGAAATAGGAGAGCTAAGTTGTCCAAACTCATTGCCTTCCAATTCAAGAAGCTGCAAATGAAAAGGACCAACCACAAACCATCCAGAGTAGTTTGCTAGCCCACGATTCTGAAATCCAATACTAGTTAGCAACCAATACCTCTGTCGAACCTCTGAGTAGAACCATACACTGTCGATGAGCATATAGGAACTGGAGTTAGCTAGGCTCTAAACATACAGTTTGCCCAAACCATAATGCTACAAAGACTTGGATCATTTACCGAACAACATAGGAGATCACAACTAATGCAATGAGTCCCCAAAGGTAGTACTGAAAATTACCACTACCTCAATCCCTCACTAACCGAAATTCTGACCTCGGACCAATCGAACAAAAGCTACTGCAATCTGTAGTCAATCGAGTCATGTCAACACACAAAGACTCAAGCAACTCTCAACTGCCACCTCCGCCAACTATTAAAACACATAAGCAGGAACAAAGAGTCATCACCCTCCTTCGCAAACCCAACAACACCCTTTCAAAAAAAATGAGCTTAACAAGCTCTCTCTCAAATGCAACCTGGAGCTATTCCCTTAGCTCCCATAACTCCTACCGACAAGACTTGATATGACTGAATGAGGGTAGGCTGAATGCCTAACTCAACCAAAGAAAAATGCTATAATCAAAAAATCCAATCACAAAGCCATAATTCCACAGTCAAACCTCAGTCACGATGCTACAACCAACACTTAGCCAAATAGATAAAGCCAGAACCCAACCATAATGCCATACTCAAACTCGATTATATCATCCAGAACTGGAGAGGGCAGAAAGAAACTCATCTAGACTTAGAACAGAAGGAACCTAGAAAACAAACCATACCTGCTAACTTACTAAACCAGACACTAAGGATGGTCGATTCAGATCACCCAAGAAAGTAAAACCAACCAATGCTCATCAGCATAACCAACACCACCCGACTTATGATAGGAGTCCAAACTCTAGCACTACCACCGGTACCACACCATACTAACAGAACGACTCCTAGTGCACGATAAATTAATGCCTAGGAAATAACCACCCAAGGATGCTAGACAAAAGAAAACACTCAGCCCAATCCTAGAACCACGACTAAACTAGAAATAAAGCTAACAAGACCTACCCACGAGTCAAAACCCCAGGTAGCCACCTCACAAGCTCAACACACCCCATCCACTACTAAAGAATTTAACTACCGAGAACTCAGATACATACACCCCCAAAATTGCAAGTACTACCATAGGATGGAATAAGTAAATCTACAACTGATTGAAAGGTCACTACCCAACACTATAAGAAGATAGCCTATGCTAAAGCACCTAGAGTCTCGACAAGCGTTCGTACACCCGAGGAACTCACACAAGAGTACACAATCCCTCCGGCATCCTGTACCACTAGAGCGCACACAGAACAACCAACAAACAAGAATTCAAACACAATATGAATGATATGATAGAACTAGGTGTGACTGTAGTGCTGCATACACCTCTCCCGACACTCGCAGCTCATGGCCCCTAGTCTGGATTGGCAAGATATATGCAGGTCTAAGTGACCACATACAAAAATCAAGGGATCTCAAAGCATAATTTCTTGAAGTCTATCCGGGTCTAAAATAGTAAACCGCAAATCTCATACCCCTATATAGGGTGCCCGAAGTGTATCTGGGACTAAATCCATAATAAAAGCATGTCTAGCACTACGGCACAGCCGAGCCTAGTATCAGTATGAAAATCGATGATAAAATCATCATAATACTCCTTTTTACTCCAAGCAAATCCATAAAGTCAGTTCTAAATCCCTTTTATAATCATTTCACCAAAAAGGTGCCCTTAGGGCCATGCAAGTTTTAAAAACCATTTATCATAGGACCATAGCCAAAATAGTAGTAATATATTGTCACAACCCAATTTCTCAGTCATGATGGCACCTACAACCCCCGGTAGGTGAACCAATCCCCCTAGCCCAGAACAGTTAGTAATGGGCTACTATCTAACAAATAAGGGAACAAGACGAAGAGAATAGATAAAAGGAATATAAGTATATACATATGCGGAAACTAAACCAAACCCCAAGACCTGGTATCAAAGTATAGAGCCCAAACTACATACATGGAGAGCAAATAATCCAAAACAATATATACAGATTTCTCTGAATGGTAATAGAGTACATGAAGCAAAAGATAAACTAAAGCTAAGCTCTGATCGCCAAGAGCTCACCCTCAGCCTGAAGTAGTCCCCAACAGATCTCCAAGCATGAATCACAATGATCTAACGGTGATGGCCCACGCTAGGATCTGCACCCAAAGATGCAGGGGGTACGGGTGAGCACCAAATGCGAAGCATAAGGTACCCAGTAGGTATCATAGGCCGACTGGGCATATATAAGATAAAAGTGTAGTAACAGACAGAATAGAAGCAAGCAGTCACAGAAATCAACGAAAGGTACACAGGAACTAGCCTAGAGGGAAATCAATAGAACCACATGTGAGGCCAGTAAGCAGAATATACACACCGTAGGCACATGTGAAAGTAATAAACAACGCACCTGGGGTCCTTGCAATAACAGTGTACACAAAATAAGTTTACGAAATGGACGATATACCGGTAACCTCAAGTGTAAGAAGAGGGAAAGAGTAATGATAGGCATGCTCAGAGACATGAATCAAACTCAACCAATCATATCAATCTCAAATCCAGAAACTAACAGTCTAGCAGTAACAAATTCCATACTTAACCGTAACAGGGAACAATTCTGTAAGTAAATAGCAAAAGTCTACCTACAGTCCCCCGGCCGCCCATACAACCGAGGAACACAAACAAGTGAAAACAAACCCTCCGGCATCCCATACTACCGGAGCGTACAATCAACAAACAACAAACAAGGGTGGAGCCTTAAACAATGAATGATATGATGCATGAAGATCTCAAGTGAAATAGTATCTTTGTATATACCTCTTCCAGCGCCGATCCGGCCCAGCAGATAGGTTCCATGGAAGGACACTGCCTGTATACCTCTACTCCACCGTATACCTCTCCTCCGGCACACGCAGCCCGTAGCCCCTGGCCCGTATGGCAAGGTCCATGGAGGTCCCAGACCCCATACTAAAACTCAGTATCAAAACATGTCGTCCGGAAGCAAGTCCGGTATCAGGATAGAGACCCAGTCTCGAATATGCAATGCCCAGACCCTGTCCAGGACTAAAGTAGTAGGAAAATGTCTCAAAAACCCCTCCATGGGTGCCCGAGCATAACCGGGTCTAAACAGTAAAAAGTCATCTCAGGTGCTCAGTCCGACCGAGGCTAAAAATCATCTCAAGTAACAAAAAAATTCAACTAGCACCTCGGCCCTGCCGAGTCTAGCGATAATCGTAAAACTGATGATTTTAAACATAATTTTACTTTCCTTTATCCAGAAATATTCACAAGTTAAATCAAACCATTTCCAAATTATTTCCATCAAAAACGGGCCCCCCAGGCCATGCAAGGTTTAGAAAATAGTGCTCGTAGGCCCGAAGCCCAGCAGCTTACAATCAACCTATCGACCCTGCACAGGCCCACAGCTACTCAGCAAGCATAACCAGCCTAGAAGGATAATTCTATGCCCGGGACTCGCGGACATTCCCAAAATCCCACCTTCTATGTTCCAGAGTCAACAAGGCCTCACAGGACCACAAGGGTAAATAAAATATATCGGCAAATACTACAAGCAACGGAGAAACAAAAGAAGGCGTACATGAATAAAGCGATCGAGGTAAGTGGTACCAACCTAATAAACCAACCCAAGGATGCCCATTAATACAATTTTATTCTATATATGCGGAGTCTAGGGAAAATAAACCGTAACCTACCTGTCGTCCGATGACAAGCTGCTAGAACGACGATGTCCATGCTCGAACCGCTCTGAGAAACTCCGAAATGAAATCAAACTCGAAATTAGGCTTGAATAACTTGACGTAGATAATTAATTTTCTCTTCGGTGATCCAATAAATTATCAAGATCTTGCTTATTGGAATCAACTTTTAATGTGACAAATGAATGATATACTATGGCAATTTTTGCACCCAAAATAACGTGAGTTTAACAAATGGGTGGGTAAAATTTCTTTATGTGGAAACATATGAAATAGTTTGGTATGCTAAACATTAGTGGCAGCAACTAGCAAGTAATTGTTCCAATTATTTAAGTGAATGGCAGCAATTAACATAGTAATATGTTGAAATGATTAAAGTGAATGGGACACTTGGCAGCCTACCATGTATGATACATTGTGTGTCCCTCCCCTCCACTTCCACGTGGAAGTGGGGTTGTTTAACACTCCATCACCTACTCCATTATATAAATATTCGGGTATTGCATAAATTCGAGGTATAATAAATATAATTTTTGAATATACCATAATAATTAGAAAATTATTTCGAATAAAACCTACTATATTATAATAATAAATTTTAACATAACGAAATTTACTATCTCCGTTAAAATATTACAATGTATAAAAACCTTATAAAATAAATACATATACAGTTATATCGCAACAAATATATTTTTCATAAACCTTTAAAAATATTTGAAAAGGTAATAATAATATATTTTTTACCAAATTCAACTTTTAAATAAAATATTTTCAAATACATGCGCGATGCTAATAAAATTCTTAAGCTTAGGCTCGTAATTAACCAACGCACGATTTTGATACTCAAGAATTCTCTCAGGATCCTCCCTTATGTTTTATCGCTGTTTCGGAACTGAAATGGCATTTTAAAACGTGAAGTTGAGGCTTAAATCGAGTTTAACCCGACCCGGTTTGCGACCCGGTTCGCAACCCGTTTTCTGCCAGACAGTCCGCGGTAAAACAGTCATAACTTTTTACTCCGAGATCAGTTGGACGTGAGGTTTTGTGCATTGGAAACTAGACTCGTAGACCTTAGATTTGGTATTTTGGTGGACTTCTAACTCTTTATATATTGAGAGAAAAGCCCTGAGACATTTGACCCAAAGTTCAGAAAATTTATCAAAGAAGCTTACGATCAATCAAATGGACCCGGCGCCGAAATACCGGTTCCGACAAGCCTTAAGTGACTTGGGGCTGCTACAACAAGCTCTAACGGTTCAAGGAGGACGTATACGTGGAAATAACCGGAAGGGTCATTAAATCATCCACTACTAAAAAGGACTTTCGTCCTCAAAAGTCAAGGTCAAGGGGGTACCTGGAGGCTAAAATAGCTGCGGATACTGATCCCGCATATCTCTCTCGGTCTCCCAGGTAGCCTCCTCGACTAGACGGTGCCTCCACTGAACCTTAACAACCGGGATCTCTCGAGACCTCAATCTCCTGACATCTCTGGCCAAAATA